>JAQQZT010000006.1:6880132-6908060 GCA_030068275.1 Clarias platycephalus
TTGTAGAGAATGAGGGAGGGAGAGAGAATGCAATGTGTTTCACAGCTATAAGTAAGAAGAGGACTAACTTGGTTAGGTAACTTGACTATGTATTTATTATTAATTAATCATCGCAATTGTTGGAAAGTCTATATGTAGGACACACAGACGACTCACCTCAATAGGTAATGATATTCCACTTGCGCGTCTTAGCGGGCTTAAATTTATAGTGTTATTCCTTTCTCAAATGTTTAGCAATAATGAATAATTAGACTTTCATCTCCCCTGTTTTTTTTGTTTTTGCCAGCAAAAGCACGGAGGCAACAATTTCACGCTTCAACAAATCTGATGACTTTTTTTTTTTTTTTTATAGAAAAAGCACATTCACTCGACATGAACTGTGGTTTAACAGCCTGCTGTGTGTGAGACATGATACTGAAGTCAGATCACACAAGAAAATAAAGTTCTTCGGATTCGCATCATGTAACATTCCAGCTAGTTTCTCTTTCGAAACATGATTTTATATTAAAGAGCTCCTGCAATAATCAGACTGTTCATAGTACTCGGACTGTCCTGTGCAGTAAAATTGTATAAAGACCAGTGTTAAGAGAAATTTGTGTTTCCATGCAGATATGATAAGAGCGTGGCGGAAAGTTTCCGGAGCCAGGGTGTTTGTTTAGTTTGATTGTTGGCACGGTGTGGTCTTAAAAAAAAAATTAATAAAAAAAAATAAAAAAAAAAAGGAACCGGTCAGGATAGTTTATGTCTCAGTGTTGTTGCCAATTTACCCGATTCACAGTGCATGTCATTACACTAATTAAAAGTTTAAAACAGATGACAGCGCTGCTTTATAGCTGCATAATGAATCCATTACAAGTGCAGTTTCTGAAAGTTTCTTTCATCTCGCCGACCTGGTTACAACAAGACTATATAGGTCAAAATCATATCTCGATATTTTAAGACTCTACCTGAACACACAGGTTACAAACAGGTTTATTAATAAGATGTTTGTTTACTAATGAAGTGATGTCTGCAATTCATTAATAAAAAAAAAAATAATAATAATAATAAATTACGGCATAACTAAACTGCAATAGTAAATTGGTCGAAAATTATTCACACTCTGGTTATTCTGTTATCCGCACTGTCTCATCAACGCTTTCCACTCAAGGCCCCTGTCTCCCCAGCCACTGCTGTAAGTGTAACTGCAGGGCATGAAAAAAGAAAAAAAAAGAAAAAGATGCCACACTTGTGATTTACACGGAGGAAGAACAGACAGGTGAAAGTTACAAAGGAAGGTGACGGAAGGTGAATCATTACTGGTGACGAGACACGGGTTCATCACTACAAGTCTGAGAGCAAGCGGCAGAGTCTGGAACGAAAACATCCTCAAGCACAGACCAAGAAAAAGTTGAAAAGTCAGCCATGAGCTGAAAAATTCATGCTTACAAGTTTTCTGGGATTCTCAAGAGCCAGAATTGGAACGATCGGAAAAACGGTTCAGCAATCAACAAGTGCTCGTTACAGTGAGACTCGTATCGAAGAGTCGAATCCTAAACCTCAGATTAAACTGATCTAAGGGCATTGTGAGCTTGCATGATAATGCAATAATAAATTCTACAGCGGGTCATTTTTGACCTCATCCTCATGCGAATAAATCATTGTTCAGACCACTTCATGTCAGTCTGGAATTGTTATAAAATATCGACATGTCAAAATTTATCTCTTTATGAATATATTATGTCGTGATGTTGCCCAGCAGCATGTACAGTCTCGATTCGACATGTTTTGCAGGCAAACAATGAGCCGGCCCAGTCTCCGCTCAGACTCGGCACTTACTTGCATGAGTTTGCGAGAGAGTTCGTTGGTAAGGAATTCTTCCTCCTTTTCGTAATTCACAGCCAGGGTTTCTTTCTCCTTCTGCAAAGCCTGGATCTTCTTAAACAGCGTGTTGCTGATGAACTCCTCTTCTTGTTCTGCTCTGGCTTGCTGCGGATCAGAAAGAAGGACATCATTTTTTTTTAAAAGCATTTATAGGGCATTTACAAGCATGAACTACAATTAAGGCTTAAGGGCTGCAAATCAAGAGAAATTGTTAATTAACTCATACAATTAAAGCCTTATGGACATGATCATTTCCCAGGCCAATGGCTTCCACAATGCGAAAGTGACATAGTATAAAATATTCAGGAGCTCAGTGTCAAGCAAGGACATGCAGCCTGAAAAAGCTGGTACAGTGAATGTAAAGCAGGAATCTGAATTCATATTACATTCAGCCATCAGGACTCCAGGATGGCTGTCTGAAGGGGCTGAGGTTACATTTCACATACTAGGAAATAAGAATCTGGGTCACAGACTGTTTTAGCAAAAAAAAAATAATAAAAAATAAAAACCACCACCACAATAATACATTGGTGCCCTGAATATTAAACATTGCGGCTTCCTGTGTAATACTACAATTCTGCATCTAAAAAGGCAACTTTGACTTTTCACCAAAAGCTTGTATTCACTGCATGTGCGAGTTTCAGTTCTCTTTCACACCAGCCCAAATTAAATAATTGCAAAACACACGCAAAAAAAATAATGTTCATCTGCAATGTAATCTCAAGGGGGAAAAAAAGACTTGACTTATTTAACATGATCTAGCTTGCAAATCTGTATCTGCATCGTTGGAAATTTTTGGGTGAAAAGCCCTGGTTCAGGACCATTGGATATTTTGTAATATGATCTTTTTATGACTTTTTGTAATGTGATTGTGTTGTGTGGACAATTATTACCCAAGACACATCAGGAAAAAAATAAATCCATGAGCATTACTGGGCAAATGCCTTGGATAAGAAAAAAAATCTGGGGAGTCTGGACAAGGTCGCATATAAATTTCCATGCGCAGCACATACACCTTATATTTATATTTAAAAAAAATAACTTTTTTTTTAAATGAAACACTGTATTCCAGACAGACAACACTGAGTTTATAAAGTCGATATTTTTATCCTTCTTCATTTTTTCCTCAGACAATGAGTGGAACACAAGGTCTGTCCAGGAAAGTATTCAGACATTGTTAATGTAAAGAAAATGGTGTGTGCGACATCGATGTACTCTTGAGGCCAAGGAGAGTAAGCCGTGAACAACAACAGTAAGTGAGCGCATGTTGTGTGAGGTCCCAAAGTACTTCCATATCTAAGGTTGTTCTCACATTAGGGCCCCCGGGAACGGTTCCGAGAAAACTTGACCCCAAAGTCGCTTATTTATTTATTTATTCTAATAAATCAGTAAGAACAAATCTTTCCCTGTCACAACCGTGCCCGAGTCCGCTTGAAGGGGTGATCTCGGTAATAACACAGGGTACTCAGGCACGGAGCGAATCAGATATGGAAGCCAATTGTACCCAAAAACAATTATGGATCGCTCTTTAGACATGACGTTATCAGTGCTGTCCGTCTCCAAAATATTTGTGTACTCGTACCACGTACACATCTCTTTCTCTAACCTGCACAGCTATAGCTGATACAGTAGGAAAGACAATTTACAAACCAAGCAGGTGCATACTGCCACCTGTTGTATCGGGGGCGTAAATACTCGCTGTACTGAGAACGGAGAGCTAAGAACAACGTGAACGCTGGCCAGCAGGGGACGAGGGGACCATCATTCATGGTCACAGTACAAATCAGTCTCGTCTAATGTGAAAACTTCCTAATTCGATCCGTGCCCTTTTACAGTGTACAAGGTTCCTAAGCACGAAACGATTGTGTTCTCACTTGACTGAGGTCAAGTGTTTCCGGAAACGATCCCGTTCCTGTAACATTAAGTGTCATAGGCATCTGGTACCTTCTTCAATAAACGTCTCTATTTTTCATATTACATGGCTGCATACTTTATGCACAGACCTTGTGTTTTGATTTTAAGTTAAGGACAACTGAACTAAATCTCTACAATTTGGACATGGTTTATTTGTTGGATATGTTATTGCACATTTCATTGTACACTCTCTAATTCTCCTGAGGTGAAACTAAGGAGGTCCAAATAGAGATCTAGCTTTAAAAAAAAAGCCTCAACTATTGACTATACATATACTGAGTGATGGAAATTTCTATAAGACGTTTATTTTATAATAATTGGTCTACCTTTCTTTAAGTAGTGCTAACACTTTTTTCATAGTGTATTTATAGTTTAGATGTTTCTTAGAGCAGCCTGACCATGGCCTATCAAACCTCTGAGCTAGCAAACATATACAACATTTAGACTTTATATACCCTTTTTAAAAACCTGAGGCAAGGTTGAACTAGTATATTTTTATCTAAACACTTTTAACAGTGCGTTATTGGGGTATTTCTGTATCACAGAGGAGTTGTTTAACTAATGTTAGGTGAAAGGAAAAAAGGGAATGTTGCTCTGAACAGGAGTTTATATTTGTTAGCTTTGCTAATATTTTATATTTTTGAGTGAATAACAAAATGCTTAGGTGAACAAATAAGGGGAACAAATATTTTTTTTTATTACTGAGAGTAATGACTTCAATCTAAGCTGAATGACATTAAGGTTAGCTAGCTAATTAAGGAGACCTAGCAAAACACGACTCAAAACAAACAGTAAGCGAAGGGTTAAGTGCGCGTTTTGCGCATCACCACCGCGCAGCATTACGCAGATCGATGCGTTTATAATCGATTTAACGCTGATCCTTCCTGCGTACTCGCACTTACTATTGTGACGCTGGCTTTGCGAAGGTCTCTGTTCTCCTCCTGCAAGGCTTTACACTTCAGCTTGAATGTTTCCAGCTCGATCTTCAGCACTTTGTTCTCCTGCTGCAGGGACGCCAGGCGATTTGTCAGCTCCTCCAGGCGAAACGGGGAAATCACGAAACCTTGTTGTTTGTTGGAAGAAGAAGTAGAAGTGGAGCACTGGGGAGCAGCCGAGCTGCTGCCAGCTCCATCAGTGTCACTCTCACTCGCGCTGTCCGCCATGATCACTGTGAGCATCCGAGACAAGCGGCGTCATACTACGCTCACTCCCACTCTCTTCCTACCCGCATTCAATAACAAACCCCGCCTCCCACTGTATCCTGTATTGTGAGTGGCTGGGAATATCAGCCGACCTCATCTGATTGGTGCTCTGTTTGTTAATATGAACTTTTCAGCAAATCAGAGAGCAGGAGGCGGGATTTGACGAAAAGCGATTGGGGAAAAATAACGGCGTAGTGGAAGAGGAAAAGGAGGAGGAGGAGGGGGAAAAAACGGGATGGAGCGACCTCATCAGAAAAAGTTTTGCAGCAACAACTAAACACTCTACACCACTTCATCCTGTATACAGGGTTGCAGGAGGCCGTGAGCCTATTCCAGGAGACCTAGGGCATGAATTGGGGTACACCATGGAAGGGGGGCCAATTCCATCACAGGGCACACACATTCACACACTACGGGCACTTTGGTAATGCAAAATTGGCATAATCAGCGTAACAACTGCCAGCCGAACAACTAAACCACTCAAAACCGTGTGGAAATCTCAGCCTGCTCTCTGATCTCAGAAACGGAAATATTAATTGCTATTTCAATTTTGGAGCTATTCTAATTTTCCCAATAAAAAGTGTTAAATAATATAATTTAGTAATTTAGAATATTTTGATCTGTACTTTGGTTTAGTAATGTGATATCTGAACATGATCTGCAGATATCAAGCACCAAAATAAAAAACCTGGTCAATCCAAGCTATCTATACCTCAAACACTCACTGACTCCCATCAGTGTCTATACAGTGTCTCCTGTCTATACTGTTTATCCTTTATACAGGGTCGTGGTGGGCCTGGAGCCTATCCCAGGAGACTTGGGGCATGAATGTTCATTATGAATGTTCATCATACCCCAACCCTTTTAATAAACCTCCATCACATGGCTTGTAATTCTCCCTCTGAGTCTCTTTTGATAGGACAGCACACTATATAATACCACTGTCATACAGCCTTCATTCTTTTTTCCATGACACCTTGTACACATGCTTGGACAACATGATTATTAAATCGGGCTTTCTGATCTGATCTCCAAAGCTGGCATTAATCTACTCTCCTCGCATTTCAGTTTTTTTTTATTTTATTTTTTTAGATTTTTCTCATTAAATGCTTCAGAAAACACCACTAGGTTACAGTTGTGTTTCCTTCGTTATTATCGCTAGCCGTCTTAGCTATCTATCACTGTGAGTGGCATCAAGTTTCCTTCCTTTGACCCCTCATTCTCCTAGCTGGCTCAGTTCTCCTTTTACATTCCCTCCTCCGGGACTTTCCATAACCCCTGCTGTCTGATCAACTAGTGGTTGTGTACTGCAAGTTTACATAAACATAATTTTCTTACTGTTTGAGCTAAACCCATGATTTAGTGTATAATACACCGAGAGTCATGTTGTAGGACATGCATGCCTATGCAGTCAGTGACTAAATTCCCTGGGAGCCAAAGATAGGCGAGCTATGCACTCACTGCCTCAGCATCAATCATCTCAAAAACGGAGTGTCTGGCTCAGAAAGCCTCTGCACTGCCTGCTGGCAATGTCACTGCAACATGGCACATATGGATGGCAGATTTACACCCAGACACTGAGAGTAGAATCTGAGCTAAATCCCAAAACTTAGAGCAAATGTGCAGATCTGACACCTGAGACATGCTCGGAAAGAGGTCCGAGTTACTTTCTACACAAATTAATTAATTAATGACTAGTAACCGATATTGCTCCAGTGAAATCGATGATTTAGGAACGGAGCCCAGACTAATGCTAATGTCCTTCAACTGAGTCCTGAACTGAACAGCTAAATGACTACTAAGTTTCCCTGTTCCTCATAAAGGAGCTCTATGGCTTTATCCAAGTTTCTTAGGGGTGGAAAATAACCTAGCAAGTTAAATGGGCTTGGTGGGATCTTTACAAGGGAATATTAACTAGCAAACAAATGTCAAGACTGCCCAGGGGTGTGGTATCAGCACCCATATCTGGTATGCTAGATCAGGGGACAATTCCTGCATGGTCCGAATTAATCTCTGCTGGTGTCAATTTATTTATCTTTGGTTGAGATTTCCACCCTACGGCAACTGGACACACTGGCCCGATACTGGTCACACCATATCCTATGTTAGTTCCCATTGGCACTTTCATTAGGTCAAAACACCCTGGTAGCTTCTTTCCCAAGCATATCTGGTGTCCCACATGGATGGATGCACCCTTAGCCAGGTCACCAGAGCCTATAACCCTTGCAATGAATTAGCAACTCTAAACTGTGGCCTAGTGTTCCAGAAAACAGTCCTGTGTGCAAAAGTTATTAATACTGAAAGCAATGTGAAAGCTGCTCTGGAAATGGTGTGTACCTCATTGGCTAGATTTGGATTACCCAAAAACCCAACAGTCTTGAGAGCTAGTCCTTAACTACACTAAAGTTGTATGTTGCAACCAGAGGTGGAAAGAGTAATAAACTTTTGTACTCAAGTACAAGTACTGTTACTTCAGTGAAATTTTACTGAAGTACAAGTAAAGTTACCGTTATAAAAAAACAACTCTTAAAAGGGCAACATACATACTGTGGTATACAACATAGTAATGGCCGTTACAATGGCCAGGGGGTCTGCATCACTGGCATCTGTTTTGTCCGTTTCCATCGTTCTTGTGAATTTAGCGCGTTTGTCCTCCCCGCCCATCAATCAATCTGTGCAATGGTTTCCGGGGTGCAATTTTTTCCCTTTTTTTGGATTATTTTTTAAAATTATTTTTTCATTTTCATTCATTTATTTTTTTACTAGGTAACGAATATGATTTCAAATGTAGCAAAGTACAATACTTCAAAGCATACTTAAGTAAAAGTAAAATTACAGATTTTAAAAACTACTTTAAAAAGTAGAAGTACACAAAAAACTACTCAATTACAGTAACGCGGGTAAATGTAATTCGTTACGTTCCACATCTGGTGGTGACTATTGCACCCTGCCACATCTCAATGGACTCTAGCAGCTCAACCTTATTCTGACCTTTTAGCGGAACTTCTGAAAAGTGTGTGGCACCTCTATCTGTAACAATTCCTCAAAAGACAGGCATGTGGTTAAGGCTGAGGTGAAATGGGTTCCAGTAGCCTTGGTAGTAGTGATTACTTTAGCAAAAAAATAGGTGCATTTGGTAGCTGTTCACCCGAACTCTCAACATGAGGACCAAAGAAGTGTTTATGTAAGTGAAGAAGCACATCATTAATCTGTAAAAAGTTCACCTGCCACCTTCTATGTATTGCTACTGAGGATATTCTGCTGATTTCCAGCTATAATTATAGGATTTATATTTGTTGTATTAATAGTATACACATATGTAGTGAATATATCTACAGTATAGTTTAACTTCATTCAAAGCATTCAAGATATTTTAAATTAATTGTAATATTATGAAAACATTTTATTAGGTATTTCATCCCTCCAAATCCCTCTACATCATCAGCTCTTTATGTGAGTATTCCCAATTCTGGACATTTGCTATGACAATATTGTATTGATAGCATTGTCTTTTATTTTCATTGTTCCTTTTAACAAATTTTCAGTACTAATTTTATGTCTTAATAAATTTTGACACCTTAAAATGTACCTTGGATGGCTAAAATGAGGTTTGCTTGGATTAATAACTAAAGTATAGGGACAGATTGAATGCAAGCAGATGACATCTCTAAGCTGCCGAGAAACAGTGATTCAGGTCTTCACAATTTAAAGGTAAGATACTGCTTATTTGATCATTACTCTATGCTAATAAGGTGTTTTCTTCTGTTTTGCACTGACACACAGTGGCATTGCGTGTCGGGGGGTTCTCCAGGGTGGGGTTTGAACCTGACATGCAGTCTGCGTCTCCATGATCTCCCTGTTGGGTTTCCGACACATACTTTGGATTTCTTTTACAGTCCAAAGATGGATCCTGATTGGCTTTTCCAAAATTGTATAATTGGGTGTGTGTGCTTGTCCACCGTGGAACTGTCCAAGGTGGACCCCCATTGTGCCCTGGGACAGGCTCAAGCCCCCCCTGACCCTGTATATATATAATAGATGGATGAACGGTTATTGAAATCATCACAAGCCACTGTTTGAAATACCCTTGTCTCCATTATCTCAAAATAAATGATAAATTTGAGTTTGTACAATGTAACGTAGATTTACAAAAAAAATTACATTTTCACCTACAGCCATTTGTTGTTAGTCTTTCGGCTGCTCCAGTTGAGGGGTCACCACAGCAGACCAACTGATCCGCACAACAACTTGGCACAGGTTTTACGCCGGTTGCACTTCATGATGCATCTCTCCCATTTTATCCAGGCTTGGGACCAGCACTGCATCCAGTGGCTGAGGTTTGGGCATTGCCTGGGAATCGGACCCGGGCCTTCCACAAAGGAGGCGAGAGACCTACCACTGAGCCACCAATGCCCTACCTAGAGCCATATGGCTATTATAAGCCAGTTAGCTTGCTGCAGGATCACAACTGATGTACATTATAGACATTCTTATTTTCTTAAAGCTTCTGTAATACTGAAAAGATTATGAAACCGCACTGATCACGTTACAGAAAGCACATGAACAGCGGTTCATTATCTGTTGAAAGAGAATTTCATTTCTTTGGTTCAAGTAATCCAGATACATTTCTGTTAGTGTATAAGTGTAGTGTAGTGTAAAAAGGAAGCTTGAAATGTACAATAACCTCGTGTGACATGTGACATCTTAGCATGTGATAATGTATCCATTAGTTGTCGTTGTAAGAAGAGTAAATGGGAAGTGAGTTTTTTTTTTTTGTCAACTTCACCACACTAAACTCAGCAACTAACCAACTGATATTTCTCTAAGTTTAGTGTTTTAACCTTTTAAATAACCCCCAAGAGAACAGTTTGTCTTAAAACATCATAGAGACACAATCTTTTCAGATTTTGAACACAATTTATTTTATGCTTAAATAATTAATTCAATCATCCAGTGTATGGTTTCTCATACAGGTTTGTTATCAGATCATTCAATGAATACCTGAAGGTGATCGCGCTCTCTCTCTCTCTCTCTTTTATGAGTATATTCAACATAAGGAAATATTTCACCAAACCCAAATAAAAAAAAAAGAAAGAAAAATGCCCCATATGACCACAGCAGCCTTGGAACCTAGTAATACATTGTTAGAATGGTTACAAATGGTTGGCTTACAGAAAGACTTCTCAGTGCCAGTACACATAAGACCGGTTAAAATTTAACAGTGCGCCAGTTGATGTGACGCGATGTCTCACGCACTCCGAGCTTGTCCGTGACTGCATAGCATAGGAAACCTTTGACTGCAAGAATTTTGCATCGGATCCATCGCGTCCATTCACCTCCTGCGAGTCCATCGTGGTACAGTGGTGTCATTATAAAACAGTATTAGTGACAAATACCAAGGCTATGAGTGTGCACACAGATAGAACATTTACCACACCTCTGGTTATGTAGATAGGAAACAAATCAAAAATAAGGTGAATCACATGCATCAAAATATTAGTATTCTGAGTAAATCTTTTAACACAACTGCAGCTATGTTTGTTTTATCGTTATTGAGAGTTGTGGTATGCTTAAAAAAAGTACTTTTTTGAAATCAAGCAAACTTGTTTTTGTGTAAAAAGTTTCTGTTTCTTTGTGTAATTACAAGTACCTATGGAGTTACCCCCAAATTTATTTTTCTTTAGAATTGGAATTAATATCAGCATTCATTTCATTTCGTTTCATTTCATTTCATTCCAACACACATTGCGACT
Source organism: Clarias platycephalus (assembly GCA_030068275.1). Taxonomy (NCBI): domain Eukaryota; kingdom Metazoa; phylum Chordata; class Actinopteri; order Siluriformes; family Clariidae; genus Clarias; species Clarias platycephalus. Next base: position 6,890,865 of record JAQQZT010000006.1, read on the forward strand.
CTCTCTCTTGCCAGTGCATTCACAATTTTGTGAGCTACTTTAGAATTTATACAGTTCTGGTTTATGTACAGGATCTTTAAAAACAGCATTATACAGCCCGACACTAGTCCGAGAGGGGGGGAAAGGCGAGTGTAGAAGGTGTTTTTAAAAACATGTTCTTCGATTTCTGTCAGTCCACAATGCTCTTTGTACGATCTTTGGTCATGGAAATGCCATTTTTCAGTGCCGTTTCTTATTATTTTTTTATTTAGTTGTTGGCACTCCTCCAACACAAGGTGCAGAAGAAGCTCCATGCCACCAACGGTCTTGAGCTAATGTGTCATTTCCTGGCACCGATCAGATGCTTTGTGTCATTGACAGAAAGGCGGAAGTTTTCCATGCTCATGCGAAATCATAAAGTCCTCGTCCTAAAAACCATGCGTTTATGTAAAGGCTGCAGACTTGTCCTGATCTCCTGCATTGTGTTTCCAGTGATCCTTTTCCCAGGAAAGCAACGACGAAACAAGTTCAGATCTCTAGGAAAAAGAACACAAAATATCAGAAAATCCCTGTTCATTTTTACACTCAATTACATTCAGTTTTTATTTCTAAACAATAACCCTTCCCACCATTCCCTCCCCTTCCCACCATTTGGGTGTCTACTCAGCAATCTAGTGGAGACAGGGGCAAGACAAACCTCCCTGAGACAACATAAGATAACATGCCTTTCATATGACAGCGTTAAATCGCGTTGTACACAATTTATCGCATGGATAAATTGCAGTTACTGCTTATACACGAAAGGTCACCTATTAATCAAAATACATTTTTAGGTGATTTTTAGATATGGAGATGGGTCTTCCTGGTGGCACGATGGCCTCCAGGGTCAAGAAAAGATGCTTGGTGGGTTTCCTCCCATAGTCCAAAGACATGCAGAGTAAGCTTATTGGTATTTCCAAATTGTTCGTAGTGTGTGTGTGTGTGTTTGTGCTCTGCAATGGACTGGCACCCATCCAGGAGTGCCCTGAGTCCCTGCTGTACAGGATAAGCGGTATAGAGAATGAGTGAGTGAGTTGGGTCTTCCTGATAAGGTAAGAATTCCTGTTTTTATATTCAATGTGACCTCATATAAGGTCACAAGCTTGTTTCTTAGCTCTGCTGTCTTCTGAGAGGGTGTGGCTCAGCAGTAGCTCATTTACATAGATACTGCTATCTTACATTTATATCTCATTATACATCTGAGCAGTTGAGGGTTAAGGGTCCAATAGGGACAATTTAAGGGTTGTGAGATTTGAACCTGGGACCTTCCGAACCGCAGTCCAATGCCTTAACCACTAAGGTATCCCTGACCTGATATTCAGAAGGAGAGTTAAAGAGAAGCAATTTGAGGTGTAAAAAAAATGCCTTATCTGAAGGGTATTTGAGCTGGAGCATTAACACACACAGTTTAGGGGAGCTTTAATACCTGTGCTAACTTGTTAAAGAAATAGTAAAACATGGGACCTTTAAATGATATTAATAACTTTGTTCATTAACATACCATATAGCACACACGACTGTTACGATTGACCCTTTTTCCCTCTTTGTCTCCCTTCTTTCTTCTTGTCTCCCTCACCGACCTGAAGCAGAGAAAAAGAGATGATCAGAGTCTTTTTCATTCATGGTTTCATCCATAGCTTGGGCCACGAAATCATTCCCCCTGGAGCGCAAGCTGTTAAAAACCTGCACATGACACCAAGCAGATAGCAAGTAAATGCTAACTCTGATGAGTTAAAAGACACTGCAACACCGTGAGCCTTTCTGTAAGTAAATGCTTGTTCTCATTCTCATTTCTAAATTAGAAGCAGCATTTGTTCACAGATCCAAGTCTTTGATGTTTCAAACACAACAAGTGAGTCACACGCAAGCGGTTCAAACTCCAGTGGAAGTCAAGCCTGCACACGTCACACTTTCCCAACCTCAGAGTGTTCGCTACGGCACTCAGGGCTCTTAGAGGGTCCCTCTTCTTCTGCTTCCTCTTCAGCAGTCTGCTCGGCCCTAGAGGCCTGTCTGGAGCGCCTGCCTCTTTTCTTCTTGCCTTTCTCATCTTTTCCAGGCACGCGGCGCACCACTTTCCGGATGACCTGAGAGAGAGGCTAGAGTCATGCAATACAACGCGCTTCTCACACGCACTTAATTGAAGATGGAAGGATAAATATATACAGATGGATGGAAATGTGACAAATCTCTAACGGTGCTTTGATGTGCAAAGTTACTTTTCGGGTGACAATGTTTCCCTCTTCGTCTGTGAACTGCTCCTCGGTCACTGATTCGCCAGGAATGTTTTTGGCCTGGTCACCCTATAGAGGAAGATGTATAAACGGACTTACTCACGTATTAGTAAGCACAGACGTGCGCATACAGACACGCAGATTTGTGCATGCCACAAGCAGTTCCAGGAAGCAGTATGTGATTTGGGGCTTTCAGTGGTAGGTTGCACCACTGGTTGGTTGCGAATCATGCAGTTACAGCATGACTAACATCAAGGATTCAGTTTGAAAACAGGCCATGGATAGTGTTGGAAGAACTTACATCTCACAACAACACACCCAAGGAAGCAAAGTAAGGTCACTCACTAAAGGCTTATTGAGACTGGATACGTTTAACACAAGGAGGTGTTGAAATTTGTATACAACCAGCATCTTTAGTTCTGTCCATTTGGACAGATGCCATATTTTGGCTTTCAGTTAACTTTTGGTTTATATATATGTATAATACTCTCTTGCATGCGGCGGGATTATGGGTAATAGTCTCCCATGCTCAGTGGATGTGCGTCATTCGTATAGGCAACATTTGTGCGTGGGTGTACTGTTTATTATAACATTTTGACCACGTGTGCGTGTGTGTGTGTGTGTGTGTGTGTGTGGGTGCATAAAGCAAAAGCAAGTGTCATTACAGAGGTTCCTTATTACAGATCCAGAATCTCCCTCTGTCAGAAAGCAGTGATTCCGTTAGTGAGTCTGCGCGTGTGTCATTAGGGAGGTTTCTTGTTAAAGAAGTTTACAGAAAAAGTTTGTTTTATTTTTTACTTTATATTTTGTATGAATAATTTTTTAATGAATATTTTTTTCCGCTTTGATATACAAGTGTTTTGATATACAAGCACGCTTATGCTTGAATTATGCGCGCAATCCAAGGTTTAACTGTGTATACATTCACACACGCGCGCACATACTAGTTTGAATCAAAAACTTCGGTCATATTAAAACTTCGGTTGACCACACTTATGAACGCTGTCAGTTCAATGCTACTGCCTCCCCAGTCACTGCTGAGCAGGTGTGAACATGTGTAACTGGCACAAATGGATACCCCACTTGTGATTTGCACGGAAAAAGAGTATTGTGCAGTGATTCATTAGACAAATACTTTAAGGAAGGTTTCTTTAAAGAGAATAATTACCCAAGATGAAACAGGGCTTGGGACACTGTTGGCTCAGAGGGCTAAGGCACTTGAGCTAGCTCCATCATGCTAGCTCATGCAGGCTGTATCATGCCTGACCCTGGGCTCTGACCCCAGTTATGCTGGGATATGCGGAGAAAGAATTTCACTGTGCGGTAATGTATATCTGACAAATCAACTTAGCTAAACGTAACTCATCACTACGAGCCTGAGAGTAAATGGCAGAGTATGAAATGGAAACATCGCCGACCGAGAAATAGTTCAAAAGTCAACATATTTGATATATTCTAAGGGAATACGAAAACCTGTTGACATGGGGAGAAAGTATATTGAAAATCTAGGAGATTATGTCGAAAAACTATATACGGTATTTGTCTTTTCTGGAAGTTATTTGAAATAAATTCTACAGACAAAGTGCAGATCATTTTTGACTCACCCTGTGTGAATATCTTTTTCTGCACACTACAGAAACTGCTGTCTTCCATACCCCAAAAAGCAGAACTATCAAATATAGACTATGTTTAAAACAACTCATTAGAGAAGTGACATCTCCCCCCAAACCCAGTTTAGTTAAGTCCAGCCTACAGACTTATTATCATTAAATGATCTAATGATCAGAATGTATTACTTGTATTATCTTGCAGGCTTCTTTTTCATTTATTATTCTTCTGTACAAACTGATTTGTGAATAGGGTGATATGTCTTTTCTAGGGGGTGGGGAGTAAATGTGGGATCTCATAGACTTAAAATTGAGACCAACTTTGATGGATTCTAGTGCAGGGCAAGAATTTTGTAGAAATTTACCACAAGAGGTTTGCGAGCTGTGTTAGAACATACTCCGCAAGTATATTCTGACACAGCTTGCAAACTTGAGTAACGCAAGAGGGTAAAAGTTTGTAACCCAAGGTGCGCAAGAGATGCCCAAATTCTCCCCATTGACATATTATGGTGAAGGTACTCCCCATTGAAACAGGAAGTGCTCACAATTGCATTTCCTGCTATGGCAGCTTCCAAAGGAACTTTAAAACCGAACCTTACTGTGGATCCCATAGTCATGGAGGATCATTGTGAAGCTGTCAAGCCACGCCCTAGCAACCACTATTGAGCAACAACTGATATGGTAGAGTGTCATTATAAAAGACCCAGAGGCCCGAGTTGTGCCATGGCAAGAACCTCTCACATCTTCAGAGAACGCACCTGTATTTTACATATGTACTAAAGTAAGGACCACATAAACTGATCAGCTATATCATTCCATCGGTGCGTGATTGGATCGTGATCTGGGGAGTTTGGAGGCCAGGTCTGCAGTCTTTTACTCTTTGCACTGGCTGTTTTCTGGGGCTTTTTTTTAGCAATTCGTGCTGCATTGGCTTTCTGTGGGATCTCACCAGATGGGCTGATTTTTGGTTCCTGTGGGCATGGGTGAGCCTGGGGGTGTCCATGATCCTGTGACCAGTTTACTGGTATATAATTGATAATCAATGTTAATGTGTTATTGTTTTATAGTGTTAATGTTGCACATGATCGATGCCTATCCCATTTTAACGTTCCATATTTTTTAAAGTGCTATTGAATCAGATGACCATTGATGCAAATAATAGCTTTGGACGAACAGGACAGAAGAGATTTCAGAAAAGCAAGCAAAGTCAAAGAGCTAAAAAAGATGAAGAGAATAAGTATAAGGTACAGTGGTGGTAACCTATGAAGAAAACATCAGAATCTTGGAAAATAATGAAAAAGCGACGAGTGTCACTCCATGCCCACACGTACATAAATAAGCGCACACACACAAAGACCACTGCACACTCTGCACTAGGAACACTAAATACCTTCAGAATCACCCTCCGCCGATACACCCTGGTGGTGACTGTGTGTTCCTCATCAGAACTGGACACACTGTCTTTATGTGCTCCTTGCTGAAAGCAGTTTAGTATATTTCGGTTGGCCCAGAACCCTTACTCATGTGGCTTATTCAAAAAGGACACCTTAATCAAGCAACTGTTCTACCCGCAATGCAAGAACAGCTGGATTATTAAGCAGTAAAATTAACTCCACAAGAACAGCACCATATTATTTTTACATGCATTTATTTTTTGTTACTTTTGAACCCGTTTTCCGAGTTTCTAAAATGTTCTGAATCTCGTTGTTCAATGCGAATTGAAACCAACACTAGTACCTTGGCTTTTGGTTCTGCCGTCTCCTCGTCCATAGTGCTTGGCCCAGCAGTGGGGTCATCCCAGGATGTCCTATCGATTTTCTCAGGATCCTTGCTGCCTTTGCCGGCTTGGGCTTGGAGCTCTGCATGTTCCCCGTTCTGTCTTTGAGCTTGCAGCGCAGGGGAAGTGGATGTTGGCTTTTGGCTGAAAAGAGATTAAAGACAGGTCATGATTTTGTCTAGAGCCTTGTTATTTATAAGGGTGTAATGTTGCCAGATCTCACCTCTTCTCTTGCTGCATTTGTGTATCAGCTTGAAGAACTGAAGAAGAGATCTCCTTGCTCACGCTGGATGGCCCTTCTTGCAACCCTGCAATCGAAGACATCTCTTTTTCTGCCTGTTCCACTTGTGAGGGAATTCCCTGCCCACTTTCTTTGGTTATCTCCTCATTCTCTGACCCTTCCTCCACTTTAATACCTTTAACAACAAAGGACTGGAGCTTCTCAAGTGTCCCCTCTTCTTCCTCGTCCTCTTCAAAACCAGACCTGCCACTTTCTCTTGCCCCATAGGCTCCATTGGAAGGAACCTCATGCTCCTGGAGTGAGCTCTCCATGAACACTTCTGGATGTTTAGTCACCTGGTCACTCTCATGGACTTCTGGGTCATCTTCAGTCGATCCTCCTTCTCGACTATAAGAACCTCTACTTCCTATCGAGGTATCCTCAGCTGCCACAGTAGGTGGGGTTTTACTGGGGAAGAGCACATCCTTGGAGGTGGTCGCCAAAGACAGTTCATTGGGTCTAATGAGGGTTGTGCTGGGCGAGACTACACTACCGTCTTCGCTAAAGAAATCGTCCTGGTGGAGAGGGGTGGGGGGAACATAGCACAAATCTGTGGGAGTCTGCAGCTCCAGACTGATGTCGTGGTAACCTGAGTAACACAACACAGAAGGACTGATGTGCATGCAACACAACAACTCCAAGATGCCTCTACCAGGTCAACAGATTTTTCTTTTTAGGCGAGTTTTTCTTTTAACATGCACAATGAACAAATAATGGAATAGTGTTAATGATTGTGAAATGAAAGAATATTACATGGCAAAAGAGTTATGATATGCATCAGATCAATAATGGCTCTACCATGTAGGAATCATGAGGTTCAGATACATGTGGAGGGAAAAGAAGAAACAACACAGCACTGGAATATCGCAAACAGATAACACAGTTATAACAGGTAAGGAGGCAGAGCATGATGTAGAAAAAGGGAAAGTCAGGGAAGATCCAGGATGTATTTTAGAAAAGAAAAGAAAAAGTTCTGAAAATGATAATGCAGAGTTAGTTGTAAATATAAGGACAACGTAACAAGCAAATGACAGTTAGCGATGCTGCGAGTTGAGCTGGAAATGAGTAAGGAGCTGCAGCTAGAGTTAGCGTTATTAGCGCAGTTATGAAACTAGCTAGCGAGAGAGGAGGCAGGAGCAGCTATGCCAAGAGTGCTGCTCAAAAAGTGCAAAAGAGGTGTTGCTGTAGGAGTGGCAAGGTGGCTTTGAAGAGTAGCGGGTCTGGTTTTGCAGAAGACTAGAAGGAGGCACTCTAGCAGGAAGGTTCAGAGACTGAGACGCTAAAGAGTTTTCAAGCTCTACAGGCACCAACAAAGCAGACATTCAACCATGCTATCAGGAGAGCTAGATGAGACTGCAATATGGCTGTTGTTCTTATTGGAAGGAATAGAACACAGCATGTCAAAGCATGCACGTTACATAAAAGCAATGTAGCTATCATTATGTTTTCATGTATCTAGTGTAAGTATGTGATCAATTGTGGTACAAGCAAAAATGTTGCATCTAGTTTCTTTTTTTTTTTTTTTTTTTGCGAAGACAGTATATGCATATAAATGTAATGTTTATGTTAATGTTGAGCATGGACCAAATGTTAATCCCATCACATAATAGCAAATTATAAAGCAGGCATGGAATGGTACAAAATTCAAACAAATTATAAACCCAGTTGGTCATTTAGTAACTTTAAAAGCCAAATATTTATGTTTTTCCTATCACTAAGATGGGATTAAGTTTTAATGTTCATAATAGCATGCATTATATCAATCCGTACAGTTAAACACAATCATATCGCACTGCCCGAAGCTGGTTAGTCACACCAGCTTGAGTAAGGAGCAGCATTAAAAATACTTGCAGAATAAAATACTGATCGGTTTAAACGTGAATTGAGTATAGTTGAGATTGGAATTTCGAAATAGAATTTAGATCAGTAAGTGTTTAGCCTTTATGATTTTTTTTTTTTCCTCTTTTGCAAAGATTATAGAAAAAAATAAAAGGAGAAACAGCTAAAGAGAGTTCAGCTAGATGGGGCTAAACTTTACCATCAGCCTGATCCCGGAAAACTGCGTTATCATCTGCAAAACACCTTGTGCCTGAAATGTTACCATAATCAAATATTGGCCCTTCCAGCAATGTCACAATATCCATCCGATTGATCTTTGTCAGTGCTGCGGTTAAGGCATCCGCTAAAAGGAGAGAAAAGAATACATTCAGTTTATACACAGAGTGCATTTTTTTCCCCCAAAAGTCAGTAAAAGTTACTTTGTGATAAAGAATAACAAAGATTTTGCCCAGTAAAGCAAAATATGCTTAGATGCACTGTAGCTTACTGTGCGTGTGTGATATATCTGTGAACTTAGAGATATGATGTACTGTATGCAACATACCCTGTTGTTCGGGAGAAAATCACACAGGAACTTACTTGTAGCATTTTTACCATCTCTGCCGACCCATTTCTTTAACAGCATGAAACTCTGGGCTGTCAGCGAGTTGGGGTTTTCCACACGGATGTGATTTATCTCATCAACCGAGAAATCCATTTCCCTGGCCAGCTCTGCAACACATTCAAAACAGATTCGCAGTCTGTCTTTCTTACAAATGTTCCGGTATGTACATAATACTACAGTGCAGGTGGCTTAGGAGAATGCAGATGGAGAATACTGCCTGGTACTGATCAATCCCAATGACCATTCTAAGCACTCATATAAAAAGTCAGCCCTTATTCCTTTATATTTCAATTCTAATGAGCCACCAGAGTTTCTTGTATTTTAAATGTAGTTTTGAGGAATAATTTTCCAGGCTTTTGGCTCTCATTTTCAGACCAGTCCAGTCCCTGTACCTGTTTTTTTTTTTTTTTTTTTGCTTAGTCACCTATAAGTCATCTATAAATCATTCAAGCAAAAAATAAATCCATCAAATTTAAGGCATGAACCAGTTAGAAACTGGTGCAGATGATGACAGATGATCAGGCTGGCGATTTATATACCGATGATGTTTTAGGTCAGAAAATAAAACTCAATTTTTTTTTAAATATAGGTAAAAAAAACTGAACCTTTTTTATTAGTAAAACCTTTTTCATAATGTTTTCACCTAAGTTTTTCTTACCAGTCCAGCTAAGGCCGAGATGATCCGCCACTATAGCCATTCGCAGATCTGTCCTTTCGCAAGGACTTTGAGGGCCTATAGTTAAAAATAAATACATTTTAAAGAATTGCAAACGAGAAAACTAAATTAACAAATACAATTTAACATAATAAAAATGAGAAAACTGGTATAACCTTTTCCACCCTAAATTAATTACAATTTGTATATGTTGAGGGGAAAAAAGAGAACAAATGTTTGCATGTTTTAAGGCATCTGGTTAATAATTTGTCAGTGGTGTTAGGGAGTAAGTTTGCAAAGAATAATTTGCTACTAATCTATAATACCTCTTGTAGACAAAACAAAACAAAACAAAACAAAAACCTTACTGGATACATGACGATGAACAAGACTCACAGATGAACAATGCACAATTGTTTCAAATGCTTCTAAAGCTTCTAAAGACCAAAAGTCAAATATTTCATACAAGCTACTGCAAACTGCTTAGAACTCTGCATAGGTGACGATCTGTCCAGCGCCCCTTTGATATAAGCATGCTACAGTAATGCTCACTACATCATATAGAGTGAAATCAAAGTAGGAGACACAAGTACACAGAGAGAGAAAGATGAAAGTATGATAGGAAGGACATCTACATTTATATCACGCCACAAGCAATCACAATGGTTCATGCAACTAAGATCATACAAGTGGAAAATTTTACAAACTAGGCTCGATTTCCACGCCGGGGGCCACTTGAGACCCAGCACCCTGACTGCCTTCACTTCCACCCGTCCTCTTACTCCTCCTCCTCCTCTTCCTGTCTCTGCCGGCCTGCTCAACCTCTGCTCTCACGTCTCTAGCAGACCTGGATGTAGTGGAGGGCTGGGATGCTTCTGACAAAGAGGTGTTCCTGGATGTGCTCCTTTCTTCGTCCTTATCATCTCCCTGCATCTTTTTGTCTTCATTGGCATGGCAGTCCACAAGCTTTACTGTTTCACTAGCCTTCGAGTTAGCGATTTTGCCCACGGCCTGCACCTGTTTCTGGCTTGTCTTACTGTTTGATGTACTTGGTGAGTCTGTCTTAGATGTACTTTTAGCTACTACCACCCGAGTCCTTCTTTTCTCTTTCACTAATGTGTTTGTTCTACACTTTGGACTACTCTTTTCTGATGAAGAAGGACTTAGAGGATCTTTTTTAACCTTCAACACTGGGATGCGAGATGTAGGCTTCAGAATCGGGAATGGATCTAGCCTTTTGCTGGGCACTGCTTTGATTTCTTTGCTTGATAGCTGTGGACCTATACCTGCACTGCTAGAGCCTTTCTTTGAACGGGGTTCCAGTATCGGCAGCCTAGACTTTAGTGACTTTCTTTTAACATCCTTGCATTGTGGAATTAATGTTTGTTTGTTCGCAACACCTTGTTCGTGGCATTCTAGAATTATTTTTGCCTTTTTCATATCACAGCTCTCTTCCCTGACTAGATCGAAGTCTGTTTTGAGTAAATCCTCAGGAATATGCTTAACATAACTGGACACTGGGTGTTTGTGTTGATCCTGTTCTATAGTGCTGAATTGTATGTAATTATTTGCAACACTGGAGGCCTGTAAATTATTATTATTATTGCAGTTCTGTGTCTGACTACAATTCTGCTCTGTCTTTGATAATTCTGTTTTTTGCTTGTTTGGGCTGTCTGTACCCTTTTCTGCTTTGAAGCCTTCTGAAGCTGGTGAAGCATTAAGTGTAAAACTGTCCCAGTCCATACACACCAAATCCTTATTCTCACCAGAGGTGTCTTTGACTCCTATCTTAAAAGAGGAACACAAATTAGAACTGACTTCTGAATATGAGGGTGGCTCCATAATGTTGTCATGAGATGGGGTGTCCGAGCGATCAGCGCAAATCTGAATGATATTGTATGATATTACTGAGCTGTTCTCCATCTTAACCTGTGCATGCTCTACTTGCTGTGGTTGTGATGTGACTACACTTGGATTTGTGACCCCTTCCCTTCTCCGTCCATATAAATGCTCACCAATCTGGAAAAACTGCAGCCTCTCTTCAACAAAATCCCGTTTGCTCATGTCAATTGCACCACTGCGGGTCATCTCAAACATCTTCCCTTCATGGAAGGGGAACGGGTTAGGTTCACTAGTCGGTGTGCTTTCATCAGTTGGAGTTCTTGCAGGAGTCGTGTCAGGGGTAGTCGCTTGAGACTTCTCGTCTATAGCTAGCCCGAAAGGCTTGGGTTCATCATCCTTAATTCTAGCATCGACAACTTCATCATCTCCTCCTTTACTTGACCAAGGATCAAAGTCCAAGCCTTTAGTCGCAACAGTTTTAAATGGAGTATTAAACTCTTCATCAAGCTTGTAGCTAAAGTAAGTGTCAGGTAGTCCGTCTTCCTTTGCTTGCTTTTTGTCATTTTCCGTGTCTTTTCCATTTTCAGCTTTTTTAACAGAAGGATCGCTCTTATTTTTCACCTTTTTGTACTCCTCAGTTGGCGATTCCTCTTCAATCACTTCTAGTTTAGTTTGGCTGAAAGAACGATCACTCGGCCTAAGCATGCTTTCCGTAGCCCAAATGTCTTTTCTGTTATCGCTAGAAAGTCCAAATGGTTTTAGGTCATTTTCATGAAGGCCATCGTCCTCATCTTGAAAGTCATATCCGTCTAGAGAGTCAATCTCTGTGGCATCAGTGTCATGAGAGAACTCGGCTGTTGTTGCTATTGAGCAATCTGTAATGGACTGATCGTTGCCATTTTGTTCATAGTCATTATCCTCTGCTTTGCCGTTACCGTTTATCCCTGGTTCTTTATTGCCATTTCTGTCATGCTTTTTGGGTTTGGATTCCTTCTCCTGGTCCTTCTCATCAATTTTAAAGGTATATTTCTTTACAGCAATAGGTTGAAACACTGATTCATCTTCACTTGAGTCACTTTCATTAGCTCCTGGAGGCACAGGGGATGGAGGCTGGACTCTAATTATGGGCTCAGCAAGTAGATGCTTATCATGCTCCTCCTGGAGGTTGACCTCCATCATATCAGTGTCCATCTCTAAGGAAGGAGTGGACCCTTTCTTCTCTGTTTGTGATGAATCAGAGTCCAAGGGAGGGGGAGGAGGAAACTCTATGTAGGCAACTCGTTTGTCTTTACTTGTCTGTCCATTATCCTGACTCCTGGTGGCCGGCCTGGTGTCTATGAGCTTTTCTGGTGCAGGTTCTTTAAATGCTTTGCCTTGCTCGGAATCCTCGGATTCCTCAGAGACTTCAGCTATTGGACTAGCATTGCCTGGTATGAATGCCATAAAACATTCAGGGGTTCTCGAGGTGAGTTCGTAACTGACTTCCTCAGAACTAGGTGTTTCTGGGGTCATGGGACTTTTCCCAGAGCTATCAAGAAAAGATATCTGTTCTAATGTGTCATCGTCTGGGCTGCCCTGAGGAGATGTCGGCTGTCTCTGTTTGACTGTGTAAATTGTTCGGCTCTCTGAACCGACTAATTTCTTGACAGATCCATTTGCCCCTGCCGCTAATTCTTTGTCACCTTGTTTTCCTACTTGTACACTTACATAAACTGGTAATGTTTTCAGTCCTTTGAAACTTTCTCTGGTGGTGACCGTGGTAACCTTTTCTACTGCACTAATGTCATTTGCATCTCTGAAGCCACCACCCTCTACAGATCCTTGGACCGTCTTTGTTACAGCCTCATCCCTAGCCAGTTCCGAGCGACCCTGTACTCTAGTTTTAGCTAAGGTAGGTATATGTGACGAACTCTTTTCCAATTGTTTACCAACTGTATCTTGTTTTGCTTTCTTTGCTTGATCGGCATCAGAGAGACCAGATGACATTCTCACAGGAATTTGTGATTCTGTGATCTTTTTTTTAAGAGTCTTCATTTGTGATTCGTCACTTTCTATGTAATTCTTTTTTGAGGACAAATCTGACTTTATCTCCCTTACGAGTAACCCGTTTTTAAAATGTTGCCCCTTAAGGTCAACATTGATTGTGCTCTGCTTATCAATACCACTAGCTTCTTTTAAGGAGGTACGGATTTGTTCCTTACTACTTTCATTAGTCCTGATTTTATTGAAGTCGATGGTTTTTTCAAATGCAACATCTTTTTCAAACTGTGGCTTGCTGAAAACGGTGTCAGGTGTTTCTGACAAACATGATGCAATGCCAGATTTATTAATCGATGAACTTGGCCCAAAGGTCACTTTACTTTTATCACTCTCTGTGGTTTTGTTCAGAGGCTTTGTTTCCTCTGTGGAATCTACTTTTGACGCCTTTGAGCCAGCGAAAAACTGATAGACGGGTAACTTACTTTCCTGAAGTTTTTTCACAGGTGGTTTTGATTGTGTACTTGGCATACTTTTTTCTTGATTTTGGATTTCTGTTTCGAATTTTAGCCTAACAGAGCTCACTCTGGAAGTCTTAACTTGAACGGGGGAAGAAATATCACCTGATTTCGACTGCCAAGCACTGCTTTCCTGTTTTTCTTTGTCCTCATTTAAGCGTGACTGCACGTGTCTCTCTGGGCTGCTTGGCAAACTAGTGCTTTTTCTTTCATTCATGCTACTAAACAATTTCTGTTTCCCCTTATCCCATTCGTCTGAGCTCAATTCTGGTTTCTGCTTTGTTTTCTGAGGACTACTGCAGACTGAGCTTGGGCCTGACCGTGTCTCCCTGAAGTCTCTCATAGGAGGCCTTTTTTCAGGGGATTGCAGCTCATCGTTTAGCTTTTCTGTTTTGTCTCTAAAAAACTGCGAAACTTCACTTAATTTTTCTTCTGCCTCTTTAACGGTCTGGTCAACACGATCTTCATAAATAAGATTCTCTCTATTTCTGTCTTGCCTGTCTTGGGTGAAGCGCATCCTGACTGTATGTTTGGGGCTGCCGGGTTCTGTTGTGTAGTGCAACACTGTCAGTTTATCATACTGGTCTTTATGGAAGAATTTGTCTGAAGTGTCCCTAGCTGACTTGAAAATCGATTCTTTTTTTGGGCCATAAAGTCCTTCTGCTCCTATATCGGGAGTGACGCCATTTCCCTGGTTAATAACTGAATCCTCGGTATCAGACTGTGATGCGTCTAATTTTTCAGAAAGAAGCATTTTCTCAGCAAATCTATAAGACTCTCCCCTCAGCTCGGACAATTCGTCGTCATGATATTCAATGGATTGCTGGCTTAGAAGTTTAAAAGCTTTATACGAGTCATCGGCAATGAGCTGAGCAGAACTAGGTCGACTCTCCTCTTCTTGAGAAGCAGGTGTATTGACTCTAGAGGTTTCTAAGAAGGAGGGCAATGATTCCTCAGCTGCAAAAAGTTCCTCTTCCTGCAGAGCCCCCAAATCACCCTCGACTCTGTTAGAAAGTTCCTTCAGACCACAGCTGCCTTTGTATACATACTCAGGATGTTTCTTCGTCTCTCTGATTATTACCTCTGTTGGGTCTGTTGTGTTGCCCTTTTCTATATGAACCTCAATTATTCTTTCAACTTTGGGTTTTGCGTCTTTGTCAAAGAACCGTGGTGTTAACTCATCTCCTTTGATAGAATCCTTACTAGCCTTGTGTTCAAATAGCCCAGCCAGTTCTTTGGAGGGGTCTCTCCCTGACTGGAACGCTTTCATTATGTCTCGAACTGACATGGTTTCTTCAATTCTGTCAGAGCCTGTCTCTTTTAACTGGGGTTTGTGGTAGACCATTCTAGTCGTAGTAGTTATATGAGTTTCTTCTTTCAGACACATGCTTTTGCTCATCATAGAATCATCTTCAGAACTGACTTTCATCTGGAATGCCTTTACTTTGTCTTTGATAGAGCCAGCAGCTGACTCGGGTTCAATGCAAGCAGGGGACTGTAATGCGGCAGCTTCTTCCATTAAGGGCTCACAGGTTTCCTCAGGATGTTCATAGCTTCTGATGACATGAACAACCTCTGTTCTGGTTTCTGTTATGACTGGGGGAATCGGGACATCTGAAAAAAGAGGTTTGGGTCCTGTGCTTTCTGCACTTTGAGGAGCCGAAGGAGTCTTTTCGCTTCGGGTTTCAAAACCACTGTCCGAGAGTGGGCTTTTAT
Organism: Clarias platycephalus; assembly: GCA_030068275.1. Classification (NCBI taxonomy): domain Eukaryota; kingdom Metazoa; phylum Chordata; class Actinopteri; order Siluriformes; family Clariidae; genus Clarias; species Clarias platycephalus. The sequence goes on from JAQQZT010000006.1 coordinate 6,905,929, forward strand.
CCTGATCGTGGGAAAAGTCGTCAGGGGATTCCAAAATCGCATCTGTGCCACTGTATGTATCAGTTAATTTGCACAAATCTTTCTCGGAAGGAGACGTACGCATGCCTTGGGGTGGCATTTTGAGTTTATGCTCAGATTTGAATGTACGTTTCTGTTTTTCCTCCCCCTCTTTCATTTCATTGTATTTGCTCTTTTCACCAGCAATTTTTGAAAGCGAACTAGCACCAATGTCATTCATTAAATAGTCAACCACCTTGGCTAAATTCAGGTCTTTGTCTTGCACTGACTGTGGTCTAACTGGAAGGGTAGATTCAAATGCTGAGTGAGATTTCAGAACACTCTTTTGAGCCTCCTCTAGTTCATCTTTCGAGAATTCTTCCCACTCGTCCTCAGCTGCTTTGTCCTTAATGCAGACTCTAGTCTCACCCCGTACATCCTTAGAGAGGATTTCACTAACTTTCACAAGATCTTCTTTAACTTTCTCAACTAAACTGTAAGGTTCCTCATCATCCATTTTAGATTCCCTAGTAGCCTGCGACTGGTACGTCTTCGATACGTTAGAGGCATCAGTTTGCAAAATGGCAGTCATTTTTATAAGACCCTCTTTCATGTCTGCAACGTCCCGCAAAATGTCTTGATTTGGCATTTGCGAGGAAGTGGATGATTTAAATGCTGCTGAAGGGATAAAGAGTTGGGGTTTTGAGTGTTTAGGTCTGGGAGGAAATGATGATGTCGAAGGTGCGGTTGATACTGTGTCCGATATCTTCTTTTCCTGGGGCTCAGGGAGAACGTTCACCAAAGAGAAAACTGGTACAGTCATACCACTAGTTGATAATGGCGTACTAGATGGACCAGGGGATCTATAGGAACCATACACTGAATTCGGCACGTTTGATCTCAGAGGAGATGACACGGATTTAACTGTGTCATAGCTTGATGCAGAATAACCAATTAAAGTTTTTTCAGCTTCACAAAAAGCTGCACTAACACTGGAGGCAGCTGCTTGTGTTGTAGCTTGTATCCTCTCCTGCAAACTGCTAGTTCCTTCTGAGAGTAAACGGGACGATATGGGAGAATAAGAGGGGTATTTGACTGGTGACACGGATCCATTAAGAAGGACTGTTTCAGCAGATGCAATAGTAGGTCCAGCTGGTGAAGCCAGCGATGAGAGAATCGACCCGTTAGGGACTGGACCTCGATCTGGGGATGTTTTCATAGAAGACAGACTTGTTAAGGTTTTAAATGTCGGTGTTGCTGCAGTAGTTGCGGAAGTAAGAGATGATGATCGCAGTGACAAACCTGAAGTATAAAAATTCGACTTGGGAGATTCAGGGGGGGTCATTGTGGTGTATGTTCTATCAAGTATAGAACCAGATGCTGGTACAGTGATAGGTCTCGAAGACAATGAAGCAGCAAGTCCCTTGATTGATACAGGATCTGTGCCGGTTTTAAAAGATGAAGACATGAGACCACTAGAAACTGGAGAAGGGTATTGGCCTTGCTGAACAACAGTTTTAATAGGTGAAGAGAGAGATCTGTATGTTCTAATGGGTGATGCTATGTCACTAACAGACTTTACAGGAGATGCATTTGTGGTTCCCAGGGTGGACTTGAGTGGAGAGGCTGAGGTTATTGACCAGACTGACTTTAATGGCGAAGCAGATGGCGTGTTGGAAGGTGAGCTGGAGAGGGAACCCAGTCCACATTTTGTTTGCCCAGGGATGGTAACAGGAGCAGTCGACCATGCCTGGTAAGATCTTGTTGAAAAGACAGGTTTGTGAGGGTAACCAGCAGGCAGTGTTCTTGTTGTACTTCGCTCAACTGTTTCTTTAAACAGACAAATTAAAATCCAACATAAAATCAACAAAAATGGTTGAAGAAACAGAAAGACCAGAGGGAAAAATTGGTCAGTGGTGCTTGTATCATAGAAGAAAGAAGAACAATGCTTTCATGGTGGTAGAAATGAGTTGTATGATGAAGAGCCAAAAAGCAAAAAAACAAATAACCCAAGATTGAATGTGATCCATGGTCAACAAATGGCATACAAAATATAACTTAAGTCCAACAAAGGAGATGACTTTGACAAGACCCTCCCTCCCGAAAAACAACAACAACAACAACAACAACAACAA
>JAQQZT010000006.1:6914956-6930489 GCA_030068275.1 Clarias platycephalus
ACATGTGATTTCTCAGTTTTTGTATTTTTTTATAAATTTGCAAAAAACTCAAGTAAACTTTTTTCATGTTGTCCTTATGGGGTGTTGTGTGTAGAATTCTGAGGAAAAAAAATTATTTAATCCATTTTGGAATAAGGCTGTGACATAACAAAATGTGGAAAAGGCGATGCACTGTGAATACTTTCCGGATGCACTGTAAGTGGGAGAACTTGCACAATTGGTGCCTGACTACAGTAAATACTTTTTTGTCCCACTGTAGGTTAAAACAGAAGGGTATTTTTTTTTTTAACAATTCAGCATACATTAGCTATTTTGGTTAAAACAGTTTTAACAGTTTAAGTTAAAATTATCATTGTATAAGGTAGATGCATTTTGTATATACAGTAAATATAATGTGACATTTAATAACAGACAAGCAAGACACTGTTCACACTGAGTCATGAGAAAACAGAAAATTACATACAATGTATAACACCAGAGAAGGTACCATGAAAAAAATACATAGAAATTGTCAGTCAAGTTTTTCAACACATATACTAAGTTCAGGTACAGAATGTCAAATAAATACATGACAATATAAAATATTTGTATCTAGAGATTTATCTTAAATAGACTCTATATATATATATAAAAAATACACACATTTACCCCATAGCTTGGTCCAAATATATAAAATAAAACAATATAGTTTTTAAATATATAAGTTAAAAACTTTTGACTTCCAGCTATATTGCTCCTTTTCTTTTGCAGCTATGGTCTTATGTGATAATAAATATCTACGCTATATTTTACAGTATGATACATTAAGTAATCTATTTTATTCCTCTAATATTATTCTGTACAGTGTTGACTCTTATGCCTTTCTCGGAACATCCACGAATGATACCTTCTCCAGAAAGAAAGAGCAAATGAATCCATCTCCCATCCATGGGATGGCACAGTGGGAGTCTGAGTTTGGTCAAACATGGGCAAAACTTGGCAGCCATAACAGCAGCAAATAGCATGCCCAACAAGCACAGTACAGCGAGCATGATCCACTTTCAGCGAACTTGCTAGTCGACTGAAAGCCTTAAAAAAAAACAAAAAGGGTGACTTGAAAGTAAAACAACCCAACAACAACAAAAAATAAATAAATCAACAATGGCTTCAACCAAGAGCAGTGTCGTCTTTTCTCAGCGGCACACTCCTACCCAGCAAATTTTGTTCCTTGAGGCCCAAGCTGCAGGATTCGGCTAACGAAGCTCTCGCCCTCATTAAGAGGGGGGAGTTTTCGGGGAAGGTGGAGTTTACTGAATAACATCCATGCAGCAATTAGAGGAACAAAAAGGAGGAACACAAAACAGTCCGTCATTGCTGCAGGAACACTAGTGTTTCATTTAATTACTTCAATTAGTTATCCTTCTAAACCTCTGCCTATACTATAGTCACTCGTGCATTCATTATCCTGGGGCTCCTTTACTTTTTTTCTACATTACTGCTTATAGAGTAAGAGAAGTTCACTCATCTGCTTGGAGGATGAAATCACTGGGAAATAGCAAATGAAGTGGGCTACACTGAACTTTGCAATATATTGCAGCATTACTGTCCACTGTCAGAGGCTGGCTTGACACTAGTCTCACTGCCGGAAAGCCTAGCCACCACACACTCCAGACACAGATGGGTTTCATGGTAATGGGGAGTAAAGAAGAACCAAGAAACAGAAATGAGAGAAGAACCTGACCTACCCGAGGAACTGAGCTCCAGCGGGGCCAACTTCCACCAGGCGGCTTGCCAGTCCCTCTCCCTCCACCATGGGCGGTGGCGAGGCAAGCTTGTGCCGCTTGACCAGGCGGCAAGTGATGCGAGTTGGGGCTGTGCACTTGCGTGGTGGGATGATGATGCGCATCCCGTTGTGGCGGCTACCTCGCATTGAGCCGCCGCGGGCATCCACCATGAAACTCACCAGGAACCTGTAGAGAGCAACGTGGCACGGTGATGAAAAGGAGACAAAGAGGCTTTGGCTTTCAGTGATCACCAGTGAGGACTGTTTCCATGCTGTGATAAAGAATTCACACAACAAAACCCAGGAGAGGAAAGAGTCACACGAGAAGAAAGGCTGGAAAGTGGGATCATGAGAGTTCAGCCCTGGCAGTTTGAGCAATTGTTTTGACAGCATGAGCATGTCCAAGAGATATAAATCTTTTTTTTTTTTTTTTTTTACAAATCCCCAGATGCTTATGTATTGTTTATTTAATTTCTGCATGTAAACTGAAGTTCTTCACAAACTGCCAAGGTAGATTACTCAACTTTGTGTTACTTAGAAGAAAATGTGTTATTGAAAAAATATGCGTCTTTAAACCTGTTTCTGCGGTTCATCAAAACCAAGCAAGAAATTACGAGCGGACCACCAATACTGTTTGCATGGCTTTCGCTTCTGAAGATTCTCTTTCCTTGGTGTGTTCTTCAACCTTGGTAATCAAAATTATTTTCAACACCTCCAAAATGCATGTGAATGTTCCTTTGCCTGGACTGAATAGTGCAGTAAGTTTGTCACAAATTAATACCTTATCGAAGGAAGACAGCAAACCAGTTAGTGGTTTAACATGTCTTTGTGATGTGACTTTGGGCCTGTACTGGATTTACAATCTTTTGGTTATACAATCTTTTTGACCTGTCTGAAATTAGCTTTGTAAGCCAGGCTACTGGCAATTGCAAAAGAATCTTGTGGATTTGTTGCCAAGATCCTCCAACATTTCATTTGACTGACATTGCAAACACAGAATTCCTGGAGCTCATTGGGAAATATGCAAGGACATTTTGTTTTACTGGTCACTGACTTCTCCAAGCAAGGCTGAGAAATGTTTGATTCCAGTTTGATTATAGACTTATAGACTTGGTAAATGGCTACATTTTAAAAAAAGTTCAATATCACTGGTATCACAGGTTTTGGAGACCTGGTACGTTGACTTGGTGTTTGCGAAGGGCCGAGTAGGTTGAGATTAGTATATATGTTCTTGATGCCATTAAGCCATCTAAATCTCATATGTATCTGTTAGAAAATGGTTATGATTTTGACTACTCATTAGTTTCATGAACAATACATGTCCCTGCTCTGCAAAATGAAACCTGATCAAGTTTTGAGTTTCAGGGTGTTCTGACGGATATATACACTACAGTATATAGTATTCTAGTACTACAGTATATTACAGTATAGTAGTCCCAACCTATGTGGACCTGACCATCACAATAATATGTGGCATTCTTCATACTGTTACTCATACTGTGCAATGTTGGAGGATATTCTCGATTGCCTAGAATATCTTTCTATGTTGTAGATCTCTCTTCAGTTTTCTTTTAGTAAAAGGCCCAAAGCTGTTCCAGTTTGAACCAAGATTGCTGCAGAACTTGAGTGTGCTTCACAGAGCCCTGACCTCAACCTAAACAAACGCCTTTGGGATAAACACAGACTAAACCCCAGGTGTCCTCATCCAACATCAGTGTCTCAATCCAGTTATGCTATTTTAACTAAATGATCACAAATCCACAGCCATGCTCCAAAATCTAGCGAAAAAGCCTTCCTAGAAAAGTGGAGGTCCTTATAATAATAGGGGGACTAAATCTGAAATGGGATGACCACATACAATGACTACATACTTTGTGCTATATGCTTACTGTATATAGCTGAATGGATAGAGAATGCAATATATCAGCGATTTAATAGCTCTGTTAATGGCTGTTGGCACACAATCTGCGATCCGTGGGTCATGTCCAATCACCCAAATATAGATTGTTCAGGCTTAGCATTTAGAAAAGTATCTGTTGGAACCAGGTGGTCCTGCTGGTTTATTTCCTTGGCCAAAAGTACAAGCTAAAATAGCACTATGGTATAAAATTATATAAATTATATTAACTATATAAAATGATTACAAAGGTATTAAAGTTCAAGCTAAAACAGTTCAATATAAAGCATGCTCTAATGAGTTCACTCATTATATTTTAAAAAATATAATTCTGTATGTGTGGTAAGCAACATGGCATGGGAAACAACATGGATGTAAGGAATACAGGCTGATATTTAGCACAACAGCACGATTGTGAGTGCAATATTACTTTTAGAGCTATGAATCATATATAGACTTTCGATGAGATAAAATTTTTGGGTGTTGTGATTTTTTGTTTATTTAATAGCACTAAAGTTTATTGCCTGATTCGCTGTATTTTCTCCCCAGGTTTTGAAGTATTAATGGCTACGTTTACATTAAAAAACATATTGTTCAATTCAGATTTTTTTGTGTCAGATTTTGGTTTGTCAAACCAAATTTTCGTGTTTCGTGAAATTCGTAATTACAAGTGACTTTTATCTGATTCTAACGTGAATGCGCCTCCGAAATGGCATGCATGCACCCGTCGATATAAGTCATAATACTTCATATTTGTGTGACTGTTTATTTATGTTAAACGATGGATGCGATTTTAAATAAAAAAGATGCTTGCAATGCTGCTGGTGCTGTCTGATGACTTCAGCATGGGGCATGTGCAGAGGCAAAAAAAAATTATCACAAGAATTCCAATCTGATCATTTTCATTCAAGCTACATGACCGTGTATTTGGATATATATTCAATCAATTTGAATTACTGTATAATTTCTTTTTCATACAAAGCAACAATCTTTTTTTCCCCTGCCAATCTTCTGCTCCATACTCCAGGCCAGAAGGTGGCCATCCATAAACTCAAACATTTAAAGAAAGATTCAATTATTTGTCACATGTACCTTACAGCCCAGTGAAATTATTTGTTCTTTTTTTTTTTTTTGCATATCCGAGTTAGAAAGCTGGGGTCAGAGCACAGGGTCAGCCAGGATACAGCCCCCCCTGGAGCAGATAGGGTTAAGGGCCTTGTTCAAAGGCCTCAACAGTGGCAACTTGGCAGTCCTGGGGCTCGAACCTCCCGACCTTCCAATCAGAAAACCAGTAACCTACAGCCGTAACCTTTTGAGCCACCACTGCCCTAATTAATTAGCAATACTCTCACAAATTACTAGTATTTGTGGAAGATGTACAATTTGTCAATTGTAGATGTTATGTTCATGTCTGTAAGTTTAACTACATACTTTTAAATGTGCGAATCGATCCTGAATCGAAACTGACCCATCGATTCAATTAACTGAATCGACCAACAAAAAATGGATTACATTACACAGCTCTTATTGCTTTTATATAACAGTTTGATAAATTTATATTGCTTAGCCCTTAAAGCTCAGACCACTTTAAACATTATTTGTTTTTTATTTTTATAAAAAAGCATTCTGAAGCAGAGAGAGATTTTTTCTTGCTATAAAAAAGCTATTGTGAGCTACTTTTGAGATACACAAGTACTTAAAACTAGCTCAGATGAGTAACTTTTGTACTTTTACTCAAGTACAAATGTAAATGACATCTACTTTTACTTTACTCAAGTGCAAGATTGGGGTACTTTACCCATCTCTGCTCATCTAATAAGCTCTTATATTTTAGGTCAGAAATTTATATTTGTGAAAAACAAAATATCTTGTTTCGTGATTGCTAACACTACTGTAGTAATTTAAACTAGAAGTGGTGAACACACAGGCAAACCAAGTGATACACACAGTGAAACATCCCGGTGTGAATAAAGTAAACACCATATGCGTACTCAAACATTCCCCCTTAATCCAGTCTTATTAATGTACTGGAGCTGGATGCATTGTTCCACAATATCTTTAAGGTAATGTATTATCATATACGTCCTGCGCGGTTCAACTTAGTATGTTCTGTTGGTAAGGAAGAGCAGAAAGGAAACAAGCAGGCAGAGAAGAAGAAACAAAGTGTAATCACAGGACACAACCATCATCACCTGGAGTCATACTGAGGAAGTGGAGTGGAAACACTGTAAGGAAAAATAAAACGGAACAGCGGAGGAACGATCAAATCAATGTCTCATCAGAGCTATACTATTCATCTGTAGGATGGACACAAAGGACAGTCAAAAGATAGGTGCATAAAGAGCTGCACTAGAGGCAAAGCCGAGGAGAGCATGAACAATATACACATTCACAGCAGATCCACTTTTTAAAAAATGAACACGAAGTATTGTATTCGAGCAATAAAATTTGCGATGCGTGTCTCGCACATCTTACCCTGAGTGAACCGGGCTGGAGACCAAGTTGACATTGTCCAGGGCATCTGCTGTCCAACTGTATCGCCTCAGAGAGTCAGTGTCATACTCTTTAGCTACAGCCAGATGCTGAAGGTGAAAACAAACACATAACCACACCGTCAACACCGTGTTTTGGCAGTAAAGCAGAACAACAACAACCACCTCGATCTCAATGCATGGCAAGAAAAACGGCGCTAAGAGGGAAGTATTGTGGAGCTGAGAAGTGCTGGCTACATTGCAATTAGCATCTCAACCCCACACTTATCACCTCAGCGAGCGGCTGATGGCAGAAAGCATCCAAAGAAGACATGCATATAGGCTGTAGGGGGAGTACGAACTGAAACTTCGGAAGCAAATAATGACAAGTCAAAGATACTCTAATGCAGTCAAAACTGGGCTACAAATCATAGGGCAGCAAATAAAGACGTGTCTTTCTGACAGCAGCGGGAATTCAGGCATCATGGCTTAACGCTCGTTACGCAAATGCAGGGATTTTCTTTACGAAAAAAAAAATCATATATGTTTGAGCCTGCATTTGAGCTGAAGTTTGCCAAAAATAATATTACAGCTTTCACTGGACTGAATACCTTATTATGGGGCTCAACAACGCAGTGCATCGCTTTACAGACAGCCTGAAGCATTTAAAGAAGAAGAGAATGTTTTAAACACACTAGAATCACCAATCAGAATAAGCCAAACACAGTTCTCCTTAGATAAAAAAAAAAAATTAATAAACCTAATCTACAGGACTATAGACTTAAGTACTACCTGAACATTTGTGTGAGAATCACATGCATGTTGGACTGAAACAGAGGTGCATATCGGTTATAAGGAAATATAATCTTGGATTCATTTTTAATGTGTGATATTTAATCAAATGGGGAGGGGTGAGTTGTCTGACATTTTATTTGACGTAATTACAATGTTTCACACTTGAAATTATATCTTCTGCTGTAACTGCATTCAGAAAACAAAGCAACGAAAAAACAGAAAACGTAATGCATCTCAAGTATTAAATATGAAATATACCAATAAGCCAATATTGAACATATCCATATCTTTTAAAAAATAAGGCTCTTTCTTTTCATAAGCAAGAATACTGCTAAAACAAAAGGGAAACAATTAGTCCCAGATTGACACGAACGCCCTAGTATGTACAAGTACCTGTAGGCTTTGTTTTTTGGGTTTGTCTATGTGCCGTCCAGCACATCAGGCAACAGATATGCATCCGCCGTTTCTGTGGCAGTTATTTACAGGGTCGGGTTGCCAGCTCGATGCCTGGTTGTATCTGAGCACTTGAGGGTGAAGGACCTTGCTCAAGGGTCCCACAGTGTTGACCCAGCAGTGTCGGGCCTCGAACCTGGTTTGCAGTCCAACACCTTAACCACCGCACCACCTCTGCCCCATGTATACATAGGCTCAAACTCAAACTGGTCCCATATTTATTATTTTTTTGAGCAGTATAGATCAAATTGGAATTATGTTATCTTTATATAACTTATATACATTCTAATTAAATACATAGTATTTAAAAACTGAGGTAGAACAGCCTACATTCTCCACACATGGTATGAGTTCATGACCTTGATTTAGTATCTTACAGCTACATTAAGCAGTGCACACAATCAGTGTTAGTGTGCAATATGTAAAACAATAGGATGTGCTGGATCAAATGCTATTTTATGATATGTGCTTCGTAATTATGTCTGTAGAAGGCGTTTATTACAGTATAATTAAACCAAATTTACAATGAGTCACGTGATTAGAAGTTTATTTCAAAGCTTGCCATCTTCTCATTTGTACAGTTTATCGTCATACACTGCCTGGTCGTTTTAGATGGGTCACGTTATTGGCCTGTGTTGAGCAAAGACAACTATGGAATTGGGTTAAGAACTTCATGAAGACATGTGGTCGGAAAATCATCATGAATGTAGATCATCTTGGTGAACGCTTGGTGAAACTGCATCATCAAAAATGACAATAGAAATTAGAGCTATGTATAATAGTATAAGTAAGAACATTTCCACACAATGTGATCGGAGCTCACAGGATTGGGACTAAACAGGTGTCTGAAAAAAGGCTTTAATTCATTAGCTAAGACTTGGACTTGGGAGATATGGAGCAAGCCATCCAGATTGAGCCTATTCCAGAGTGATCATCAGGGTAAGAAGAGAAAGCACATGAAATGATGCACCCACTATGCATAGTTCTCACTGTACAAGCCTCTGGAGGCAGTGTTACGATCTAGGAGTTCCTCCAGTTGGTTAGGTTCAGGCTCAGCAACGTTATGTGGCAATAAAATGAAGTCAGCTGACCTGAATGTACTGAATGACCAGGGTATCACCTTAACGGAGTTTTTTCTTCCCTGATGGCACGGGCATATTCCAGCACTCAAGACTGCGAAAGAGTGGTTCTGGGAGCATGAGGAATCATTTTGGCAAATTATTTGGCCACCGCATTTGAAAGTCAACAAATATTAGCATGTGTAACATTGTGCTCAGGCTGTATATTAGTCTTTTAAGTTTATCATATTTAAATTGTAAAGATTTTACAGCATGACACTCTTTGAATGCTTACACTATTGAAAACCCTTTTTTTTTAATGCTGTTACCGAAGACAAATCTGGCAACCCCGGGTCCAGGAGGACAATAATTAAAAACATTTTTAATAGCCTTTCCACTTTTTAAGCTTCACAGCCCAATAATCTGAGTAACTTCACCTAGTGCTAACGTAATTTATAATCTAAAGTCGCTGACTCTGAATACACCCCTAAGAAGGAAACAAGAGAAACTAGACTGTTCAGTGGTTTTCGAGGCACTCTTTGTTGAATGGATTGTTCAAATAATAATAATGCACCCTTTCTGAATAATTTAAAAGCCTTTATTAGAGTTGCTCATTGTATGCCTACTGTATGCATTCAGTACCAGTAAACTCTTATACTTGGGTACATTCTTACAAAGACACAACAAAATGACATTGCGTACATAAGTAGAATATCATAGCGTACTTAAAAACACAATAATAATAATAATATAGATTTAACATGAAATTTACAGAAGAGTGTCTGGAGATTGCGAGATTAAATTGTGATGCCAGAAAGCAAAAATTGGTCATGGTGCTTAGGTGGAAGGGGTGGAATACTCTCTCTCTCTCTCTCTTGCTCTCTCTCTGTGCAGTATCAATCACAGCAACACTAACCAATCATAGACACCAATGACGGGGTCAGATATCATGATGCAACATGAGTAGCAGTTTGAAAAAAGATGCGTTTGGTGTAATGGAGGAAGCACGCCATGGTGTCGTAGGTGTTACAGACCTAGTCACTGGCGTGGGAATTGGGCAAGACTATAGTCTAAAAAAGGTGGTGTGATGCTTAATGACGTGACGTTTGGTATTTTTTGGAAGCAGCAGGAGTAGAATAGTTTCTTCTCCTCGAGCAATTTCAAAAAAACATCATGTGACATTCCGTAGTTGTACAGAAAAATCTTCAAGCAAGAAATCCCAAAGCACTCCGTCGCGATGGTGGAAAACTACAGCTTTACAGCTTCGACCTACATGATAAATTAAGACCTTCGTTTAAACACTGTGAAATAATAGACCTGGCTGAAATTACACTGCCACACCTAAAACAGCAAAGTGTTAAGTCAGCGATTGGCTTTTAAACAAAGCGGACGGGCCCACGAGAACAGGACGGAAAGGATAGATGGCGTACCGTGTCCTTGCTGGGTGCCAGGATCTCCTCGATCATCATGCTGTCCCTGGTGAAAGAGCTCCGGTTCAGTGTGTTGGACCTATCCGAACTGAAGGAGCGCAGGCTGTTGGCATTCACAGTTTATCACACACAGTGCACAAGGGGTGGGAGCGGGGCGTGGTGACAATGAGATGAACACAAAACACACACACACACACACACACAAACACAAACACACACAAAAATATATATATAAAAAACAAAACACACCTGTTACTGCATGCAGCTTCCAGGGAAACTGGCGCACAAGTTCGAAAGTAAAACGACAGAACAAGTGTAAAACAATGGAACGCTCTTGTACGTGTGAGTTTGAATAACTAACCAGCTAGCCTAACTAACAGTTATACTGTATGTAAATCATATGTGGATAATAAAATTCGAAATGGCTGACAATGTGTCATGACTAGATGTATGACATGATGTTATCTGTATTAGATTTTTTTTTAAAGGAGCGAAAACGGTATCATTAAGTGGTTTGTGGATCTCTAACAGAATCCTGACATTGAAATAGACTGCCATGAGCTTTGAGCTGCAAAAGAAGGCGGTGCCTTTCTTAAAAATGAGCCGCACTGAGCTTCTTTCCTACATAACTAATCTTCATGATCCCAGCACACACATGTGCTAGAGAGTCATCAGCCAAAACATGGTATTGGTGCTAAAAAGTTTCTCACCTACATGAAAAAGTGAATTTTCATATAGGATCATATAACACCATTTTTCATAATACTTAATGCTTCTTATCTCTCGATCCATGATTGTTTTTTTTTTTAAAATATGCTTGCACATTTATATTTTAATCAGATAAAAAGAAACACATTTGCTAAATACGGTTTCATGCCCTTTTATTTAAACCTAAAAAAGTTATTCTAAAATACAAAATTGTTAAGATCTTGCAACATGAATTTGACATGGTTACGGACACTACAGATTTTTTTGCACAGAGTGCTGTAATTTAAGTAAGGATTTTTACATCGAATCAAAAGCATATGCTTCTAGAAGCTTACAATTTTAGTATCAAATTGAATACAGAAATATAAATAATTAGCATTTTAAATGATTACAGTTTGAAGCGAGTCAGTATAACGCTAAAAAATGGCCGTTTTTAGGGCACATATAAAAACGTCTCCCCAAAATGGCTAAAGTTATTAAGTTGAAATTTTTAGAGAAGCAAGATTGGTTACTTCCAAGTTGCATAAACTTCAGAAGTAGCATCTCTGGCACACACATTTTCTGTATTATATGTACAGTATAACATAAAAAAAAGAAAAATCAGCACCAATACTGTGTTTTGGCTAAATCAGAAAGACAGCATTGTAAATCGAAGTGCTGCCAATGAAGTAGCTTGTTCATACATTAAAAAAAAAAAACAGTTACTAAAATATCAGTCTAAAATATGGAAACCATAACAGGAAGTTTGTGAACTCCATGGAACCCTGGAAGCCACATGAAGGGGAAAAAAAAACAACAGAAAAAAAGGCAAGCCTCGTAAGCGTAACGGAACGAGTTCCTTGAAATTACATCATGCAACGATGTAAGTCGAACTCTGAAATCTGAACTTGGGTCGACAGACACAAAGTTCAACAAGTTCCCAAGAGTAAAAAAAAACGAAGACTTGGTTCGTCAGCACATTCTGCGCATGTTTATAATTTCCTCGACAAACAGATGAAGGGACGTGACAAGACGTGTGTGTCCGTGACGTGATGGTTCGAAAAGGGGGTTGGATTGTGGGAGGGGTGAGATTGGATGGGGGTGGGGTGGGGGTGGGAGGGGGTCGGGGGTACACATCAAAACCCACAGTCATGCCCTCTTACCTGACTCTAGGACTATGAGAAGGAGTCGGTATGGTGGAGGAAGGAGAGAGGAGGGACAGAGGAGATCGAAAGCAATGAATCAGAGAGCGAGCAAAATGCAGTGGCTGAATGACAGCAGCTTGTAATGTTCTGCAGTTGCACTGCAACACGCTCTTAGACCCTGCTAAACCCCTTTTCCCGACTACATACGCTTTCGTTCGGCGTGAAATAATATCCTCTTTAAAAAGAATACTGTAAAATAATAATGCAGTGTTTCGATCAGGAAATCTTACTCTCTAGCGGGGTTCTGTTCAAACACAGAGAAGATCTGCAGTGCTGTCTAAGAGCATGCGAGGCAAGCAGATATTTGGCAGATGCTGCTAAAAGGAGGTCTGAAAGGAAACAGAAGAAACCGAGCTCATCCTGACCCAAGCATTTAGAGCTTCCGGATTTTTTTTTACATTCAGTTCGACAAACATCACCGTAAATGCTTGGGCTGATACCGAGCACGGTTCTTAACTCCCCTTTTTTTAAAAAATTATTATTTCTTTGCCTGTGTATACAAAATACCAGCTTGATTTAATATCTAGCGCCAAACTTTGCAATGCAGCCGGTTAATCATTATCCCTGTGACTCTTGACGTTTGTTTAGTCTGCAGCGTGAGGGCAGAAAGCATGTCATAGTGTAAACACTGACCAGACTGTCAATAAACCAGTATCAGAAAAAAAAGAAGAAGAAGAGAAAAGAGGACAAAATCTTACACGTTCGGGTCAAGGTCTGTGCGAGTCAGACGACCGGAAGCTGTGCTGTCTCGCTACATGCGGTGAACATGATAACATGATCGTGCCTCGAAGGAGCATCCATAGATAGTGTTGCTTGAAACTTCAGCATTAATTTCTCTTAAGGTAAGACTAATTGTATTAGTTAATTCATGAAGGTTCATAAAAGTTCGCAGGAAAAATTAAGAGATAAAGTTGAAGGGGAAAAAAAAGAGAATGTAGCGTCATAATTCGGTTAATTTTAGTCATGGATTCAATTATTATTCAGATGTATTTGGAAAAACTTGCTGTTAATTTACTTTGGTGAAAAAGTTGTATTAATGCTGAAGTTTATTAGTTTATAATGTTGGACATCTTTGTCAAGGTGGAATTTTTTTTTGTCTAGGTCAAGGTGAAACAATACTATTACTATCCTACACACTCTGTATTGAAATCTAACTCACATTTAGGCAGACTGTCAGGAAATGTGTATATATATATATATATATACATATGCATACATATAAAAAAACGCGGTCTTACCTTCCGGATCGGGCTCCAATACTAAAACCCACATAGCCTTCCTGAGGCAAAGAGTCGTCCCCTAACTCGCGCAGATCCTGGGGGCCCAGGTACTTATCCGTGTCCCCCAACATCACGTCCTCACCTAAAGGCCAGACAGAGTTAATAAGTTACAAACCATTGTCCAAGTTGGACCGTCCTCTTGTATAACACTGGCTCAGTAAAATGAAACTACACGACACACACAGAGCGGTTTTATTCTCTGAATTTATTCGTGTTGGTCACATGAAAAAGAATTGCAGATTTTTATAGCAACACATTGTTTTAAAATATTCGGGAAAAAAAGTTAGTAAGTAACAATCCAGACGTGCGTTACTGAGAAACTGGAAACTCTGGCATTCATACGCACACACACACAAAGTTTGCAACGACCTCAGAGACTAGCAGGGTTAAACAAGAAAAAAAAACAACAACAGTGCAAGTGCACACAACAGATAAAGAGAGAGAGAGAGAGAAAAAAGAGAGGAAAAACTATGGTGGAAGGTGGTGGTGTTGGTGGTGGTGAGGGGGGGGGGGGGGACGGCATTCCTGCAGTGACAAAGCGGATCCTGCTCCCCCGCTGCTCATCGCCACAGCAACCCCTCCCCGCGAAAACCTCTTCTGCTGTACCATTAGTGACGCAAACACACACATATACACGTCCTATCCCCTGCACAGCGTCTGAAAGTATTTCCCTCGTACACCCACGCACTCTGTCATGGAAAGACAAAGAAGAAAAAACAAAACACGTACCATTGACTAGCCTTCCGAGCTGCCTGGCTTTCAACCACAAGCTTAACAGTCAGCAAAACCTTTCTGAACAGCTCTCTCTGAGCACACACACACACACACACATACAACTACGCTCTCACACGCACTCACACACGCACGCACAGATCAGCTTTCTCTCGCCTGAGCTGCCATGCGTGTGCTGCAGTACTAAATCTATCGTACACAACCAGTTCAGGACGCCGTAAACAAACCCAGGCGGCAGCTGCTGCAGTTCTCGGAGTAACTCTTACACAGCTGAGTGATCATGATCATCCTTCAGTGTTGCTCCAGCGTTTCAAAGGCCGCTTCCTCCTTGGTCACTCCATACGTCCGGATCAGCTCGAATCAGGACGAATCCAGAGGACTGCACCGTACGGGTGCATCCGCATAGCCTGGTCCCTTCCCCCTGACTGCCTTAAAAACCCACAGTCCCTCCCGTTGCTCTGCATTCACACTCTCCCTATCTCACTCTCTCTCTCTCTCTCTCTCTCTCTTTCACACACAAACACCCGTTCGTCATACACACCCCTTCGGCTGCTGCAGAAGTTTGAACTGCGCGGGAGCACAGCGATTCCGAGGTCACGGCAGGGGTGGGATAGATCACGACGGAATGCTTGGTGGTGTATGATTGGATACCCGGATGCCCTGTAGCCCCTCTGCTCCAGGACAATAGAGAATGAGTGTCCGGAGGGGGTTCTGGGGGGACTAGGTGTACTCGGTAATCCGACACTGAGTAACAGGACAAAAGAACCCCTTTATAGGCAGGAGAAAACACAGCTGGGTGGGAGGGAGCGATGGATGGATAGATGGATGGACCGCCAGCCACCTGCTCCTGGCCCTTGGCCCCTTTATTACTCAGGAAAGACCTGATAAACTCCAGCACACACCAATGCGTTCAGGTTTGTTTAGATTCTGCGCAGTCGTGGTGTATCTTGGCACATTTACACCTAGAGGCCATTTAGTGTTGCAAATCTGAGGAAACACGGTGAGAACTCAACACAGACAGGAACCCGAGGTCAGGATTGAACGCGGGATCAGGAAGCGTTCAATCAAATATGTGTGTGTCCGCGATCTCCATGGTGGATAAAGAAGAAGAAGATCAGTGGCACTCAGCCACAGCGTTAATAGCTAAAAGGGTATCTACGTGAACTGCATCCATTAGGACTTGCTGTTCATTTCCTCTTTATGAAATACCACAGCATAAAACACTAACCTTCCACCAGCGGGTTGCACTCTGAGAACCCGTCAAAGCGTGTTCGCAAATAGATCCAAACACCCACGTCGACCGGGTTATTCCAGGCGCTTCACGTGTAAATGAGAAGCGATCCGAGTTATGTCAGTGGAATCATTGGGGCTTGCACAAGTGTCAGTTGACTGTAACTGGATGCCACAGCAGTTTCTAAACACATGCAGTCTGTAAAACTAGGGAGGCATTCACTCTATCTAGACTGAAGTAACGCAACTTCAACAGGAATTTTATCTCCTAAAAAACAAATGTATTCTGTAGAGTGTACAGTATGTACGTCCTCTTGAAACAGTATTTCAGACACCCTTATTGGTTTGAGTAGTTTATTGCAAAAAAACAAACAAAACAAAACAAAAGTAAATAGACTGAGTGGTCATCCATCCATCCATCCATCCATCCATCCATCCATCCATCCATCCATCCATCACATAGGGTCATAGGGTCCCTGAAACCTATTCCAGGGACCTCAAGGCACAAGGTACAGTAGGGTACACCCTGGAGG
>JAQQZT010000006.1:6930589-6964261 GCA_030068275.1 Clarias platycephalus
CACATAGGGTCATAGGGTCCCTGAAACCTATTCCAGGGACCTCAAGGCACAAGGTACAGTAGGGTACACCCTGGAGGTATCTCACACACACACACACACACACACACACACACACACACACACACACACACACACACACACACATACTGTGACCATTTATAAACACCCATCAGTGTAGGAGGAAACTGGAGTACTAGAAGGAAATGCACAGGTAGAACATGCAAACTCCATGCACACAAACCACCAAAGGCCAGATTCAAACCCTCAACCCTAGAGGTGTGATGCGACAGAGGTAATCTCTAGGCCCTAATGCCACCTACTGTTCAAGGGCTTATTTTCAATGTTATCTTATGGGCAAGCATGCGACTGCTGGATCAGCATGAAGTGCTCAAAAACACCAACAAACTGTTAAAAAAAACAAAGAATATAGCACTTCCACTCATCACCCACTTGTACACCTGTAGTACACCTACACATTAATGCAGTTTGCTTATAAGCCTATATTCATACAGGAATGGTGCAATGCACAAAAGCATGCAGATACAGAACAAGAGCTTTAATGTTCAGATCAAAGGAATTACAGAACAATGTTTTTCTTTTTTTACACCATTCTGTACAATACCAAGTGACTGGTATGTGTTTAAAATCCCAAGAGATCAGCAGGTTCTGAAACACTCAAACCAGCCCATCTGCAGCAACAGTCCTGCCACAGTTAACTTTTCCTTCTAATC
Organism: Clarias platycephalus; assembly: GCA_030068275.1. Taxonomy (NCBI): domain Eukaryota; kingdom Metazoa; phylum Chordata; class Actinopteri; order Siluriformes; family Clariidae; genus Clarias; species Clarias platycephalus. The sequence goes on from JAQQZT010000006.1 coordinate 6,931,321, forward strand.
TGATGTTTGATGTGAACATTAACTAAAAATCTGTATTTGGATGATTATATTTACCGCACCACCGCTTCATGATTGGAGTGGAACTACTTTACTAGGAAATTATGTCATAATTATGTCATTGTCTATACCGCTTTATCCTGTATACAGTATCGCAGAGGTGCCTGGGGCAGGACTCATCCTGGATGGGGTGCCAATCCATCGCTGCGCACACATACTCACTCACACATGACGGGCAATTTAGGAACGCCAATTAGCCTGATCTGCAAGTCTATGGACTGTGGGAGGAAACCGGAGTACCCGGATGAAACCCACCCTGCACGTGGAGAACATGCACACTCCATGCGCGACAGTGCTAATCCACTAAGCCACCGTGCTGCTTGGAAAGAAACCCGAATGGCACAGTTTCTATATGTGCTTTCAAGCGTGAGTACACGCAGCCAGTGAAGTGCTCTATCTACACCAATTGTGTCATTCAGGTTTCTTTCCTATGACATGGAGCAATAGTGGAAAAATTATAGATTTATTAGCTAGCCCAGACATTAAGTCTAGCTAATAATCATGTTTAAATAAATACCATTATTTCCTAAAACAGAACGCTCTTGAAATGCTAAACTCTTCACAACTAGCAGAAATTAAAAACCTAATTTTATATACGCCGCGACTTTTGATTGTACACAATAGCAGAGTAGCACAATAACATAAGTTATTTCTCTATATAATCCCCTGTTACAATAATGCACTTATCCCAGCGTTCCACTAGTGCTTGGGTACCATCAAGGTAGAAAGTTTTCTCAGTATGCTGGAGCAATGATCGGACTACCTGCTTCAAGACGGACACACTGGCCTCCAGGGAACTCCCTCAATGACCCAAAAATATGCACGTGGTGTTGGTGAATAATTGTGTGTACTATTCCCACAGACAGATGCGTCTCTTCTACAAATTGCCATCAAGATATCCGTCGATTTTCAAGGCCCGGGCGTTCCACTTGCTGCTTGTTCACAGGAACGACTGCTGTGAGCTCTAGGCTTCCTCAGCTGGAATCGTCATTCACGGAGTTACTGTCTGCACAATTCAAATGTTTTACTACGGCTAACAGTCTCATCACCAAACTGTCAGTCATTCATGAGAAATTTCATCACAAGTCCCGGTTTTACTTGAACGCCCCTTGTATCACTCATACTTACTGACTGAGTCAGTGTTTAGAGAATACAGTAGCTGTGTGTGAACCCTTCCCCAATACAGCAGCGAAATCTAATGTATGCAGCAGAGGAGCAAACACATTCTAGTGTACATAAAGCAAAACTGCACCCAGCACGCATCTGAAGAAAAGCACGACGACAAAGAATTATAAAGTGAGTGAAGAAATGTAGGCGTTAGTTTAGAGCGAGGAGTGAAAAAGAGATTCGGAAGAAGCAATAAAAACAGAAATAAACCAAAACAAATACCTTCTTCAACATCTGACATATAGTCCTCATTGAGGATTTCGGGTACATTGGCTCTACGAACTGCGTGATTCAAGCATGAAGTGTTAGGATGAACGTCCATGTGAGTGGATTAACAAAAATATATAAATATCTAAAGTAAAAAAGTGGCTTAGAAATAATGGAGTTAAAGCAAATGTAGTTCAATAACAAAAAGCATGTCAACAAAAAAAGGCAATGTTGGATGATATGCACGGGAGAAAAATCTACCTTCATCGTCAGACATGTCGAGAACCTCGTTCATCGTTTCTGGAACATTTATCTTGTGCTTCTCGGTCACCGTCTGGGAAAAACAGAGAAGTGTTAGAAGTAAAATCACCCTGCATAATTATGGGTTCAAATCCCAGAGACGACCTTGATCTGATCATGTCAATACAAGAGAGGCGTTCTGCAGTACTTAAATATTAATTGTGTGCCAGTGGTGCAAAAGAAAACAATCTCTTTATAATCCTTCACATTTCATACAATATTACGAGCTGCGTTCAAGTCAAACCAGGACTTTAACAGAACACAGTTATGAGAGTAAAAACTCCCTTTATTTCACTATATGATTCCGTAAACACTATATGAAGTGTTTAAGTAGTGCACTTAAACACTTATCCCAGTGGATGCCATCAAAGTAGAAAGTTTTCTCAGTGCACCAAAGTTTCTTAGAGCCATGATCGGACTGCCTGCTTCATGTTTGAAATGCTGGCGTCCCAGGAACTAAAGTGCGCTGCAGTGGGCTCCAAACCACCTAAGTCAGGTACAAAGTGCGTAGGCCTTCTTTAAAACAGTTGTGCCATTCAAATGTTTTACTTCAGCTAAGAGTCTCCTCGTCGTCTTGAATCCTGGTTTGATTTGAACGTAACTCAGCATTTTTGGCATTTTGAAAGAGAAGCAATTCATGTGTGTATTGCATAAAGGCTCACCATGGTGGTCAGGGTCTCTTCTGTCACAACCTTGAGGGTGTCCACTACTGAGATGTAGCCCAGCCGTCTAGCAATGGACAACGCTGTGTTTCCATTCTGGACACAAATGAAAGCCAGTATCACATCATGTCAAACCCGATTATACTACACGAGCAAGGAAATCTCCCTAAGCCAAATATTAAGCACATAAGATATAATTGTTGAATTTATATATATTTCTGTGAATGAGACATAACAGTTAACAGTTAAGGAAGGAGTCTCCAGTGTTAGTGCTTTGCTTTGTAAATGCAAGTCTACCATAGAAAAGATTTTGCACTTTCAGATTCCTTAATAAAATTATTAGATACATTTTTTTAAACCGCCTAATGAAGAAAAAAATGATGTATGAAATAAAAGGAATTTATTCATGGACATGCCAGAACCTTAAATAAATTAACAATATGCTGGTATAAACATGGTGTCTATATATAGTACCGTGTAAAGTCTTAGGTACCCTATGCTTATTTTATGACTACATTATTAAGTCTGTCCAAAAAAAATAATAATAAATCAGATTTCCAAACACTACTATTCCAGGAAAACAATTATTAATCTTGCAGCATATTACATAATAGACAACTTTTCAGATTTAAAAAAAATCTTCTGGGATTTACAGTATATGCATGAAAAAAAAAAAAGCAATCATGACAAAGTCCTCAGAAGGACTGTGTCTGGTTTTGTAGAAGGTTCAGTAAAACAGCACAAATTGAGCTTAATATAAATTAAATAAAGTTGACTTTTTGTTTTCTTTAATTGCTGTTTGTTAATGTAGAAACTGTTTGGCATGTGCCACGACTGTATATGCATATATAAACCTTAATAACCTAAAGGTAGAGTTTTAACAGACTGTGCATACTGTAGGTGTTACATCTTGTGTAGGGCAGCTTCTGTAAAAAACTACAGATTCGCTTGTGTTTCCTTTTCCTCTGTTCCTTCTGCTAACACATGAATGCAGCACTATCTGCAGATCCACATCCACTCACCGCTGTAAGCTCATTGGGCGAGGCTCCGTGCTGCAGGAGGAGGTTAATGATGTGTGTGTGGCCTTGCTGCGCAGCCTGGTGCAGAGGAGTGTATCCATTCTGCACAACACACGGCAGCCATTTTTATGTCACAGGCGATACGGATTACAAAATCTAATATCATGGCTTTAAACTGTCATCATCTGTAATTACCTTCGTTTTAGCGTTGACCTTAGCCTGGTTCTTCAGGAGGAAGTGCGCCATCTTTATGTTGCCATAGTGACAGGCGACATGCAGTGGAGTGTACCCCATCTGCAGGCAGAGAGAGAGAGAGAGAGAGAGAGAGGGAGAGAGAGAGAGGGAAAGGAGAGAAACAGAGGGATGAAAGATTAGACCATCGCTTAGTGATCCAGTTCTCTCTCTCTCTATGCATTTTTCATACTGTGTCCTTCTTCTACATTACACCACTGCTTTACATGTTTAACAAGCAGATCTGATGTTTTATTACAGTATATCATATTAAGTGTGCTACTAAACTTGATAACTATGATGCGACAAGAACTTATTAGGTACATTTGGCTTCTAACACTACTCTCATTAGATATATTACTTTTTATTTCGTTTACTCACTTTTGCACATCTGTCATGCATTATACATCAAACCCCTGTACCGTGCATGCTGAGAGGAAGGGGGCACCATAGGACCACAATTGTCATGTTTGGATGATGAGGCATTTATAGAGCAGCCATGAGAATGACATGGTGGTGCCTGTATACAGTGTGTTGGTACGACTTTTATTAATAATACTACTAATAAAAAAACGAAATGTAATCCCTGTCATTTAAATGCGAAGTATTGCAGCGCAAACGTTGACGCCACACACCTTCTGTGTTTTTTCAGTTCGATCCTGAGCTGTACATGTTCTCGTCCTGTGTCTGCATGGGTTTATTTTGGGTTTGTCAGTTTTCTCAGTTTTTCCCACCTCGCAAAAAACATATGAACAAGGTGTGAATGCTTCCTGGATGCCAGATCCACCCTGACCCTCACCAGGATGATGTAGTTACATAAGAATGAATCTGAATGAAAGACCTCTGCTACAGTAAATCTGATTTGTCTTAATTAGGCTTGGGCTTGATTTATTTATTTGTGTCCTGTATAATAAAATTTAAAAAGGACACCATTTATTTATGATTTTTTCAAAAAATATAATTTAGTCGAATGGACCTTGGAAAACAGTGACAGTACGAGCTACGGCAGCAAATAGTGTAAACAATTGTTCTTGGGGTCACTCACTCATCGTCTATACAGTACCACTTCATCCTGTGTACAGGCTCACGGGTGGCCTGGAGCCTAAGGCAATTTGGTAACTCCATTTAGCCCAATCTGCATATCTTTGGACTGTGGAAGAAAACCGGAGTACCCGGAGGAAACCCACCAAGCACGGGGAGAACATGCAAAGTCCATGCACACAGACCAGAGGCACGGAATCGAACCTTTGACCGTAGAGGTGCAAGGCGACCATGTTCTTGGGGTGATGTCAAACTAGCATGGCTGCATGCAGCACCAGAAATAAACAAAGTAAAACGTCTTACCTTTAAATGTGTTATACTGTACAGTAAATTCTTGGATTGCAAGTAAATTGGTCTGCGAGTGTTTTGAAGGACAAGCAAAATTTTAAAATAGATTTTAACTTGATAAAGGAGCAAGATTTTGAAATACGAGTAGTACGTATACGCATTGTCTGCCACGTGATCACAGCGGAGCCAATGGTTTTTCTCCCTCTCGTGATTGTGGGTAATCATCTCCCATGCTCGGTCTCAGTGCGCGTGCGTCAATCGTACTGTAAAGTCAGTATCCATGCGCACATGTACTGTGTACTATAACATTGTGACTACGTGTGTGAGGGTAAGGCATTTTAAAAATATTTGGTGTTGTGTCCAAGTGTAGTGACAGTTTGTTTTTATAATAACTGTACTGCAACAACGGCCTCCATATAGAAAAAAAAGGCCGTAAAGAATAAAAGTCTGTAGCAGTGCGAGAGATCTGTGATGTGCCAATGCACAATGTCACGTTCGCGCGAAATCGCACAAAAAGAAAAAGATTCCGTTAGTGTGTGTGCGCATGTGTGTATGTTAAAGTCATCCTACACAGTAGCCCCCGCCCTCCCTCCTCCTCCTCGTCTTCTCTCATCTCACTCACACTAGCTAAATGTAAAGTGCAGGTTAATTTACTTTATTTTTACTTTATATTTTGTATTAATAATTTTTATATGAATATTTTTGGGCTGTGGAACGAACCGTCTGATTTTCTTTTCACTTTGAAATATACGAGTGCTTGGGATTATAAGGGATTATGCTCGCAATCCAAGGTTCACCTGTATCTACATATAATTATTAACTTTAGAATAGTCAACATACAGACATATTCGTTTGTTAAATCGAAAACATTGACTATACATTTCAATGTTTGAAAAAGAACATAATACACTAATCAGCCGAGTGATATATTAGCAGAGCTCGTTGCTAATAAAACAACAATATGCTTTAAATAACCGTGTCTGTCTGACTTATCGAGTGGACTCTGAAGTGATATGTCTGACTACAGGAGGTGTGAATTCATGTGGTTTTCTTTGTATTTGTGTAAACGTTTAAACAGCAGTCATGGATGTTTTGACTCCTCTGATCTCACTTCACCTCTTCTCTTATCCTCAGTGCTGTGTAAGGCATGTTTCCTTTTCTTCCTCACTCTATCGGTGCTCCTGTGAAGCTGTGTCACGCTGTGCGGATTGCTCAGAGTCAGTGTGTACTCGGTGCCGTGTGGAGTATCGATCGGCGTATGGGCCGCCAGACCCGCTTCCCCGCCTCACTCCGGCTGCACCCAGTGACCTTCAGCCACTCGTTGTTCATACACCCCGCGGTAATGTGTGATGGCACCGGTCGGACCGTGTGTGAGGCGTGTAGTGTACTTCACATTAGCACTGCAGTCTAGAGGTCAGGAAGCTGCACTGGTGAAAAGTGCTGCAGTGTACTGTACCTTGGTGTCGGGGTCCACAGTGGCACCCTGGTTCACCAACACTTCGGCTACGTTCACTTTGTCCTCCTGGGCCACCAGGTGAAGAGGAGTCAGGCCACTCTTTAACACACAAGCACAACAAGTGTAGATGAGCACACAATAATAATAATAATAATAATAATAAAAAGAAGACAATATATATGAGAAAGGCAGGAACAAGGAGAAAAGAAAGAAAAGTGAGAGAAAGAAGAAAATTAAAAAGAGTATAAGAAATAATTAGAAAAAACGATCAGAAAAATAAGTAGAATTAGTAAAAGAATAAAATGGAGAAAAAGAAAAGGGTGAACAAGGAGGGAAAAAAAGAACAACGAGAAAAAAGGGATTAATTCCTTTTCATCAAAAAAAGAACAATGAGAAAAAAGGTAAAAAGGAAACAAAAAACGGAGAACAATGAGAAGAAAGAAAAGGGAAGGACAGAAGAAGGTGAGAAAGTAGAACAAGGGAAGGAAGAAGAACAAAGTGGGAAAAGATGAAGAAGAAGAAGAAGAAGAAGAAGAAAAGGTATAATTACAAGAAAAAAAGAAGGAGAACAAGAAGGGAAAGGAGAACAAGGAGAAAAAATAGGAACAAGAAAACAAGGTAAATATAAAAAGAACAAGGTGGAAAAAGGAAGAAGTAGAAGAAAGAAAAAGAATGAGAAAGGAAGATGAAAAGGGGAAAAAAAGGAGAATAAGGAGAAGGAGGAAGAGAAGAGAAAAAAATTAAGAAATAAAGACATAAGAAAAGGAGTAGTAAAAGCAGATGAAGGAGAATGAGAAGAACAGAAATGAAGCTTATTATAACAGAATACATAAAAGAATACATTTACAAAGGACAATAGTTACAGTTAGATAAGGAGATTTGATAAGGAAATTTGACTAACACCCCTCATCAGTGTCACCTTTTTTTTGTATTTCTTGTCTTTAATTTAAATATTAAGAGAAAATCAGTAAATTAATCCTAAGATCATGACTAAGATCCACAATTCTGCTCTTTTCTCATGACGTCCCTTCTATTTATCTTCTGTCCTGCTCTCCTCTGGTCACAGCTGGATCTCTTATGTGCTTGGGGCACATCTGCTGTGTAGGCAGCACGCTTACTCGTCACTCTCAGATAAGAGTTAATAAAACGGCTGCCTTGCCCTGGATTTGAGTTCTTTGTCAAGCTTTGTTGTTCTTGAATATATAGTATACGATGTATCAATCGATCGGCGTATGTTGAATTCCTCTGTACTATTAAATGACTTTAGTTTTATTAAACTTTGTCTAACAGCTGGAAGAACAAGCTGGTAAACGAGCAACTGCAATGGAGTTAGTCTTTTTAGTCCACTTTTTGAAAGTAAATGATAGAATGTCACTGCAATGAGTAGTGCATGGAATATTTTCTAGATTTTTTCGCACTCACATACAGAATTTAGGCCAACATACTGTACAGTACGAGGGGCTTCTGAGTCGAAATCGGACTTTTGAGATCGTGAAATTTCTCATGAATGAAGGTGTAAAACCTACAGCTATTTACAGAAAACTTGATGGTGGTTATAATCTTAGCCGCAGTAAAAAATTTTACTGGTGCAAATATTTAAAAGAAGTTCAGACGTCCGTGAATAACAACCCATGGGCCAAGGTGGCTTGGAGCCCACTGCATTCGTCCAAATGAAATTTGAGCGAATGGAATAGAGAAATAAAGGTAGGAAAAAGGTGATGTTGATTTCAAACACCTGCACAAAACTTGACTGAGTTCAGAAACCCTATACGTATGTAAATACGGGTGAATAATAATCTTCTGAATCTGTATTTGTTGTTAGTAAACAGTCAGACATACCTTGTTGCCCATATTGATGGTGGCATCACGTGCAAGCAGCAGGGTGACCATGTCCACGTTACCCTCCTGGGCAGCGAGGTGAAGTGGACTGATGCCCTGTCGAGTGACGGCGTTGGTATCGGCGCCATATTCCAGAAGCGTGGTGGCAATCTCCATCTGATTCTTCTTGGCAGCTATGTGTAGAGGAGTGTAGCCATTCTGAAAGGAAAGAGGATGGGCAAATAGGACAGGGTAATAAGGACCAGGCCAAATTTAAGAATGATGAATTTAACACAAAATGTAAAATGATGGAGATTCTTGTTTTTTTTAACATGAAGTCAAGTTTAGATTCTGTACAACGTGCAACAGAGAAATAATTTCCTGTTTCGCTTCTACTGTAAAACCTCAAGCAGGGAAACTGTCGCCACAGTCACCCGCAGATTTATGGGGTTTCCAAAACAACTAGCCGGTCCTGCTCCTTGAAAGCCGACATCACATGTGTCAGACGATGCCATAGGCTGAGAGAGACGGGGGGGTGGAATGTCGAGGTTTGGAAAAAGAGCAGTTTCCTGAATGTCACTGAATGGGATTGCCAGCAGCAGCAGCGGTGATGTAATGGCGGGAGTCTGTGGCCAGGACTAAAACAGCCTTCTCCACACTACAGCTGTAAGCTGCAAGAACAGCAGATTGAACCGGGTCACCCGCTTTCTATGAGCGAAAAAGAGTCTCAAAAGAAGAAAGTTTTCGAATGAATTGTAATAGGGGACTTTCCTGTGCAGACTTAGGAGCAGTTCAGGCAAAGTCATGATTCACACCTTCATACTGTACATTTAAAATGTTTCCTAATGACCTCTTAACCTCTTTAAGTCATTAATTGATTTTAAAAATGTTAACAACAATATTTTCTCAATCATATGGCAACATGTTCAGCAACCTCACTCAGCTTTCATAAAGTTATCATTGCACCTAGTGGTCAAAATGGGAAGTGCGACAAGCACTCATAGTCATGCATATGGGCAAACTTTTATTTCTGCCCCATGCTCAGTCTATGAAAATAATCAGTGCTGAAGACAATGGAGTGACCATGACAGTTAATGAATTATCCAGGTTGCCAGGTCTATTTTAAGACAATCAACTTCCTTCAATAACAACTTCCTTCTATTATTACTGAAATCAATGTAATTTCAACTATCTCCGACATACTGTACAGTATTGTGCAAAAGTCTTGAGCCATACCTCATTTGATCAGGTTAAATCTATTTCTATGAACGAAATGGGAACAAATGTTTTACTGTGACAGGCTGCAAAATTCCTAAGGATAGAATTGAAAAATCGGTTGTTTATGTAACACGACTTCAGCAGCAACCTCATTTCCCCTCTCGTCCGTTTCAACCATTCAGCATTCAGCATCACCAGTATACTAATCCCCTCCTGATCATCTGTTATCATCTGCACCCGTGTCACTGTGTGGCTTAACAAACAAACGACATTCATCTGAAACTGGTAGGGTACAGTGCAAATGAGAGCTAAGAACTGTCCTTCGGGGAGTCTGAAGAACTATTCCTGAAGACTACAATAAAATACACGAACGTATTCCCCTATGGAATCAAAATATAGAAATAAAGAAATGAGGGTGAGTCAGGACCTCTGCACAGTACTGTATGATGAAGACAGAACGTTTTCTAATGTAGGACATGTTGAAAAGAGTTCTCTCTGTGCTTCATGGGTTTCCTTTGCCCACTTCAATTTCCTCCCACAGACCAAAAACCTACATTGTAATCTTCCTGGAGTTCCTACAGTATGGTAGATTGCCTGTATTGTGTATTGTGGGTGTGTAAAAGTGTGTACTTGTGCCCTTGCACTGGTTTGTGAACCTATCTAAGGTATACCACAGCTTGTGCCCTAAGTTCCCTGAAATAGCCTTCGAGTTAACGTTCGGGACTCAACCAAGAATCCCCCAGATCGGGAACTTTACCTAAGTCAAATTAATTCACTGAAATGCTCGGCTAAATAAATAGGTTTTTAGCCTAGACTTAGACACAGTCTCAGTGTTTATATCTAGGCATGATAAAAACGTCTTTATTTAGTCAAGCATTTTTGTGAATAGATTTGTCCGATCTGGGGGACTCATGGACTGAGTATTATGGTGATCTGGTATGTTTAGATGCTGTCTTCCCCACTCTCTTTGATCACTTAGGTTTGTTGATGGTGGAGTGGCTGGTTGCTTTTCTTCCCAGAGCGCCCTCATGTCTGCGTTCCCTTCTGGCTCTCCCTTTTAGTTATTCTGTCATAATTAGTCCTGCCGGAGTCCCTGCTTGCACTCTGGACTAAGTATACATTCACCTTATACATTATGTGACTGTGGTCATACCTATCTGTGATGTCTCCTTCTCTTCTCTTTTCTCTGTTTTCTCTCCCTGTCTCTCTCTGTCGAGCTACACATAGACTCTGTCCTCTGGACCTGTCTGACTTGTCCTGGTGCCCAGCTTCTAGTTCCACATTACCATGAAGACAGACCTGGCCTCGGCTGATGCTGACAGCTGCTCTTTGAGAAATTTCCTACAGTTTTGTACCTGAGCCTCCAACTACGAATAGGACTCCATATTAACACCTATCCTGTTTTAGACGCCTAACACTCAGTATGACTGCCAATCAGTTCCTGCTATCTGTTATCACCCAAATGAGGATGGGTTCTCTGTTCAGTCTGATTCCTCTCGAGGTTTCTTCCTATTGCCATCTTGACTGTGACCATTGTTAAAAGCGCTATACAAATAAAATGTAATTAAATCTATTGGATAGGGTCAGGGCCCCGGCAACCCAACACAGGAGCGGTATAGATCACAAATGGACAGACATATGGATGGAAAATGGATGCATTGAGACTGGGAAAGTTGAATTATGGTGTGAATAATTTATGCACATCAGAATTGCATGCGAAATGCTGGTTTCCAACTCAAAAAGCCTAGTTAGGGATGGGCAGGTCCAGAGCACGTAAAAATTAGTGAGGCTTGGGTCTGACGGCAGCTTAGTTAATTAGTTACGACTACATATTATGTGCAAGACTCACAATACCCCATACATATTATTTTCCAGCTGAGTCAAATGAGGTTAAATTAAAAGATCCAGAACATCTTGCTACAGATGGGCCAATACTCCAACCAAGTGCCTCTAATTGGTACAGCATGCTGGTTTCCTAACAGGCTGTGACCGGGTCTTTGAAGGCTTTCTGAAGGGCAGATTGTTTGTTACTGGGATCACGAGGCAACAGAGATGATTATCAGGAGCTATGTGAAGAACCTGGAGCTCACCCACAACAGCAATGTCCGAAAGGGGTGTTAACGAGGACACATACTTTAGAGACTGATGTTTGGACTGTAAGTTACATGATGGAAAAAGAAAGGAATGTAGCCTGGAAGTGGGATTAGGCTGTGGAGGATTTATAGGGAGTGAAACTTATTATATAGTGTATGCAGCAATGTGTGCATGTGTGTGTGTATGTGTGTGTTTGTGTAGATCAGTACCTTGGCAGCTGCATGGGGTGAGGCCCCCTGGTCCAGGAGAAGAAGTGCCACTTTCTGGTTATCGTAGTGCGCAGCTACATGCAGTGGAGTTAGTCCGCTCTACAAACACCCCATATACATCCACAGTGAGATTATGGGATAAAAGTGCACCATGGGCAGATTTGCAAAACTATGGTAAAGCTCAGAGTCTTTAAAGCCACACTCGCATATTGTACACTTTTGTGTGAAGGCTTTTATGGGAATTGTCCTAGAGCGCTTGTTCTTGCTCTTCTAAAAGATTCGGGCTTGTGGATATCGTTAATGGTTTACATTAGACCTCATCTTTATCTGACATACAGTACATCAGTAACGGACGGTAAACTTTAGGCATAGTGAGCCATATATTCAAGTTCAAAAGTCGATATTTACGGTAAAGGCGAGAACTTGCTTTTAGCCCCAAAATCGTGGCATAGACAATATGGACTGAAGATGGGATTTGTGGTTGTTTTTTGATGTGAAATGTAATAAGATGTGACACAAAAGCACGAGAGAAGCGAAAATAATAATTGACACATACGTGACTAATTGACTCGTGAATGAGACGATGGCGAGCTGCCATCATGTTGCTGCATGGATAGTGTGCCGAGTATTTCTCACATTAGTCGCTGCATTTTTTTGGTTGCGTCATAAGGTTATAATGTTCGTCTGAGTTAATTCTGAATATGGCCCGATCTCATAACTCTTAGATTCAGTTACGGTAACACTATAAATTAGCATTACGAGCAAATATGAGCTGTGTTCAAGTCAAAGGGCGACCTTTGATTGCACAGGATAACAGAACACAGTTATGAGAGTAAAAAATTGTTTACAGTATACAGTATAATCCCCTGTTACACTCGTGCACTTATCCCAGTGTTTCACTAGGATACTTGGATACGTTGTCAAGGGAGAAAGTTTTCTCAGTATGTCGGCACCATCACCAGACTGTCTGCTTCAACTCTGAAACGCTTACCTAGGAACTCCTTTGGTAGCCCTTTCTTGTAATTGAGTAAACGACCTTATTTGATCACCAAAGCTTTCTGTTTTTGCAGGACAATGCAGGAATTGAACGGCTGATCTTTGAAAATCGACGGAAAACCTGTCACCATCTTGCGGAAAAGGCGCCAACTCCAACACCATCACCAACAGAAACTCGGCTGGGAGTTACTACCCCGTCCCCCGTAACGGTCCTGACCTCACTCCAAGCCGTTTCATATTTGGACCTTTAAAGGAATTCCTGGGAGGCTAGCGTTTCAGACGTGAAACGGGCAGTCCGAGAATGGCTCTGGCAAAATGAGAAAACTTTCTACCTTGATGGTATCCAAGCACTAGTGAAACTCTGGGATAAGTGCGTTAGTGTAGCAGGGGATTATAGGGGAGTTTTAAACTCTCATAGATGTTCTGTTATTCTGCAGAATCAAAAGTCCTGGTTTAACTTGAACGTGCATTGTATAAAAGTATTGTTAAATCTACGTTCCAAAGCGAGAAACATTAACAGCGCACTTATTGGAGCGCACGGCAGGCAGATATAAACTCTCTCCACCGATTTACATGATAGAACGAAAGGCTGAAGAGAACTGATGAGCATCTTCCCTTCTCTGAACTAGCAGTTCTTAGAAATCAGGCTATTGTTTGGCAAAATAACAAAAAAAAGAAAGAAACAGGGAGAAGAAAAGCTCAGGATCATTTCTGGCTCAAGGCGTGCATATTTTTTTACCGCGGTCATGTTTCTGTCCTAACAGCTATGACACAATCCTGTTAGAAAGGATATAGTTATCATGAAACTTTTAGACATTACCTTTCCTGATGCATCCGGAGGGGCTCTCTTCTGCAGCAGGAGGTTGGCTACCTCGATTTTACCATATTTAGCTGCCACGTGTAGTGGTGTAAATCCCTTCTGAAAAAGAAGAAAAATTAAAATGGTATTTTAGTAGCATGTATTAAAAGCGCACGCAAGAGAGTCAGGGTGTACATGATGCTCAGACAGAATCGGTCCTGTTTGTGCAAATGGACAGAATGGAAAGTGGCAGTTGAAAAAGATTGCGACAGTACACTTCTTCTTGCTGTTATTGTTTTTTTTTTTGTTTTTTGTTAACTCGCTTCCATTCGAAAAAGAAAATTGTAATCCTGGTTGCACAATGTCCTGTTGGGCAATCGTCACAATTTGTTTCCGATGCCAGTCATGAAGAAATAGTGTAACAGATCCCTAAGAAAAAAAAAAAAAAAGCAAAAGAACATTCAAATGTTGAAACACTTCCTATGCTTCAAGATATCCATACTGTACATCCGAACATTGCCTGATATATTACTGATAAGATCATTCTCAACAATAACACACACACACACACACACACACACACACACACACACACACACACACACACAGGTTTGACAAGTTATTTGTTGTGTGTTTAATCAGTGATGAAAAGCTGCCTTTGATCCAAGTAGCACAGCGGAGACCAAACAATAATCTCCAACAACAATTACAATGACTGTACCTTTTCACATGTTCCCATTCATAACCCACACACTGTCTTTGACTTCATGCCTGGATTGGGTTATTTTCTCATACAGTGCTGTTCAGTGAGGCTCTCTGTTCGAGAGGGTGACTGATGTAACTCAAGGTCACGGCCCTGGCAAGTATGATCAGTCAAGCTTTTCCCTCTCAGCAGATTCCCACGCTGTACTACTTGGTAGCTTTTCAGCAGCCATGTTGGCCTAGGATTGCTCTGAGCTGAGCCACATGATGTCTTTCGTCAGTTCGAGAGGGACAGAATGGCAGGGTGTAGAGAAACACATCCCTGATTTAATGTTTCGTAAATTTTGGCATATGCTCATTCTTAAAGGGTGACTGGTTTAATGAGAAAATCTAATCCAGAATTGATTACAAATTATAGGATATGATCAGTAGCACGCACGTGTAAGATAACCCAGATTATACTAGATTAAAAAAAAAAAAATCTGGCATACTTAGTAATAAAAGGGGACAGGGTTTAATTTTAAAGAAACATGATCGATGATGCTTGGAAGGGACGTTCATGAAATTCATATAATTATATAAAAAAAGGGAAATATTTGCACAGAAATTAGTATGTTCATGAACAGTGTTGGGGGACGTTCCTTTTTAAAGTGACTAATTACATTACAAAATTACTGTCATTAAAAAGTAATCCGTTACATTACAGTGTTACCTTCTGATAAAAGTAACTAGTTTGAGTACTTTTCCATTGCAGAAAAAGAAACTCCTTTGTGATTCCTCATGCATTAGTCAAGACCTTTATAATTATTCTACCATCATCACTCAGCGAAGTTTGGTTCATAATCTGTTAACTACTAATACTGTAGCAGGGATAACAGAGGGGGCGGGTTATCGGGGGTGGGGCTTGTAGGAAGACTTTCTCACACACACACACACACGCACACACACACACACACACACAGTAACGGAAACTTCTGTCTGGCTCACGGATTACATAAATTGTCTAAATAACGGATTACATAAAAAAAAATATAACTAAATAACTGAGTGGACCTAACACGTTAGATTACTCGTTACATCAAAAAAGTAATCCAAGTACTCTACCGCTTTGTAACGCGTTACACTCAACACTGTTCATGAACATTTCTTTTTGTTGAAAAACCCAGCGGTATAGTTCCGCACGATGTCGCTAGAGGGTCGAAACTAAAAAGGCGCACCCGGGCGACTTGAGATACGAATTCTGCCTCACCCCCCCCCTTACTCCCCCGAGCTCGCACCCAGTGACTTCTTCCTCTTCCATCACTTTAAGAATCCACTTTGCGGCAGGCGTTTCAAACATAACGATGAGGCGGTACTTTTTCCTCAAGAGCCCCAAAAAAAAGCTTCTTCAAAGACGGTCTCCACCAGCTCATCCATCGTTTGGAGAGAAGTGTGTCGCAATAGGTGGAAGATATATAGAGAAGAATTAAGCTCTTGACCAACGTTCGTTTCAGTTTTCATTATTTTTTCTTAGCAATAACAAGAATTTTATGACCGTCCCTCGTGCGGTGGTGTGATGTTCAACTACCATAAAGTTTTCTAATGATTTTCCAATAAAACCACATCAAACCGCCTTTATTTCTCAGCTTTCCAAAGCAAACACTTTATTTTTTATTAACTCCAAGATTATATGCTGCTTTTTATCTGTTTATAGCCGTGCTCAATCCACAAAATGAGTTTCTAAGTGATAAAGCAGCTATACACAGACATTCCCTCTTCTTTATGTCTGACTGCTGATACTGGAGACTCCTTCCATTCAAAAAAAAAAATTATTTACTGTACTGCCAAACAAGTAGGCGTGAGCTTCATCAGAAGGAAACAGAAGTCGTCGAAGAAATCTCATCCCTGTGAGGCAGCATGAGCAGCTCAGAAAGATTTTCACCAGAGCTTCACATGTCCCAAATTACAGCATGTGCTTACTTTGACTTTATCTATGCTTGGTAGATATGTAGCGTTAATGTAGAATCTATCAAATCCAAATCTGTAACAGGTTCTTCCACTGACTATCAGAGTGTGTTGTGATGTGTTAACATAACCAGCTCTAGAGATAACACACACACACACGATCATTCGACAGATGTTTCCAGCTGGGTGATATGTTCGCCCAGGGCCATGTTCTCACACAACTAGAATACAAGCACAAATACAAAGCTCTGTGCTGAACATAACGTGTAGTAAATGCGCTAGTGGAAAAACACACCCAGTGACAGTCCCGCCTACTCAAAGACAAATCCATCAGTCGGGGAATATACAGTAACACACCACCATGTCAAACACCTTCAGCTCTGGACAGTACAGTACAGCTTACATCATTTCCACATCTTAAATAAAATGAAATGATGTAGATTAAATTAAAGACGTACTGTGACAGGCGGCAACATGCCTAAAGGTACAATTTTAAAAAATTGCTTGTTCGACCTCAGCAGCAACCTCATTTCCCCTCTCGTCTGGTGATGGTTATAACCACGCGTAATTCAGGCTCACCGGTATACTAATCACCATCCTGATCATCTGTGTCTCACTGGTTCATGCATTTGAATGCAAGTTATGAATGATTGATTAATGTTTGAATGATTTATAAGTCACTGTGTGTCACTGAGCCTCTGAAACTGCTCAGGTACAGGGACTGGACTGAAAATAAGAAGCCTTGGGGAACTATTCCGCAAGACTGCATTAAAAATACAAGAAAGAATTTCCCTTTGGAAGCAAAACATTTGGACACAAATTTGGCAGACGTTTTACACAGTACTGTACGTGTCTTAGTTCATTAGCCGCTGAATCAGACATTATACTGTGTGTCAATATATGCTTAGTTGCCTGTACGGATGATTCGCCTCGTGAGCGCTAGTCAGCAAAAAATGGCTGACGCAGCCCGATTTGTTAATGAAATGGGAAAATTTCTTCATACCCACACACTACGCTTTTAATCCAGCCAACAAAAATGACTACAAATATGTGTTTGGCTTGTTTTTTTGCACGGGTTGGCATGACAACAGAGAAATCTCTTTGGTTGGAACTGATGAATGAATAACAAGGAGGTCCTGCTAGCCGGGGACGATCCAGACGTGCTGAAAGCCCGGTGGAAACTTTGCTCAGGAAATGTGCGTGTATGTGCCTCCCACATTGGGCACAGCTGCTTCAGCCCAGTTACAGTGCAGAACAGTGCCAACCACCTCCAGAGACCTGTAGCAGCCCATGACTCACACACACACACACACACACATGGTGCAGTACTGCAGAGGATAGGCGAACTGCAGAATTATCTACATAAACTAAGCCAACATGTGCTGTGTTTAAGTTTAAACGGACGCGGTTTTAACTAAAACTTGATCCGATCTTACAACTATGTTGCTGAAAACAATGTTCGAGCATTCATGAGATGTGTATGTCAATACTGTATGTCTGATAAATGGAGGCCCCACCTTCTAACTTACAGCACTAAGAATCTGCTGCTAATATCCTGATGCCAAATACCACAGCACACCTTCAGAGGGATTGTGGATTCATGGCTCAGGGGTTCAAAGCTGTTTTGGTGGCACAAGGGATCATAAATCCTAGGTGGTTTTAATGTTATGGCTGATCCGTTTAATATAAATAACAGTTTAAGAAATAATAGTGGGCATCAGTGGCAGGTTTTTGGCTTACCATGCAGCAAGCCCGGGTTCGATTCCCAGCCAATACCCAAACCCCAGCCACTGGACGCAGTGCCGGTCCCAAGCCCGGATAAAATGGCAGGGCGTAAAACCTGTGCCAAGTTGTTGTGCGGATCAGAAGGTCCACTGTGGCGACCCCTCGGAGGGAGCAGACAAAAGACTAACAACAGTTAAGGAAGTACAGTAATAACCTCCTTAAGTATATACTACTTCTAAAGTAGATGAGTAGTAAACAAACAAAGAACGAAGTTTGTGAAGTGTGAAGAGATGCTGGTTAATGATTGGACGGTAACCCTGATAGGTGGGTCGTCTGAACCTGCTTTATTAACCAGCAGCTTGGCGCTATACTGAGTGATAAAAATGATACTCATATGAGGCTGGAGAAGGTGGTGGTGCATAAGGTGGCCAATACAATCCAGTATCCACAATCCACAGTGGACTAACTTTCTTTCAGTGTTTAAGGCACTTCAGAAGATGGCGGTTCAGAAGATCCCAGGTTCAAATCTCAGTACCAAGTTGCCACTGTTGTTGGACTCAATCGGCTAGGGCTGGGTTAGTAACCAGAAGGTCAGGGGTTCGAGCCCCAGCAAGTTGCCACTGTTTAGCCCTTGAGCAAGACCCTTGACCCTGTAGGTCAAGGGTCTGTAGGGTGGGCTGTAGGGTGGGATGACCCTGCACTTTAACTCCAGCTTCCTAACTGGAATATGTGAAAAAATAATTTCACTGTGCTGTACAGTACAAGTGACAAATAATATATACAGTATATATATATATTTTTGTTGTTATTTTTAGCATGGCCTTTAACCCTCACGTGCTCAGATGTATAATGAGATAAAAATGTAAGTCGCTCTGGATAAGGGTGTCTGCCAAATGTAAATGTAACTGAGGGATCATATGTAAACGTATCCTTCTAAAGGAGAAGCACAGTCCCATGTCTGGTGAGGAGCAGACACTTCACTAAAAAGATCCTGTGGATGAACGTCCACGGTCAAACTGCTCACGCGTCTTTGCACAGACTTTGCACATCATCTAGAGGAATGACGAAGAAGTGCAACCATTCTTGTGTGTGTGTGACAGACCTTGGTGGTGATGCTCAGTGAAGCACCCTGGTCCAGCAGTATAGAAGCCACGTCTTTGTGGCCCTCGCGGGCTGCCAGGTGCAGTGGTGTGTATCCAGACGTGGTGGTGGAATCGGGCGCGGCTCCGTGCTGCAACAGCAGCTGCACGATATCGGGCTTCCCCAGACGACTGGCGATATGCAGCGGAGTCTGATCATCCTACGCACACACACACACACACACACACACACACACACACACACACACACGTGTTGCATTAACAAAGGCACAAAAGTTAAGCACGTAATTCTTCTGTCTCTATATTAAAACTTAAATGCTTCCTATTGGGAGGTAGAGCGTTCCAGCTTGCTTATGTTTTGATATGTATTTAACAACATGACTGTAGCGATACTGTATAGAATATACATAGTATAGCGAGATAACACACAGTTATGTTTACTTTAAAAGCTTTCAGTGGTGATTTAACACCATTTAGCAATCCTACCTTGGACTTGGCATCGACGTGAGTTCCGTTCTGCACCAGGTATTTCACTACACCCGTCTGTCCAGCCCTGGCGGCCATGTGGAGCGCCGTCTCTCCTCTCTACAACACACACACACAAACACACACCAAAGACTTAACACGTACTAAGCTTCTGGGAAAGAAACCTCTGCAACAGGACACTAAGCCTTTGTCTATGTGTGTGTGTGTGTGTGTGCCCATGTGCTCGTCTGTGTAGCCTATTAGCTAAAACCAGCCCCCTTTTCTTTCCAACTGCTGCTACATGCACGACCCAAAGCAAACTTCTGTCTGAGGGAGGAGGAGGATGGGGGGGAGGATGGGGATGGACAGTCGCACATGATTACAGTCTGCCTGTTGGACTGCGACTATAATTACAGAAGTGTTAGAAGCCCAGACCTGTGCTCACAGACCCCTGTTTAAGCACCAAAAAAATAAAACAAGACTGTTATTACCCTAAAAGGGTTTATAGAATCAGGACATTAAAAAAAACAGGGCAATGACAGGTTGCAGACAGGAGCTACACGCCTCTCACGGGACAGAATTCTTTCCATTGTTTTGCTTTAGCATTATCAAGCTTTATCCTTTTTTTTTTTTAGAGAGAGATTAGTGTGCATTGCCCGACTGTGACACAACAAATGCGGGGGCCCGTGTTCCAGTACTCACCACGTTGGTTGTGTTTGGCGACGCACCGTGATTCATCAACTGGGAAACGATGTTTTCGTGCCCCATGAAAGCGGCCACGTGAATCGGCGTGAGTCCAGACTGGCAGATAAACCGCAGAGGGAGAGAGGATTAGAAATTTCACCACTGTAGGTCCGGGAAATGATATGAGCTCATTGCTTAGATAAAACACTGGGTTCAAGAAGGAAAGCATGAGAATGAGAGAGAATGATGTGCTAGAAAAACATGCAGAGAAATGTCTTACAGTGCAGAAAAACGAACAAATCCCTTATAATCTTAACACAAATTTTGCAAACACATCCCAAATAATCTGGACTGATGCACATGACGGAAACGTGTATCGGAGAAGTGTTGAGTCTTCCCATCCACAGAACTAAACCAGCATGTTGACAACTGCATATGACATCAATAGATACTTTTCTTGTGGTTAACTCTAAGTTGAATTTATTTTGACTTTGATCTTTTTTAACAGTGCCAAATTGGAGGAACTGGGGTTTAAGCCCCTGACCTGGATCCTTAAGCCCCTGAGTTAACACGGGAATAAATAATGATGGTGTATAATCAATAATACGGTGAAGGAGATGTTTATGTAACACTTATGGAAGGAGTCTCCAGTGTGAGTGGTTCTAGCATTTGCACGGAGGTACAGTAAAGGTGTAACTTCAGGGAACTTGTGCGTTCTGGTTTCTCAGATAAACTGAGGAAATCTGCATTTTCTTGTCTTATTATCTTCAAGCAAAGAGGAAATGACTGTTTATAGCTGTTATAACATAAGTGCTTACAGGAAATAGCTTGCCTTTTTTTTCCCTTTCTTTTTGACATGCACAACATTGAAACCGTAAAAAAGATAACTTTACATAACAGTTAACTTTACATAACCACCTTGACCGTAGTTTATCAAGGGCTTTGCTGCCATAATCTTATAACAATAAAACATTACATCCTAGCCGTTTGAACAACCACAATCCTGAATTTGAGAAGCATGGATTATAAAAGCGAAGCATTGCATGTCTAATGGGTATGAAGCAAAAACTAGCTGACCCCACACACACACACACACACACACACACACACATTCTCTGCCTCTCACCTCCGTCACCGCCTGTATGGACGCTCCGTGCTTCAGCAGCAACTCCATCACTTTGATCCTGTTCTTCTTGCAGGCGATGTGAAGAGGCGTGAAACCATTCTACAAAGCAGAAGCGACAGTCAGGAAAACGTCTCCTTCAGCACGGAGCAGGAAAGACACAACCCTCTGTCCCTCTAGCATCCAGCCTTCAGACACGCCACATAAATGCGAAGCCGTGTTTCACACAAAAGCTGCCCCCCTTTTGCTGTTGCAAGTTTTGCCAAACTCTCATTTCTCCAGTTTCCTTTTCAGTTTGTTCCCTTTCTCCGCTTACAGTGGGCTTCGGCGGCACACCCATTCTTTTCCAATTACTTAAGAGCATGACAGCATACTCGCAACCCTCAGCCAAGTGTGTGTGTGTTTTACAGATTTCCATGGTGCTCCTCGGAAATAAAGCATGCCCGGAGTATCGGGTTCGTCCTTATGAAAACTTTGAAATTTGTTACATTTCGCTGATAAGCTGGAGCGATGTAGTGTACGTTCATCTGGGAAATGAATAGACGTGAACAAAGTAGAGAGGCCAAATCTAAAATGATAACGTACTACTACTTGATCTCATCCTAAACTCATATTTCACATCGCTTAGGTGCTGATTTATACTTCATTAAGCCCTTTAACCCTCCCGCGTTCATTAACTCAACTCCAATTTACTCACAGCGTATCACGTTCAGAGTTGAGCCGCACAAACGGAGACGAGTTTATATCCCCAGTGCTAGTCAGACCTCAAGTCTAACTGCAGACTTCATTTCTATTTAGGAATTAAATGAGATTTACATGCATGGGGTGGAGTTTGAAAAAAAAAAAACAGAGCTGTTGTTCCTCAATTCTAATTTGTGCGGTTCGGAAAACAACCCCAAGAAGATATTCATTATGCAATATTGGCTCGAGCAATATCAAGCCCAGGATCACTGTCTGACGGTGTGATGTATGTCATCAGTTTGAAGAAATTAATGTTTTTGGCTTTAAAAACACCAAATATATTGTACCACATGGAATACAATCTGAGACCAGGATTACATCAATCATTTTTATTTAATTTATTACATAAATAATATGATGCACTTTAAGTGAAGATTTAGTTTTTTTCTACACTGGACCAAGTAGCGAGCCCTGCAGCCCTTTATAAAGGTTGAGACATTTTTTGCTTTGCTGTTTGTTTTAATAAACATATACAGTATAGGGCTTAGTATTGTGAAGTATAGAGCGACATATCGTTCTTTTCAACACAGCATAGGCAATAATTTTTAAATTAATGACGAATCATCGCCTGATTTTTATGTCATTTTAACAAACTATACAAACATGGCTGAGCACAAAATAACAAAATTTATCAAATAGAACAAGACATAGCACAGAGACACATGATCACGTGTTTTAATGGTTGCTTTCGATTGTTCTTTTGACCAAAAAATAAAAAATAAAACTATTACTACTAGTAATAATAATAATATGCTCATTTTGAGAATTCCATTTCCCATATTCCAGTAGTGGTAAATTCACATGTTATATAAGTAATGATAACTTTCTTTCTACATTGACTTTTCAGAAAATCCAAATGCACAGTGTGATAAGCCTCCGTTAACAAACACTGCTTTCATACAGTATAAGCACTTTTTTTTTTTTTTTTAAATCGTCATTGACCTATGCTGTGCTGCCTGCACTTATCTGTCCCGCTTGAGTTTTAAGTTATTAACTCTTAAAATCCATTTTAGCCATTTTTATTTATTTATTTATTTTTTGGTTTGTTTAATTTTGCATTACTATGGTTTATTGAGTATACACAGGCTTCAGGATTGTGCAATATAGTGTCTTATATCCTTTTTTCAGCACAACCTTTCAGCACAACCTACAGTAGACAATATGATGAAATTCATTTTATTTAATTTTTACTGAAAACTTACTGAGCAAAGAACAAAAATGGGTCACATATGCAAAGAAATAACAGACAAATATGATAAACTTTTTTTTATGACATTATTCTAATATTCTTTTAGAAGTAAACGTTATGAGTTTTTAAAGTAATGATAGGATGATTTCATGACCTCAGTTTGTAATGTATTGTTGTTACTTGTGAGTTGCGCTTGTGCTTATCTGCACAATATCAAAAAATTTAAATTAATAAAATAACAGGGTTTGCTCGATGTAATAATACAGTACATTTATATTATACAGTGTTATATGACAATTATATTATATTTAGCAAAATAACAATTGTAGATAAAATTGAATTTAGAAGTATCGATCTGGAAGTGAAACAGATAGTTATTATACTACACAAAGGTGGAAAATCAGTGCATGATATCGGCATGATTTCGGCATGTCACACTCGTACTCTCCAGTACGTCATATAGCTTTGCTAAATATCACCACTACCGTTCTGTAATACAGGGTTCCCACAATGGACAAACGTCTTAGGGTCCGGTTTCACAGAACACATCTCGTGCACTGACCTGTACATCTTCATACTGCGGATGCGGTTTTTTTTTTTCTTTTCTTCTTCTTCTTCCAGCTGTTAATGGATTTAACGATTTGGTCAATTTCGGAGGTCTAATATATTTTTTTTTGTGCAAGAGTTATTTTAATTTATTTTATTTTATAGTGCTTGTTCTTTGACAAAGCAATATATCTGCCTCTCACTGGTCAACTAGTGGCTAGTTTTCAGCATTCAGATTGTCTCCCAGGATTTGGGTCTCAGTCTAGGAACTGGCTTAGTTTCCAAAAGAAAAGAAAAAAGTAAAATAAAAATTGCAAATGTTGTGGTAGGGTCTGTTCAACGTTATTCCAGTATCATGTAGTCAACGTTGGTCTAACATCATTTTATCTAAATCTAAAAAAACAATCCAACACCAATGATTTAATAACAAATTCACCAAATTAATGTTACCACAGCGTTTTGACAGCTACAAAATTCCTGCTGTGTGGTTTCTCATCCTTATATGAATTGCTTTAGCCCTTTTTATTTATTACTTCTAGATTGTCTTGCTTGTACTTTTACACTGTAAATGTTAAAATGTCTGCATTTTCTTTAAGACTTGTGTGTGAGTGTTTAAAAGCACCGGCTTGTTTTTAATTCTCAGGGGTATCTACAGTAGGCCATCCAGATCCACCCGGTTTTCCGCTGTACAGTTAAGTGTCCACCTACCAGTGCTTTGGCATTAGGGTTGGCCTTCTTGTCCACGATGACCTTCGCCACTTTGTAGTGTCCACAGTGGGCTGCTACGTGCAGCGCCGTCAGGTAATCGTTGGTGACATCATCGACGGGTACGTCGTGATGCAGCAGAAGCTGTACACAGTTCAGGTGATCGCCCTGCGTGGCCATGTGCAGCGGAGACAGGCCGTTCTGTAGCGCACAGGGATAGGAATAGTGCAGTGAAGCAATGGAAACGTACACAACATAATGACTATACATATCAGTGTCAATACGACATCAGTGTGTGATTAAAGCTGATGAATCATTACTTTAGTCTTGGACAGAATGGGAGCTCCGCGGTCCAGCAACATCTCCACAACTTGCTCATGGCCACTTCTGGCTCCACAGTGGAGCGGAGTTAGACCATCCTGCGTGTTTGGGGGGAAAAAAAAAATGGAAGCATTGACTCATTGACACATCTTATTATTCTCTTTCGGTCCCTCTTCAGTACAAAGCTCTCAGCTCTCTAAAGTATCCTGGAAAAATAAATGAATACAACAGATGCTCGTAATTCCTAAGCGCCAGTAATGTCAAACACATGCTGCCCCGAAGTAATGTGACTGCTGTCATTTTTCAAGCAGAGTCATGCAGAGTGTGCTGTGGGATCGTTACACACATTACATGCTATGGAACACCCCAGAAGCGAATTACACATATTTATATTTAATGAGATAAAACTCAGAGCACCTGGCTACGAAAACGGGCTAGTACACTTGCCATGACAGCATTCCATTCCATTATATATGTATAAAGTCGGGGTTGGACTAATTGCTAATGTTTAATACGTTACCAGATGTTACAATAAAAACTAGATGGGTGCATCACTATTTATAAGCTGTCTTATATGGCGGCAAAGGACACATCAAAGTGCATTTCAATTAAAAATTACAATTTCCAGCATCAATGCTTTTTTAGGCTTAACAACCAACCAATTAAATAAGCTCGTGCAATAAATAGAAAACAAACTAAAAATGCTAAATAATAAATATTTTTAGAATAATAGACAAACCTACTGTAGGTCAATGGATTGATTATCAGTTGATGGATCAGTTTTTAAACACGCCTATTAGAATTTCCCCAATTGTGACCTCATATAAGAAGTGGCCCCTCCCCTGCCTTGTTGTGCCTCAGTGCTGCTCTGGAAGGGCGTGGCTCAGCAGTAACTCAAGCTTTGAAACGGCATGTTCGGAGTGGGAGTTAAATTAAAGTAGTAAAAAAATGCATTATTTGAGGAATATTTTAGATAAAGTATTAACACATACTTTGTTTACTTGTTAAAAATATGGGACCTTTAAAAGGACACCAAAATTAAATGCTGGAGGAAGCTTAAGCGGGATTAAAACATCACTACCACCTCTCTACTTCAAGCAGAGTAAAATCAAAAGTCCATAGTTTTGTACTTTTGACTGTTGCTTTGTCTTTATCTTGATTTTTTTAAAGCCTGCATCTTTCCGTCTCTTTGCAGTCTGTTTCACTCGCCACCGTCCCGACTAGTCGACACCGTTTAACGCAGCGTGTGCGATCCAATCTGTTTCATTTACAGGGCAGCATATGGACAGCTGTCTCCCATGATTCCTTTTCCATATTATTACTTACTTACTAATACATGCATATTTGAGAAACCTAAACCAACAAAGGAAAAGCCAATATATTGATCACATATTATTTATAAATCCTGCTTGACAAATTCAGTACATTTCCTGTGATACCAATCATTTATCTTTTATCTCAGCACGCAGCTATATCCAGCTTGTTTGATCTGTTTTCCTTTGTGCATGCTGTTTAAAAGCATGACTTCACTTCCTGCAAGTTAAATATAAAGACGGCGTGCTTTTGGTGTTACCACAAGTGGCTCTAACCTTGGTTTTGGCATCGATGCGCGCTCCTCGTTCCAGCAACAGCTTGACCATGTTGCTGTTTCCTCTCTTCGATGCCACATGGAGAGGTGTGATGTCATTCTGTAATGGTTTAAGAAAAAAAAAAAAACAAGCAATATGACTTGAGAATGTTTCATCTATAAGAAGGATACAGTGAACCTCAAGCTATTTAGGAGAGAAAAAAAAATCCTGTTTTTGGATTCTGCATGATTTTGATGAACAGCATCTACTTCTCCATTATACTGTACGTACATCTGGAGACAGTTATTGAATGTTCAATATATGGTTTTAAATTTAATCAAATGCTGATATATGTTCATGCACCCTATACATTCATATACAAATATTGCATTGCAATGCAGCACTTTTTAAAACATGTATACCTTCTGTTTTGGTACCAGTAGCTGTAGTAACACCACCCTCTAGTGACAGCTGTACATCATACAGTAATACCACATACACACAACGGCACACATTCCCAAACTGTGCGGACTATAGCTCTCAACAAACGAGTAACAACATGGCACAAATGCTGTGTCATCATCCATGGTGTTATGTTCAGTGCCGTAGTTACCACAACATGAAGGCTCACTTTATACTCCTTATTATGTGGAGGAACAGGTTTACACTTCATGGATATATGCTTCTGTCATGCGCATCTGCTGCATAATAATTTCAGCTTTACTTTGAGGTCATACTGGCACGCACTCACTTGTAATCTGATCTTTTCAGCTTTTCTATTCTGGGCGGCATGTTCGTTTCAGTGAAAACGGCCACATGCTATGTTTAGTCCTTCCAGCAGTCTAAACATGACCTTGTGTTCTCTGCACTTCAAGCTACACTTCAAGATTCCACTCCAACATATGAGGTCATGTTTCCTGCATGCAGCTGGGAGAGGGAGTGAACCAGGGTATACACGTAGCATACACTTTATACATATACTGTATGCAAAGTATTTCTGACTCACAGCCAGGTTTGAAGATAAACACATAGGACAAAGGTATCACAGGATGACATAGGACAAAGACGGATCTAGGTTTGTAGACTCCGTCTCTGGGTTCAAAGGTAGGAGGGAAGAGAGTCTGACAGATTGGTTGGTTGGCTGGTTGATCGGGCTGGTCAAAAAGGTAGGTTGGATAGGTAAGTAAACTGCATCGCCAAAGTACATAGAGGCCTTCCCACCTCCCATTATCTTGAAGTCTACGTATTACGTAGGTGGTGTACATCATGGACTGGGTTTCTGGTTGTGTACATCATGGACTGGGTGGTGTACATCATGGACTCTAGGCCAATTAGCCAATGGCCAATCAGGCTAATCTGCATGTCTATGGACTATGGAAGGAAACTCACCAAGCATGGGGAGAACATGCAAACCCCACGCACACAAAAAACCCTCAATGCTGCAAGGCGACAGTGCTAACCACTATGCCACCGTGCTGCCTCCACGAAGGACACCCCTTTCCAATACTGATCCCATATTTGTTGCTGTAATAGCCTTTTGGAAAGGATTTTTACTATCTTTTGGAGTCTAGGAGTATGGCTCTGCGAATTTATGTCAATTTAGCCACAAAAGTAGTCCTGAGGTCGAGCGCCAACGATGGTTGAGAAGGTCAGGTCAACATTTATTATCCAATATATGGAATGGTGTTCAGTGGGGTTGAGGTCAGACCCACTCAAGTTCTTCCACTCCAACCTTGGCAAACCATTTATTTATTTATGCAACTCGCTTCGTGCACAGGGGTACTGTCATGCTGGAACACGTCTGAGTCCCTTCATTCCAGTTGAACATTCCAAAAGCTACAGCATATTATATAAATCCCTTTTGGAGAATTTTGTGCTTACAAGTTTGGGGCAATACTTTTGGGGAAGGCCCACATATTACAGTGACGGCCAGGTGTGCTTATGTTTTTGGCCATTTAGCGTATGCACATTTTGAATATTGGTTGGCTATGTTGGGGCAGGTTGGTTGGGCGGGTAGAGAAACAGGTGGGTAGATAGTTCTACATGGGTAAATGAGTACAGAGGTATGTAGATAGTTGGGGATACGTCCTTTACAATATGTTTGCAGGAAGGTCCTTTGCTAGATAAGTGGCTGATTTTGTAGGTACCATACTATGCAAAAGTCTTGAGCTACCCCTCATTTTGCTTCCAACGAGCCAGATTTTCTAGTAAGGGAGGAATTCTAGAGGAATTTCTAGTGGATTTTTTGTTTGTTTGTTTATTATGCCATATAGTGACCCATGAATCATTGAGGCATGAACAAAACCATCTAACTTAAGATAAACCAGTGAGAAACAGGTGCAGATGATGACAGATGATCAGACTGGTGATTAATATACAGGTGATGCTGAATGCTGAGTGGTTGGAACAGACGAGAGGGGAAACGAGGCTGCTGCTGAGGTTGTTACATAAACAAATATTTTTTTATTTGTATCATAAGGCACTTTGCAGCCTCTTACAGTAAAACATTTGTTCTTTTTATTTGACATGAATCTATATATTTCAATAACATTTATTATGAAGAAAAGAGGGGTGGCTCAAGACTTTAGTACAGCACTGTACTTAGATAAATTGTTGGGAGGCACTTACTTACTAGTCATATGCTAAATGAAAATAAAAGTGGCTAGAAGGACAACTGGGTGGTTGAGAAAGTTGGCTGGGTGAGTAGATAAGGATGTAGTAGGTACTTGGATACGAAGGTAGACTTGATGGGTGGGTAGCTATGTACTTTTATTATTGATCTGATTCATTCTATGCGGAATTAAGAATTTTTAAGCGATACGGTCTTACCCTGGCTCTGAAGTCCACAGCAGCTCCACGGTTGAGAAGTAGCGTAGCCACGTTGATGTTGCCATAGTGTGCAGCGATGTGCAGCGGAGTAAAGCCGCTCTGTTGGGGTCAGAGTGAGAACATACGGGTCAAGACTTCACACACACATATATCTCCTAATTCTTCAAAGAGCAGGACTAGACAGAGCAAGGCAAAGTTTAGCCAGCCTTTAACAGATAGACTGAGCCAGGAGAAGCCGCACGTCCTTCAAACAAACCCTCCACACCAAAGTAAGAAGCTACACAGTACGAATTCAAGAAATTTCTGACGTATAGTCTAGACACTATACAGTACATTTATCTGTTATCTTTAAGCGGTGTGGTTTGCCAGTAAAGGACATTCGCTCCTTCCAGGCTTCAGATCTTGAGCACCACTGAACACCAGCCCTAAAGAAAATGTACTAACAGACATAAAGCTGTCGGGGAATCCTAGCTCCATGCACCTGGAGATTACTTTGCAAACATGCATGTGAGTCTACAATGCATGGCACCTAATTGGCACCTATGTAATAAATATTACTTGCGTGCCAAGAACATACATCATTTATTCGATGAATCTAGTTACAATTACCAAGTATCTTTTTTAACAGTCTGGAAATATATAAATATATGAATGTATGACTTGCTAAAAGTTAACAAAAGCTTTGTAAACTATGTGGGTTTTGCAAAGTGTTTCATCATAACTCGTTCAATCTTACATCATCTGGGGGAAAAAAACCCAGCAAGCTTTCGAAAAGTGAGGTAGATCTGTGAGCCTTTTTGATTTGTAGGATTTTTAGTGAGGTTAGTGAGCATTAGGAAGTTAAAAGTTAATACTCTGGTGAGTCAGATATGTGTGATAGGGAAACTAAGTGCCATACGTTAATGAATTTATGAAACAACTGATGTTTGGGAGAAAGACCACATCTGAAGCTAGACTTCCCGTGTAGGTGTATGTACCTCATCTGTTAACTCTTGTTCATAACTCTTTCATAACCTTTTTAAAGACAATACTTTGTCTCACTTTGACTCATGTCACTTGATCTGAGGACTTGGCTCAAACTGCTTGCTTGCCAGTTTATTAGGAACGCTTATGGCGCAATGATTTGGGTAATATCCTTTACAGCTGTGGCCAAACATTTTGAGGGTCTTTTTGTTAGATGTTTCTATGGTATACTGAAGTATTATTACAAGCATTTCATAAGTGTTAAAGGCTTTTATTGACAATTACATTGAGTTTATGCAGTGTAAAAATGTGTACATCTGCAATTCGCCTTGTCATGCTGTCAATCAACATCTGGGACCATGTCCTGACTCGTGGAAGCCCATTCTTGAATGGCATAATTTGATGGCTTTTGTTTGTCCTCTTAAGGATTAAGTTCTCAATTGGATTAAAGTCTGGGGAGCTTCCTGGCCATGGACCCAAAATTTCAATGTTTTGTTCCCTGAGCCACTTTTTGTCCAATGACAAGGTCCTCCAACAATGCTGGAAAAGGCATTGTTTCTTACCAAACTGTTCTTGGATGGTTGGGAGAAGTTGGTCTCGGAGGATGTTTTTGTACTATTATTTATTCATGGCTGTGTTCTTAGGCAAAATTGACCTTAATCCCATTGAGAACTTGAGGAAGGTAGATGATCAAAAACCCACAAATTCTGACAAACTTTAAGCACTGATCATGCAAGAATGGGCTTCCATCATTCAGGATGTGACCCAGAAGTTGACTGACAACATGCCAGGGCGAATTGCAGAGCTCTTGAAAAATAAGGGTCAACACTGCCTATATTGAGTCTTTGCATAAACTTAACCTAATTGTCAATAAAATCCAAAATGCTTGTAATTATGCTTCAGTATTTCATAGTAACATCTGACAATAGGATCTAAAACCACTGAAGCAGCAGACTTTGCGAAAATGAAGTTCATTCTCAAAACTTTTGGACACGGTTATAGACCTACAGCACTATAATGGTCCAATTTGTATGGACACAATTACAAACCATAGCCCATTGGACTGTGGACAAGCCTGTGGCACGAGAGCTTAATGCTCTGAGTTCTGAGAACTCGACCTTCTGTATTTGTATTTAGTGTTTTCACACTTACATTTAGACATTTGGCAGACGCTTTTATCCAGAGCGACTTACAAAAGTGCTTACATTTCCGCCATTGGATAGATTTCTGTCACTGGACTTCTTGTCACATCCCCACTTCTACAGACTATACAGTGATTTCCCCATCAACCCCAAACCACCTCAGCCTCAGCTATGGTTTTCCTCTCCACACCACCCTTCTGTATTCTTGCCTCCCGCAGTGCTATGACTCTACTGTGCTACGAGTCTACCGCGACTGGGCCAAATAAATAAGGAAAAGCGAAGCACACAGAGAAGGAAAGGGTGATGCATTAACAGGAAGCAGCCAGGAGCGAGCAGGAGAAGGGTGTAAATTCGCTGCACATATACCTCTGTGGTTCTATTCACCATCATCTACGGCAGCGCATAGCCATGGGCCCGAGAAGGGAGAGAATGGCACGGTTAGTGTATCACACACTCACAATGGTACCGATGAAAGCTGCTTCATGGTTGGGGAGAGTCACAAAAACAGGAAAAAAAAAACAGACCAGAACAAAACACAACCACGGCACGCCACAAAAATGCCACAAAAAAAAAGAGCTTAACTGGATGGTGCGTGAAGAATCTGTGAGTTAAAAACAGCACTAGAGAATGTTCCTCTAGTGCTGGGATCTACAGTAAGCCTCAATTCTTAATGGAATAAATAGTGTTCTGTATTCTCCTTCGAAATATTACACATACATTGTTGTTTATGAGAATAATAATAATAATAATAATAATAATGATTATACAGTAGGTTTACGAAATGCTAAACAGTGATGTGAAGCACCATCAAGTTCTAAAGACATAAAATAAGCACTGAGGGTGTGATGGTGGCAGGCGAGCGAAGGTCACCTTCGACTCGACGTCAGCATTGTGGTCGTTCTGGAGCAGCAGAGCTGCGGCTTTGGTGTCGTCTTTGCGGGCGGCGATGTGGAGCGCAGGAAGACGTACTTTTCCTTTAGTGTCGTTCTCCAAAAGAAGAGAGACCACCTGATCATGACCCTGCTGTAGTGCTACGGCTAATGGAGTAAAGCCATCCTACACACAAATACACAAACACACATATACACCTTTACACAAGCTAACAGAAGAGCATGAGCAATACTGTTTTACCACACATTTTTATCATAATAATAATAATAATAATAATAATAATAATAATATCTTATATTATTAAAAACAACCATATACAATATAATAATATTATTGCATTATTAATATTTCCATAACATACTGTATGTTCACTGCTAGAGAATGTTTCCTAGATAACGACGTTCCTCAGGACCAACTCCGGAACCGACTTCTTATTTTAAATAATTAAAATGCAATGTTTTTTTTTTCCCTCCACTTCTTCAATCTCGTTGTTGCTTAGCATGAATTATTCATTCCTAAGAAGTACTTCAAACACTTCAAGCAACTCATTTGCATAATGTGTTGTGTGTGAGGGTGTTGGAGATGGCGGTGAGAGAATGGCCGATACATCCTTAAGCATTCCCAAGCTTCTGGGACAAATTCTCACACTCGTATTCATAAACAAATACACACACACTAGTGATGCGCGGGTCGTCCGGTAACCCGCGGACCCCGCGGGTAACCCGCGGGTCGGGTTGGGGC
>JAQQZT010000006.1:7038557-7054564 GCA_030068275.1 Clarias platycephalus
GTAATCACCATTGGCCTCCACGATCCCTATGTGGACTCCAGAGGTTCCTTGATGGATGGATGGATGGATGGATGGATATAAGTAATAATACTGGTAAAGATAATAGATGTCTCAGTCGAGTCTCCTGGAAGCCTACAATATGTGCGAGGCAGGAAAACACCACTGGATGGGTCTTTCACAAGGCACTGTGCACATACACATTCACACATTTTATTCAAGGGGCACCTTAGACGCAGCTTCAGCACCTACCAGAACTAGAACCAGGATAATGCTAGACGGATAAAGCAGAACTTCACATGGACAGTGACTGGGCATCCATGTGAACAGAGAAGAACGATTAAAAATGAGGTGATAAATGCGGTAAAACAAAGAGCAGTCATTTAGATGAATATGTTTTTTCCCAGCACTAATCATTTCAAGACCCAACACTGAAAGCCAATCTGCATTCAGCATCTTTTAGCGCTCCGTCCATTCACACTGTGGAAAAACACAATCATTTATAAGGCAGGATTGCTCAGTGGTTTTGTTCACCGAGTGTACTCAGAGCTAATGCTTAGTCAGTTACCATTAAGTTGATTTGAAAGCTGAGACAGCACCCACCTCAGACGCACACACACACACACACACACACCATTACAGTGTGGAGATATACACCCTGGATATATACACACTTACATACAGACTTGTACTGCCAGGAATCGACCAGAAATAATATGTGTGTGTGTGTATATATGTGACTGTGAGTGTGTGTGTGTGTGTGTGTGTGTGTGTGTGTGTGTGTGTGTGTGTGTGTGTGTGTGTCCCTGCGCGGTTTTCACATCCCAAAACACCTCTTCAGTCTTAATAACCTCAACGCTGATTCACCAAGTCGGGGCGAGCAATTTGCCTTCGCCTCGATAATTACAATTAACGCTGATGAGTTTCACAAAATAATGGTACATTTCATCACAACACGTTTCCTTTGGACATACTTTTAATATTATATTGATACACAGTGTAACAAGCTGCTAGATTAACAATTACAGCGTTTTTTTATGTGACGAGTTTCCTTTTTTCTAGCCTTTTTTAGGTTTAATTATACTTTTCCATTATTTTGCACTAGCACTTTACTAGTAAACCTTAATACTGCGTCATGCCTTATGAAACTGTCTACATTTATTCCTTAAACAATTAAATAATAAAGGATTATGTAAATGCCTGGTAAAATATTCATCAAATATTGATTTTTATTCTTCAAAAAAAAAAAAAAACATCTCTTCACATAACTTTCACATTTTAATTTATGTCTGTGAGTTAATTATCTGTGAGTGTACAGTACATGTACTGTATATGGGGAAAAAGTGTTAACACACACAATCTACTGTAGCTGTGGCAGCACCGGTTCCTGATGAAGTCAGCACTTTAGCTTTATTCTACCACCAGAGAATACCGTGGGCAAGCATTTACTTACTCCATGTTATTTAACTGTGCCATTATATTTTAGCAACAACAACAAAAAAAAAAACTCCATTAACCTTTGCACAAAAAGTGCAATTTTTCTTGTATTGTTCCCGTGCAAGTTTGCTCAGGGAATTAAACCCTTATCACTGTCTACTTGAAGCTCAAGGGCACGAGATAGAGTTGTTTTTCACGGCTCCTGCTGAAGAAATCAATGGTGTGAGGTGTAGTGGAGGGAGTTCGTCGAGACCCACCGTGGGCTGCTGAGTGTGAAGTCCCCCCACCCCTCCAATCCATTTTCAGCACAGACTAGGGATTACAGCACTCTCAGATGAGGTGATGGTCCGGGGAGTGAATTTTTACCCATCACTCATTCTCACACACACACACACACACACACACACACACTCAGGCACGACGGTCCCAACGAAATAACTGAAGCTGGGAATGAGAACGGTAGAGATGCGTAAAGGCATTCCAAAATGAATTATTGAAAAACTATTTTTTTTTAAGTATCCTTCTAAACAATTGTTACTGAATGGAGAAACTGACTAACAGTTCTGAAATATATTGTAATATTGGCATTCTAGTAACTGTGTATTGTTATGTATAGTATGAATGCATGATATATGAAACTAAAATAAAATTTAAAGATGACACAAAACAATGGACAGAGTGTCAGGCCACACACACACATACAGTCACATTCTATGAGAAATTTGGCAACGCAAATTAGATCAATCTGCATGTCTTTGTCTTGTAGGAGGAAACCCACCAATCACGGGGAGAACATGCAAACTCCATGTGAATCAAACCCGTACCCTAGAGGACCAAGGCGACATCGCTAACCACTATGCCATCGTGCCACCTACTTTACCATTAGTAAATTTTAAATACTCACATACATATGATGTGTGCCGATTATGGTCAAAAGGTTTAATTAAGTCAAACCTGGCCACTCCAACTGTATAATTTCTGGTTCCTTAACATCAAATGTATATATATACTGTAGGCTAATAATTACCTTAAAAAAGTCACCTTCAGCTTTGATCGCAGTGCACAATGTGGTGTCAATTTATATATGAAAATGATTCCTCATGCTCGCAGAACCGCTTTGAAATTTGAGTCGTGGAATACGCCTGTGCTATCAGGGAAAGAAAATTCCATTGATGTGATACCCTGATCATTCACTACATTCAGGTCATCAGCTGACTTTATTTGATTGCCAGATAGTATTGCTGAGCTTAGGCCTGACCGACTGAAGCAACCCGATATCATAACACTGCCTCCAGAGGCTTTTAGAGTGGCCCACTATGTATCTTAGTCTTATGCACAGATCTCACTGGAATAGGGTGAGTCTGGTCTCGTCACACCAAATGACCCATAAGTCCAATCTTTATGCTCCCTAGCAAACTGAAGCCTTGTTTCTGATTAGTCTCCTTAACAATTGGTTTTCTTATGGCCACACCGCTGTTTAGTCCCTGTGAGTTTTAGACACATTATGCGCGTTAGTGATGGGTCATTCTTTGAATAGGATGAATGATTCGTTCTTTTTCAGTTTTACAGTCTTTAACGTGACTCAGAAGAACGAGTAGTCCCAGAGACCTCCATATTGTAGGTCATGTACAGGAAACAGAGTTACCTCTCGAGTCTTTTGGTCCGAATCTTTCGTTCTATTGTCACGTGACTCCCTATGCACGCTATGCAGTGCAATAGGTTCAAAAGAATGAACGACTCGGACGAGAAGACTCATGAGAAGAACCGCTTAATTCTGTTTGTTGTGTATTGCACTGCATAGCGTCTATGGGAGTCATGCGACAAAAGAACGAACATTTTTGGATATCGTTCGTTCTTTTGTCACTTGATATATGATTGTTGGGGTCTGTTTATTGAAAATGTAACCTTTTATTTTATTTCTGACAAAAGAATGAAATGAGGACGAATGTTTATTTTGATGAACGAGATCCAAAGAACTGAGTCACTAAAATGATCCAAACTTGATTTGTGTGGAAATGCTCTTACTTTTGCAACTAGATAAAGGTTTTTCTTTATTTTTTTTTATGATGCAACTTTACCAAGCGTTTAAGTGATTTTTCCGACCATTTCTTCCACGGAGATGGCGATTCAGCACTATCTTTCCAGGTTTTAATATATTGTTGGACAGCTCTGACACCGATTCCATTCATTTCAAATCTCCTTAGTTTTTTTCCCTCTTTGCTTGATACAGGCCTATAATGTAATCCTCCTGAAACGGTGACTTATTTTGAGTCAGGCAGCGTATTTTATACAGCTTTGTACAACTACATGTACATTTGTAAACTAGACAGTTTTACAGAACAGCGAGGTTTAGAGTTGATAAATGTTCATTCCTTTCTGCCATTTCTTGTTAAACTATTTTGTATAAGCAGAACACTGGCTTTGGCGAATGACGCAAAACATTTTACCCCTGGAGAAAAGGGCTCGTTTTGAGTCCTGGGTCTGTTGAGAGCATAGTTTTGCAGGGATTAGGATGTACGTGGCCTTGAACATTACAGAATGGACCACCCTGAGGGACTGTTTGTGCTGCCTGGAGCGTCTCCAAAATAACACTTTTTTTTTTGCTTTGTCTCATCCCTTACTATGAAGTGTAAAGCAAAAAGAAGAGACATAGGGAGAAGGAAAAAGCTCTTGGCATTTACTCCTTAATAGGATAGAATATGCCAACTCAGTTTAATTCAAGATTTGACAAAGATCATTACAAAAATATGGATATGCCCGTGAATGGATAAAATCTTAGGGGACAGTTTAGCATTATACGTCTTTTCTCAGTAGCGCTAGATAAATGATTACCCCATATAAATGTACTAACTTATATGCTCACTGTTCGGTCATTAGACATCGTGTCATTACTGACTGAAAGAACAATGAGTGTCTGGACCTTATAATTTCAAATCAGTGTCATATTTTGTCCACAATCAAAGCAGCTCCATTAAAAAAAAACTTAAGAACTGCTGCTCGAGCATCAATGTAGCTTGGAATTTGGACACAGTGTTTAACATTAACCAGGCCAGAGATATACTGCGGCGAAGTACTGTTCCTGTGAACCGGCGCCAAATTCTGCATTATGCGCAGCGTTTGCCTCAGCAGAACCCAATATGTTGGTACAAAATGTGCAGGTTGGCAGTGAGCGGAGCAATAAGTTCAAAAGCATACAGTTTTTCTGGACCTATTTAAATTAGCAATCTTGCAAAAATATGACAAAAGATACCACGTCATTGCTCTGGCAGTGATGATTCCGATTCAGCAAAAAATCTTTAGCCAAGAGAAAACGAATCAATTTGTTAATGAGTTGAGATTCTCTCTTGTTAAGATTCTGTATTGATCCACAAACATCATGAGATAATCTCATGCGCAAGGATAGGTTTCCAGAATAAAAAATAAAAAAATCTTATACTGTACTGTTTACCTCTTATTCTTATTACTCACACATTGATAATGTCTCTTTGATGCAACTGTAAACTATTTACAACTGATTAATGGTAGTAATTAATTTAAATGTACTTTAAATCTATTGGTTGTCTGTATCAGAAATCCAATAAATAGTGACATTATAGTCATAGTGACAGCTTCTTTATAATATGAGGGCGTTCAAAGTTAAATGGGGAAACGGGAACTCGTGATTCACAAAAGATTCTGGCCTTGTGTAGCTTATGTGTCTGTTTTACTAAAATAAATCAATATTTTTATTTTCTTAAATTACTTGAAATTTTGCCATTCATTCAACTAAACTAATTGGGTTTTTAAAGAAGGCTATATGTCTGTGATGTCCTGGCAGAGGTAGCTCAGATCCCACTGCAGTCATTCTCTAGAACATTCAGCGAGTAGACGTCTGATCCTTGAAAATCGATGGATAACTTGTAGCCAACTTGCAGAAAAGACGAATCTGTCTGCCTGAAAAACATTCACTAGTACCACTTGCACATAACCGGAACTCGTCTGGGTTTTTTTTACAACATCCCCCATATAGTCATGATATCGCTCTAAGCAATTCCCACCTGTTTGAGACATTAAAGGAGTTCTTGGGGAACCGGCAATTCAGACGTACAGTAAAGAAGGCAGTCCAATTAGTGCTGGGGGTTGGTTGGTTGCTCTAGTAATGGCGCACGAGACGTAACCGAGAGAATAATCCGGTAATTTTTCCAAATACAAGGTTTTTCAAATTAAAATATCAGTCAGACTCAGACAATACATAAAACGGAAATATTTTATTATTTTTAAATAAGTATTATTTTTATTATTTTATTATTGCTCGGTGGTTGGGGACCTGTAGTAGGGGATTGTATGGAGAAATAAGGGTAGACTTTACTCTCATAACTTTTTATAATGTTCTGTTATTATACACTAAAGTCTAAAGTTCTGATCTGACTTGAACACCCCTTTTATGGTTACATTATTTGTGATATAAGCATCATATAGTTACTTTTTGGATATACTGTAGTGTTTTTTTTCCTGAGCTTCTACACAAAATAACATTTGATAAAATGTACAGTAAACTAAAAATGATGTTTTTAGGATTTTTGGTTTCTGAAGTTGGTATGAGTGCACTTTACCCAAATCTGCTCCATATCTGAAATTTTTGTAGCACAATTACTTTTGGCTTAATTATTCCTAAGACAGTATTCCCAAAATAATAGCCTGCTCCGGGGCTGTTCCAGGCAAAAAATATTGAGGTAAAACTGAAACTTTCAAGGATTTGAAAGCCTAATTATTACTTTTATGAAATACAATATAAAATTACATTATAATAGCAGCTAAACAAATAACCGCAGCCAAAGTGTTTTTTTTGTGATGGAGAAATGAAATAACTAGCTGGACTTTTTCATCTAAAAATCAAGCAGCTTCAGGATGCCTAAAGAATTTTTGTAATTTTGTATCTTTCTACCCTAAAGTGAAATCAGAACTCACTTGATTGAAGTGAATCGCTTGAAACCATCTGTGTGGAATTTCACCTGCACTACCTGTGCCAATGTGGTTTTCTTCCAGGTTCTCCGGTTTACTCCAGAAAACATTCTATCACGTGGATTGCCTAGAACGATTAGCCTTAAACAGGCTTTGAATAAATAGTGCTTTACAATAAACTTCTTTCACTGTATATTTCCTCCTATCTTTCAACTAGTGCCCCCTAAATAGGCTTCGGATCCACCGTGACCCTGATCAGGATAAAGCGCTCACTGAATATAAGTGAGATGATTAAATGAACATAGTGTGGAAAATAAATTCAGAATGAAACAAATGTGGTGGGGGTTTTTTCTCCCCCTGCTGAACTTCCATGTTAGGGAGTAAACCTTCCTGGTTAGAAGATGATAAATGGGGTATGTTTGGTGGACTGAACATCTTATTTTCCTACCAGGTGGTCTCCATCTGAACTCTTATTACCCCTGCTGTCAGAGAGTGCAATCAGAAAGCCTGGGAATTTTGTTGCCAGTTTAAACGTGAGTGTTTCTCCAGACCAAGAGTACTATCAGGTTCCACGGACACCAGAGAACCTGGGAAAGGCAGATCGGTTCCTGTTTGCCCTGCTGCTGGACATTCCGGTTAGGATTATAAATCTGGAGAAGCACAGTCTGTCAGAGTTGAGTGAGTAACTGGGAGTATGGAAAGAGTTAGGGTATATAAAGATGTCTCAGGGCACCTGGTCTGAGCCAAGCTGTTTGGTTGACGTGTTCGGTTTACAATATAGCAAGTACCCTGTTCTAATTTATATTGTGTTTTCCTGATGTTTCACTTGTATCTTCATGTACTAACATAATGGGAAATGAAAAATGATCACTAAACAATGTTAAACAATACAAAACGCTGAGGGCAAAGCATCGACCGAGGACGCTGCTAATACAGAACAAAATGAAAATCCATAGCAATCTGGCTTTCCAAAACTCCGATTACTGTGCTTATAGAGAGGGTGCAGTCCTGCCCTGCTGAGTGTATGCTGAAATAGCATGATAATGCCATTTTACGGATTTCAAAGCCTTATTCCAGAAAAGCCCATTATTCTCCTGATGTCCCATCCTCATTACCGTCACCCATCTTCTCATCCATTGGCCTCTACGGGTCATTTCCCATTAGACTCTAATCAGTATTGATCTCATGCTTTTTTTGCGTCAGTGATGTATGGTGCCCCAAGGAGTTGATGTTGATGTTACCAAAAAAAGAGAACCATCTGCCAAAAAAGATCATGTCTGCCGGTGATATGAACGCACTGACTGCGAGATGTGCCAAATATGACAACATTGTGCAGCATTTGTGCACTCCCTCCAGTCTTTAATTACTTCCTGTCCCTAAATAACTTAATGACATTTCTGAAAAGACAAAAAAAAAAACATTTCAAGGATCCTCTGCAGCTGAGGAGACACTCGTTTTTCGAGTGGCTTTGATGTTTCGCTCTGGCTCGGCTCTCGGTCCTTGCACTAAGCCCCCTGCATTATATATCTCCTTTTTTAAAAGAGGAACATTCTCACACAATGAGGCAGTGAAGCATGATCATCCTTCCAGCATCAGGGACACAGCAGGTTCATCAAAGCATGAAGACATGCTGTAAATCTGGATTCACTGAATGCAATGTAGGATCCTGGATTTTGACTCATGATTGTTAATAAGGAGAATAATCAAAGTGCACTTAAAGCTAGGAGTAGTGCGGCCAGCATAGACGTGCAATCTGTTTATGCTGGAGCCATGCCAGTTTGTGGCTCCAGTACCATGCCTCAGGCACGAGTCTTCAAGCATGAAATTCCTGTGAAACATTGAAGTCGCTCAAGAGTGACCAGAGCACCAAGCAGTGCCATGAACGACCTGAAATTCCAGAGTCACTGTTTACACAACACTGCACCTTTTCAATGAACTCCTTCGTGCAATTTTTCTTTACAGGTATTCCATCATGGATATCTTTCAGCCTCACAGGAAGAGGAGTATCTAAAAAAAAATGCAATATGTCATGCATTAAGGCATGCATGTCAGCGTAGCTCGAACCCCAGCTCCGGCTTACTGTGAGCTGCCAAAGTTCACTTCCTGTATGGCTCTCCAATTAGAACAAGCTAGTCAGGATTAGCTTTCAGTTACATTATTAAATGTCATGTCGGGGATAGGGTCAGGATGAGGTTCACAGGATGTTGAGATCATTTGAGCCTCTGAGTAAAGCACCTCAACATTCCAGTTAAGAGCTATGATCTTTAGAGGCACATGCTATCACGTTTATACTGTACAACACTGTTCCTATTGAGTTTGCTTACATGCAGCACACTAACCTGTTGATAATCAAACTGATAGTTTAATCTAATAAGTAGAAAATGATAGAGTAAAATCATTGAAACCAATCTGACAGAAATTCCAGTTGAACAAGATAGTATGAATAGTACTAAATAGTTTGGCTGGTTGTTTTATTGTTTTGATCAGAATGCTTTCCTGGTGCAATAAAATGGCAAGACACACAAAAAACACTGCTTATGTTAAACATTTTATTAAATTTAAATACATTTGACATTATCACTGTCTATCCCTCCTTCTCCCCCTACTGGTCCACCCCATTACTAATATTGACCCGTACCCGAGTACACTTGCAAATTTACACTCTCCTATACAGCAGGTGGCAGTATGCACCTCTGTGGTTTGCGGGTCGCCAATAAACACAGAAGAAGAGTGCAAGGAAGTCAACCTTCGTACTATGCCTAATATTACTGATATTTTTGGGGGGGAAATGTTGAGCTACCCACTCAACAGGCCTTCCAACTTTATCATCTATGGTTGTGGTTCATATTTGATTCGAGTCATGCCCGAGTATTGAGAGAGATCGTAATGTGAAAGCACCCATAGATAATTACTACTGGCAAGGTTCACATTATTCCGCACCCCAGGACGGCTAGCGTATTTACATTCTCCAGTACAGCAGGTGGCAGTATGTATGCACTTAAGTGGTTTGTGAACCGCCCATAGACGAGACATACCAATGCCCTGGCATAATACAGTGTTCATATATAGCCTATAGTTCATATACATTTCGGGTCAAGCATACTGCAATCCATGCCCAAGACCATAATGTGAAAGCATCCTTAGATGCTTAAATCGGGTAAGGAATGTCATAATTCTGCACAATGAATCATATAAAAATAAGAAGTGTGATATGCACCTGTAAAATCACTTAATTTCAAAAGTCTGCATTTTTTTACAGGTAATATGGGCATAGTTGGGAATTTATGTCAAGTTTGTCAATAATGAAGTACTCATTCATTAATTCCTTTTTAATTATTTTGAGTTGATAAATAAATATTGGTAAACATCCCCTTAATGATCACCTGTGCTGTTAATGCTGTAAGCAAAGATAAATACTGTACGTTACTGAAAATTAACACAATTAATACAAAACTGAACATTTAATACTTAAATATCTTATAGATGAAATCATAATTGCAATATGTGTCAAAATAATCGCAGTGTGATTTTTTTGATCAAATTGTGCAACTCTAGAATGGGGATTAACCTCGTTAAACCTCGTTAATTGTTTAAAATATTGTCAAGAAATTGAACCATGGGGCAAAAAATGTTAACGAATCCTACACTTCTTGTGTTTACTCACTCGTGTGTACTACTTTATCCTATATACAGGGTTGCGGGGGGCCTGGAGCCTATCCCAAGAGACTTAGAGCACGAGGAGGGGTACACCCTGAACGAGTTACCAGTTTAATTGGGAATACCAATTAGCACTCTCTGGCACTGGGAGAACTGGGAGAACATGCAAACTCACCGACCCTGGTGACAGTGCTAACCACTAAGCCACCATGCCAACATCCTTTCTTTGGTTAATGATGTATAATAAGTGACGGCATTATAAAGTACGTCTGTTTAGCTGAGCACTTGTTCCTGCATGTTGAAAATTTGAAGTAAGGGATGAACATGGGACAAGTGTCGCTCTGGATAAAGG
The DNA here is from genome assembly GCA_030068275.1 of Clarias platycephalus. Taxonomy (NCBI): domain Eukaryota; kingdom Metazoa; phylum Chordata; class Actinopteri; order Siluriformes; family Clariidae; genus Clarias; species Clarias platycephalus. The sequence goes on from JAQQZT010000006.1 coordinate 7,048,942, forward strand.
TGTCTCCCAAAGGCCCTAATGTCAAGGTAAATATAAAAACCCCAGCAGCATGATTTATGTAAAAAAAAAAAAAAAAAACTTCAATGTGAGGAACAGACCAGACTCACTGGCTTCTTGTTGTTATGGTAACCTTGACACTAATCCTCGCTCCACGCAGGCGCACAAGTTCGGATCAGATTACATATAATATGAATTAAGAGTACTCCCTTATATAGAGTCAGCCAAAAATGTATTGCTATTCATTATATATTGATATATATGATAATAACATGAAAATATTAATATAATATACATCATATTATTTTCCTTTTCCTGAAGTGTGTATAAATATTTTTGGTGGCTCTGTGTGGTTTTATACATGGATTCATTTAGAATCACTGCATGTAACCAGACAGCCGGTGACGACCGACGTCCAGAGGCAAACCATGAAGGTGGTATCTGTCCAATCATAATTGAAGGACACAAAGGAACGAATCGACCCATTAGTTTTAAAATGGGAATGATTAAAAAATTTGAAAGGGGCAGATGGGTGTTCATCACTCCAATCAGGAGCTGGTTGTAGTTTGGGGCACGGTTCTCTGTGTGTGCACAGGAGACACAACAGAGCAGCACGTCGGCCACGTTATCAGACACAACGCTGTTTTACGAATAAACACCACTAATAAGCATGTTCCTCCAGCGTAAATATTTATGAACTCTTCCTGTTTGAAGAATCCTCTGATATTATCAAGTCTGTCTAAAAAGTCTGACCCTGGAGAACTAAACAGACGGAAATGCTCGATAATGGAACAAGATATTTCCAGAAATGTTCTCGTTTATCCGCCTAAATGCGGCTGTAAATAAAAATAGAACGGTGTTGTCAACCGGGCTTCCCAGGAACGGTCGTCGTCGTCGTCTCTCTTCTCCACCCGCTCTCCTTTTTTCGTTCTCGCTTTCTCTCTCTCCCTCTCCCCAGGAGGCCCCTGGTCGCCATGGTTACAGCCATTACACACCTGCTAGTGATTCAAGTTCCTGTTTCTCTGACAGAAGATGTGCGCTCGTTTAACATCGCCGATCCAGACAAAGCTGGACAGAGATCAGCGCATCTATAGGAGTCTCGAAACCCTTTTCGTCCGGGATTTCGCTGACCCGAGATCAGTTTGCTGTGTTTCGCACAAAAGTGTGCACTGTTTGCGACCAGAATCATCTAGCCTTAGTCACTTGTACCCGATACACTGTCATCGTGCCATGGGGTGTTAAGGAAACCTGCGTCTCTCTCTCTCTCTTTTTTTCTAGCTCTGGGGTCTCCATCTCTCTGCTTTTCTCTCTCTCTCTCTCGCTCTCTCTCTGAAATGATGGCTTGGATCATCACGATGCAGCCATTTTCTTCCATCAACATGTGGGAGGGGCAGCCAGCCATGTTGACTGTCTGCAATCAAAATCAGAGCTGCAAATGGAAATTACATGAGCGAAGAAAATTGTAATAATAAAAAAAAAAAAAGTCAAAATCAGTTATAAATAAAAAGAGGGAAATTTAAGAAAAATACAATCGCTTGATTCTCACTTGAGCGACAAAAGACCTTAAGCTGTTTCAGGGGTCTTTTGTTCTTCTTAATCAGTACCATCAGTGGAAACGGTGCTTCTGCACAATGACACACCGGGTCAGTGACTGAGCTATGAAAATAAGGACTTCCTGTACCATTCGCATAGCTATTGTGCTCTAACAATGCACACATTATGAAACAAGGCATGTCTCAAAGTGTGACAGTCACGTCATTTCATAACCCTTAATGAGTTTAATTGGTGGACCTTTTGCTACTGTAAAAGCCTCATTTTTGGATCGGTTGTTTCATGTCTCAATGTTGAAAAAGCGTAATCATATCGCATCCGCATCAATAAATATATGAAGTCTTTCGTTCTTTTCAGTCGGACAGGTTAACCTGAGCAATGTGAAGAAAGAAAAAAAAAGTGTGTCACATTAATAATCTCCCGGTGAATATGTGTGGATAGGTGATTTTAGATTTTTCAGAGTGTTTGGCAACAGGTTGGAGTTTCACCGAGCAAACTGAGGGAGGTTGCACTGAGAGAGACGAGACGAGAGGAGAGCGGAGCGGAGTGGACAGACGTGCGCACCTTCGCAAACACACCCGAAACCTCTCGAATGTCATATATAAATAGGATATCAGATGAGACAATGACTTTATTTGCCATGATCCTTTAATGCATGTGAAAGGCAAACACACAGAAATTACACAAAAGGGGATTCCGTGAAGCTTTCTGGAACGAGCGGCTCCGAGTACCAGGCGGTGCTGACTCCCAGAGCTGAGTCACATGAAGCAGTATTGCTAATACTCTTGAATGGCTGCAATTAAGCTGATTATACTGCCTGTGCACAGAGAAGCCAGCGAGAGTGAGTGAGCGAGAGAGAGAGAGAGAGAGAGAGAGAGAGAGAGAGAAAGAAAGAAAGAGAGAGAGAGGGAGTGGGAGGCAGGCTCCACAGTGGATATATTTACAAAGGAACAGGACAAAAAAAGGTCCTATTGTCTCATTCTTTTCTTTCCTTCGTCACCGTCACCCTGATGCGAGGTAAAGCTCTCGCTGTCATTTTTATGATGTGTTAAAAACATTACGTAGGGCAGGTGCAGGTTTAAAAGCCAGCCCGGTGAATACTCCACAACTTGGGAGTCTCCAAAGCAGGCTTTATTCGGCAGAGCAATAAAAGATGACCTCGTATAAAACTTGAAGCTCGAACAAAGAGCGATGAGCGATCTTCGTTGAGACAAGCCGATTTAAGACCGTGGTTGTCCCCCTTGAACGAGGGCAGCCTCCTGAAAACAAAACCATGTCACGAAGAACACACCCCTTACTCCATTCTCAGAACAAAAGAGACACATCTTTTGGACTTCTCAAGAAGATTTGGGTTTTAAAGACCAAAATTAAATAAGACAATTTGGGAGCAAAAACACTATAAAAGAGATCGAAAATACAAACCGATAACAAACTAACTATTAGTTATTATTAAGTTTAGAATTTTCCACGACAATTCTGATTAGATCGTCCGGAATATTTAGCAGGTGTTACCTTTTTGCCTTTCTTCTTCCGGTGAGCTGCCTTGCTGTTGCCCTTTTCCTTGGCTTCCTCACTCATCTTGGGAAGGAGATATCTCTCAAGCACTTAGTCCCACATGTAATCAAACCCAGATGTCCATGAGATAAAGACTACCCTGCTCTGGTTTTCAGACGCGCTCTCCTCCATGCACTCGTGCGCGCGCGCTCTCCAGCAGCACTTCAACTGCTTTCCCTAGCTTCTACACCCTCCACAGGTCAGGAGAAACACTCAGACTAAGAAGGGCGTGGAGTAATAGGAAGTGGAATAGTGAGAACTCATAAATCCACAATGGCTCTCGGTGGCTTCCTAGCACTTTCTGACCAGCAACCACTAGCTTGACAGCTCCAATGGTCGCTCCATTCGGTGTAAATGGTGCTGATGGAGACGCGCGCTCTCCCTAGCAGCCAAACACGGCGAGGGAGGGAGGGAGGGAGGGAGGAAGGGCGATTGAGTGAGGGGAGGGGAGGGGAGAGGAGGGGATGGTGGGAGAAGGAGAGCAAGAGGCTGGAGATTAAGAGAGAGAGAGAGAGAGAGAAAATGGGAAAAAATACCCTTAGACAAATAGTGGGGTGAACACAGAGGGAGAAATTGGTGGTTAATTAATGGTTAATTAGAGCTTATTGCCAAGATTCCATTGCGTGGCGGCTCTGGCTGCAAAGCCATTAGCAAGACGCATCAGGTCCTTTTAGTAAAAGGAACGAGCTCTCTGCTCAAGCCCAATTGGGATCAAGTTACAACATCGGAGAAGATGTTGTTCTTGCTCCAACACGGCCACGCCTAAATTCTCAACAGTTTCAAATATGGATAACCACAGGACAGTAAACACGGGGATCTGCCTTATAGATCCCAACCCTGGGTTTCCTGGGAAGCTGATGAACACTTCTGCTAATTCCCAGAGGAGATACGTGCATGCGAGGGCACGTCGTTCTCACAACATAGGCAAGCTTTTATCATAGGCAAATCTTTATCCATCTTCGATATCTAAAAGTAGAGCAACTCACAGCTGTCTAGCGCTCGTGATTAAAATTTAATTTCGCTGCTGACCTCGAAAACAGGGTTGCAGAGAAAAACTTAAGTAAAAAGCCGAATTCAAAATATCATAACACGCTTAACATAAATACGCTTTATACGCCCTGGACAGATAATCGTTATTTCTGTTATTTCCTTATTCGGTTCAACCCTAACCGTTTAGGACCTTCAATCATCCTATGAGTCTATTCAATTCTATCATTCAACTGCACGATATCTCAGCTCCTAGATGTTTATAGGATACATTCACGTCAATCTTGTTATTGCTAATTAAAAATTGTTATTTCCCTGCTTTATAATGCTGGACAAACCCAGACAAAATGGTGTCATGTAGATCCGTCGCAAGTAACCAAACATCTGGAAAGGTCTTCTCAAAAGTAAAGCAGTAACATCATCATTACTTACATAATTTCATAACCTTAAATAATTTAATTGTAGTCTTCACGATTCAATAGCAATGAGCTTAATCAAATTTTAACATAAAATAGATCATTCGGTGATTCTGGAACCTTTAAAGTCTTTATTTAAACATGTACTGTACATCTAAATGTCAGTTTGCTTGTGATAGTGAAACATCATAAAGAGAAGGCAAGGGAGGAGAGAGTGAGTGAGTGAGAGAGGGCGAGAGAGAGAGAGAGTGAGAGAGAGAGAGAGAGAGAGAGAGAGAGAGAGAGAGAGAGAGAGAGAGAGAGAGAGAGAGAGGTGGTGTGAAATGAAAGAGAGAGAGACAGACAGACAGAGAGGCTGAATCCTCTGAGGCAAACACTAGGTGAGGGATAGTCAAGATAAAAATAGATGGACTATAAAAATGGAGTTTTAATTTGTGTGATAAAAACCAGCAGCTTAGTGAAACAATATCCATGAACATAATATATTTCTACAGAGTTTTTTTTTAAATATTGCATATGGAATCATCGATGGCTCAATCAGAATGGATACCACTCGCGATGTTAAATTATTTAATACTGCACATATTTTGATATGTCCTGCCCCATCATACTGTACAATACATATCCACTGAGGGTTTGCCACTCCTAAAAGTGTCTGGATCCAACTACCATCGCTTACCTGATCCAAACTAGGATTGATTCTAATTCTCTAAAGGATTGAACGTTCATGTTCACACAGCTCCGACAAAAACAGGTTACGCTGAGGGGGGGAAAATAGATTTATTGCTACTATAATGACAACAATAATGTTTTTTTTTTAAGGTACATTTGGTAAAGAAGCCACTCCATTCTGCCCTCTGCTGGACATTGAGTGCAATGACATAAACAAGTCGACACTTCTTCACCATGCTCCTTATTTAATATACTGTATCTACACCCTTATCTGATATATAGGATCTAACATACAGCATATGATATATAATAAGACATGCCCTAAAGCTGCACATTCTGCTAAAGATTAATGCCATCCATGAATATTACAGGATACTGCAATACAGGACACATACTGCATATCTATTGGTTAAAGAACTGCCTACAGTAAAGTAAGTATATATATA
>JAQQZT010000006.1:7080003-7103803 GCA_030068275.1 Clarias platycephalus
TTCACGTGGAATTCCAATAAAATTGATTCATGTTTGTGGCTGTAATGTGACAAAATGTGGAAAAGTTCAAGGGGGGCCGAATACTTTTGCAAGCCACTGTATCTCTACAGTGCTTAATTTATACCTAAAGTACTAAATTTACTGCTGTACTTATTGCTGAATGTATGAAATGCATTTTAGAGTGTTTACTGTATGTTACTTAATGTTTGTTACAGACATTTAGTAACAAATTAATTTAATTTACACCTTCAGTACTGAATTTATATGTACAGTACAGAATATGCATGCACAATTGTAAATATACAGTATACCTGGAGTCCTCAGTGTACATCTGCAATGCTGATTGTACACCTGCAGTACTAAATGTGCATCTACAGTCCTCAATGTACCTGCATAAGGGAACGTATCTCTACAGTGCATAATTGACACCTGCAAGTACTGAATTTACCGTTACAGACATTAAGTAACAAATGAATTTAATTTACACCTGCACTACTGACTTTACATGTACAGTACTAAATATAGATATATGTACAAATGTAAACCTGGAGTACTGAATAAAATATTTAATACTGAATGTACGTCTGGATTACAGAAAGTATATCTACAGTGCTTAATTTACACCTGCAGTACTGAATTTAAATGTACAGTACAGAATATACACTTAAAAGTGTAAACGTATACCAGGAGTACTGAATGTACATATACAGTACAGTGCTCAATGTACACTAGCAGGACCGAATGTGTGTTCACAGTTCCACAGTTACCTGCATTACAGAATTTTCTATATATCTACAGTGTTTAATTTACACATGCAATATTGAAATCTACAATACTGAATGTACAGTCCACCTGAAATACAAATCTACATCTGCAGTCCTCGATGTACACCTGGAGTACTGAATGTTTCTCTACAGATCTGACTGTTTACCCTACAGTATGTCCTGAATTTATACCTGCAGTCTTGAACATGCTACAGTAAGTGTATATCTTTAATTATATAATGTACTGTATATCTACAGTGCTTAATTTACACCTGCAATACTAAATGTACATGAACAGTGCAATATATTTGTATACAAACCTAAATGTAAACTTTGAGTACTGAATATACGTGATGAAAGTTTCTATACTGTACATATCTAAATTTTTTACCCTATGTGCTGAATTTACACCTGAAGTCCTGAATTTGTGTCTACAGTGCTTAATGTACACCTGGAACAAAGAATGTACATGTACAAAGCTAAATGTACACTTATAGTACTGAATATAGATATACAATGCTGAATGTACACCTCCAGTACTGAATGTGTCTACAGATCGGAATGTGCATCTACAGACCTGAATTTACAGCTGCAGTCCTGAATGTGCATCTACACGCTGAATGTTGACCTGTATTAAGGAATGTATATCTGCAGGGCTGAATGAACTCCTGCCATACTGGAGTAGCTACAGTCTTCCATGTTAAACTAGAGTACTGAATATATAACTGCAGTACTAAATTAACATAGGCAGTACTTACTGTACATCACCAGTTCAGATTGTACACTTGCAATACTGAATGCAGTACATGCAGTACTCAATCTGTGTATGCAGTACATGTGCTGAATTTAAATCTACAGTGCTGAATTTACATCTGCATTACTGAATGGACAAATGCATGTGTCCACTTTCAGTACTGAATCTATACTAGAACTGAATGTGTTCACAAAGTACTTGATGTAACCTACTGTGCTGAATCTACACCCACAGTAATAAATGCATACCTACCCCTCCACGGTCTGGGTTCAGACAGCAGTGGATTTATACATTCATCAGATTGCTAGGACAATAATTAGTGGGCAGAGACAATAAATCCTCAGATATGATAGCTTTATCCACAAAACATGCTCACTAGCACATCAGGATTATCCAACATGGCCATTTGGACAGATTTTTCAGCTCACTTAGATTTCTTTCCATCTGTTTACCCTTTAGAGTCGGTTGTGTTTCTCTTGCGTTTGGAGTGGAGATGCTATCACACCAGTTATAGACACGGTCAACATCCGACATCATGTCTTGCCCCGTCACGCCCTTAATTGAGGTGTTGTATGGGATAATTATGGATGGTGTAGATATCATTTAGGATTAACTCTTAAAAGCAGCTCAGAATAAAACGACACACAAACTGAGGGTGACTCAGATGAAAAGCTGATTAACTTGTAAGGTTTTCCTTAACAGGTCAAGAATATAAGGCAATATAAGGCAGTTGTTGGAGATTGTGTGCAACTATGGAAATCAGGTTCTATAATGTGAAAGTCCATTTACTCCTGTAGAAGACAAATGAGATTATAATAGATTGTTATAATCAGAGGGTTTATCAAGACTATAACTTAAAAGTTTCAACTTGTTTCATGAATAAAATTATCAAAAACAATAATTAATAATGCTTAATGTGTATGGAAACGTTGTTGTCGTCATCCATTTACTGTGTGTGTGTATGTGTGTATATATAATAAATATACTGTATATAATATGTATATGTATGAGGTAGCTTAGTGGTTAAGGCATTGGACTACTGACTGGATGGTCCCAGGTTCAAAGTTCACTGCTGGGCCTTTGAGCAAGGCCCTTAAACCTCAATGGCTCAGATGCATAATGAAATAAAAATGTTAGTCACTCCGGATGTGGACGTCTGCCAAATGCTATAAATATAAACGTAGACCTGTTTCTTACTCCTTCAATAATATACAACCAGCATGAAAGTAAGTTAAATATTATAACAATTTGACCGAAAAAAATAAGTACACAAATGAGAGGCAAATGATTTTTTTGTTGTATGTTATTTGAGTAAAACATTAATAGGGCAAATTAGTTTACTGTTGTGTTTTATGCCATGTGGAAATGAAAAAATCATCAAACCAGCCCGACCCCGTGATAACCACTAGAGGGCGACATTGTTGCATAAGTAACTAAAGTTTTTTTTTAAATACAGTATATACATTATTCATTCTACCATGTTGTATGAAAAGTTAAGTGCTGATATCAAATAAATCATAGATAAGTCATATTATAATTACGTGATTACAACATCAACTTATTTTAAAGAATAAATAATTAATTACATATATTGTTCATTTGAACAGATGTTAAATTACCCTCGTATTTAATAATTTAATCTCACTATTCATTTATTTCATGCTGAAGCCTTGGTGCAGGCCATGAAATAATAAAATCTGTCAGCATCATCCATCATAACCAGTGGAAAGGAATCCATCCTATTTATAACTAGTAGGTTATTCAAGGTGAGTCGATAATGACAACTGAAATGTTTAAGTCTGACCTATACCTCATTAAAGCTTCATTTTTGTTCCAGCAAACACTTTGTGGTTAGGTGGGATAAATTGTGGTTCTTTTAACTAAAGGGTCATGTTATGAAGTGAATGATTAAGAGCATGCGATTGATTGAATATTATAATGTTAGCATTCAGAATGACAAGAGTCTTGATGCATTAATAACTCACATTTCAATTATAATACTGAAATACAGTAGACTTTAATCATGTTTTAAAACATTTGTATAAGCCTGACATATGAGCTTCCTGCATCAACGCTTCCTGCATCATGCTGTCAAAAGCCTTACATGACATGTGGTCATGAACAACCCGCAACAGCAGTTAGTGCACAGCCTTGGATATTATACCTTTATCCTTTAAACATTCCCACTAGCACATCAGGATTATGCAACACGGCCATTCGGACTGTTTTCCATCTGTTTACTCCTCAGATTCAGCACTTTAGATGTTTGTGTTGATTGGAGTAAAGATGCTATCGTGCCTGATCTGGACATGACATCCGTTATCATGTCACGCCCTTGACTGAGCTGTTGTTGAGCTGTTAAAGTGACACACAAGCTGAGTTTGATGTCACCATATTGTTAGATACTGTAGGATACTTTTAAAGCCTGAGACCTGTAATGAAACTTTCTTTGTTTTAAAATGCAATCTTGTCTCAATCAATATTCCATGCCAATTAAAATTTCTCCTCATTGTAGCTGCTTTATTAAAGTTCTGAACGTTACCCTATGGTGTTAGCTAAAGAAGCTGCCGAGCTGAGCTTTTTATTATGTCTGTCTATATTTTCTCCTTTTTTGCCATGCTGCTAATTTTTAGGTCAATCAAAGATCTCTGATCCTCATTTGTTTAACTATAACTTAGTACTGTAAGTATTTGGCTCTTGTTTCTCTTTATATTTTTTTTTTCTGCTCAAATGCTAGAAAGTTCTATGCTCCTCTGTTACATTTGTTTCATAGCAATATTGCATAGATTGCATTCTGCCTCACTTCCTCACATGGGGACCTTGAGCCTATCATCAGGAGCACATCATTGTGCAAAGAGCGAACACACACCCTAACACACTTGGATATTAACACTACAGGCAATTTGGAAATGCCAATCGGTCTACACTGCATGTCTTTGGACTGCAGGAGGAAACATGGAGGAAACCCACTAAGCACAAGGAGAACATGCAAAGTCTGGAGATGGGATTTGAACCCACAACAGTGCTAACCACTGAGACATCATGTTTCCAAATTATCTGTCTGAATTATAATAAATAATCAAATACATGAAAACATTGTGTTTATACTGTGAATGCTTTGTAAAAGGTGGAGGAAGTGAAGTAGTGTAGGAGAAGGGGAGTGTTCTTAGCATAGGAACATGGTCTAATCACCACGCTATGAGTCTCGGAACAAATTAGTCATGATGCATCTTCTAAACTGCATTAACCAGAGGTCAGCAATAAAGACAGACTGCATCTGCTTGACTGTGCATGATGGATGGTTAGGTAATGCTTACTATTGAGTCTTGGATACAGACAGGTTTGCGGTAATGTAACCCACCATCTTGGTGCCAGGCTTATGTACTTGGTTCCTTGAGCAGTATTTGTGCAGAACTTGGAATTAGTTATTATAATTAAAATCCTTTTTTTTCCATGCTCCAAAGTGCAATCATTTTACTGTAATAGTGAATATGTATGAATGCAGCATGAAAGCGATGTGTGTATTGGCTTTATTGTGTGCTGTGCAAACTAAATTTGAACATCCAACAGTAATTATGTCAAAGGCTAATGAGTGATTAGCACACTCACCCGCTAGGCCTGTCAGCCCATCAAGAGCTTTAAAGGCTTAGCAGGACTCCTAACATCCCCAGACCTAGTTATCTTAAAAGGCTTCTGAATCAACACTCAAGAAAGAAAGGAGAAGGACCTACTGTATCTGTCAAGTAACACATGCATGCAGCTGAAGGTGAACTCTTATTTGTTTATTCATTTTCAAGAGCTTCTTTATCTTGAACCAGGATGCATTAAATCTAGTGCCAATCCCAGGAACACTGGGAATGAGGCCACACTCATTAACACCAAAGGGCAATTGAGAGTCATTGATGCAACTTCTTTGATACTTTTAGGATGTAGGATGAAATCAGAAAAACATGCATGAATCCAATCAAACCTTTTAAAATTTAACAAGTAAAAACATCTTGCATTGACTGCACTTGGTTTACATCTGAGCAGGAACTTTTCCTAATTTCTTTTACTCAAATACTATGGTTTTAGATTTGAATAGGGTGCATTTGTAATACAATTGCGATGCAATTGTTATAGCAAGTCTAAAAAAAACAACACAAAGATAGTTTCCATCTACTGAGCTAGAAAAACAATGCATACATAACTGTCACATTTTTCACTTCCAACCTCCACACTCTCATATGCAGGAAGACAGACTGAGATTTATGCCTGGCAGGTCAAGTGGCTCAGTAATCCTGTTTAGAGACTACAACCACTCTACACAGCTCTGGTTTGGCCTGAGAAAAACAAAGAGATTGGATTGAAGTTATAAATATGACTATACTACGTATTTCATTTATGATTCATAGAGTTCGCATGGCTTCCGGGCATTAAAAGGGCTTTGAAGTGGTTTACCAGCTGCACAGACTTGACTTCTTTCATATTTCCAGGCACGCTGTTCAAAACATTGAGAATCCCAGTTAACTGCGAACACAGATCTGCCACAAATCCTTGTGTCTGAGTTGATTTATTTAGATGATTTTAATATGGGAAGGTTTAGGAACTCATTTCTTTGTTCAGAAACTTTTAACAGATTGTTTGATTTAAAATGTAATCAGGCTTATCCATTAAACATGCATCTTTGTTTGGTTATGTTCAGTTTTGCTTTAAACTCCATGAAGTATAAAATCTTCATGGAGTATTAGGCTAGATAATGTAAAAAAAAAAAAAAAAAAATCTATGATGCAACTTCCTGTACAAAATAAGCTCAGTCACATTATATCTATTCTTCAGAGAAATGTAGATAATAGTAACTGCGCAAGGAGTCACATGGCAAGTTTTTTAGCTATTTTAAAGCTACATTCATCACTGATATCTCTTCTAACACCTGTTGTAATTCTATGTTACTTTCAGCAACGTAGATGCTAACTCTGTACCGTAATTTCAGTAAATGCAAGACAACAGCTGAACTGAACTGATTACTCTAATAATTCCATGATTTTGGTGAACAAATGTCTGCCTCAGTCTGAAATCAAACATGTAGACCAAATTTGTCTCATCTGGGATATACTGTACACTTATTTTAAATTGTCTTTACAAAAGTAAAAGGTTAGACATTCTTCATTTAGCAATATTTTAATGAAAAACATAAACAATTTATTTCTTAAAATTCCAATCCATTTTTCTTTCAAAGTTTACACTGTTAACAGTGATTTTTAGACTAATGGCTTTGCTACTAGGTAGCATGTAGGCTTAGTGGTTAGCACTGTCTCATTGCACCTCCAGGGTCAGTGGTCGATTCCCAACCAGGTTGGATTCCCACCTCTGAGTGCATGGAGTTTGCATGTTTGCCTTGGTGGGGAGAGTACAGTACAGTGTTAAGACTCTTAGCTGTAGTAAAAAATATGAATGGTGCAAACTTTTTAAAGAAGGTTGTACGTCCGTGAATGGTGATCCCAACCCACTTTAGTCATTCCAGTGAACCTTCTGCAAGTGTAACACCTGATCCTTGAAAAACAACAGATAACTTGTCACTAACTTGTGAAAGAGACAGCTGTCTGTGGGAAGTGTACAAACAAATATTCACAAGCACTACTTGCACATTAAAGAAACTCAGCTGGGAGTTACTGACACATCTCCTGTATAGTCCTGACCTCTTCAAATGGTGTAGCTGTCAATTTTTTTAAGGAGTTATAATATTTATGTCCCCCTTATTGGCATAAATCCTAAAAATTAAGCACCACACTAAAGAGCATTCACTCCTAAAACTATCACATAACAGTTATATTTAACTGTGCTGTACCTTTCTTTCTCACCTTCTTACCTGAAACTGTTACTCGAGAAGCTAATTAAAGGTATAAGACTAGCCCTCAAGCTCCAATTATTATTCACGATAATTACTACAGATATGCTTTATTCCCTTTCCCATGTAAAAGTACACAAAGATAGAAAGAAAGAAACAAGGAACAAGGAAAAGAAATTTATTATGTTTACGTTCTGATGTACAATACTGATGTTAAAAGTGCTGTGTTTTTGACCAAAGCTGCAGCAGAGAGGGGACCTGACAAGCAATTGTGTTCTGAGAACCGTACTTGTACATTGTACATGCTCTGAATTGAGTCTGTTGCAGACAATTACAAATCTGTGAAGTGGAAAATGCACACACAATATATATATATACACTACCAATTAAAAATTTGGGATCATGTGCAATTTTTTTTTCTTTTTGTTTAAAGATTTATTTTATACATTTTCTAACTTTACTTTGTGCTACTACAGTAGGTGGGCCATGTTAAAGGAAACCACCTTTATTACCTAGAGTTTGTAAATAAAAAAAATAGTGAGACTACATATGATTACGCATATTTCCTTTTTTTGTTAGCAGATGTCAGCAATGCACCTCATCCAGGCAAAATAGAGTCCTAGCCTCTTAGTGGATTTGCCTACTTTGTTTAGACTAAAATGTTAATTTGTCAGGCTGGTGTTCCAAATCTACAAGAAACATTATCATTGGTATAAAAAATATACAAATGTATCGAGACATATACTTTTTGATATCATAAAGTTTCAAGACTAGTTTCGTAACACGCCAACAAATGGGGAGCACTGACCTTTATAAGTCAGTGTGCCAAAAGGCATCGTCCTGTGTACATCAGGAGCTGTGCAACTGGTGCTATTCTGGACCAGTTGCACAGCTCCTGATGTACACAGGACAATGTCTTTTTGCTATTCTGACCAAGTGCATTGCCACATTTCTGATAGTAAGTTAGAACAAAGAGCGAAAGTGAAATTCTGCGAAAAGACATCTCTGTCGCAGAGATGTTTAAAATGAATCTGCAAGTTTATGGCGATGCGACAATGAGTTGTTTGAGGTGTTCTGAGTTGCACATGGACTTCAAGAGTGGAAATCCATCACCGAAAGAGGACGAGATGTCTGGAAGACCTTCTACAAGCTCAACCCCTAAAAATTTTTAAACCATTCAGCAACTTGTGCACGATGATGCTCGGAGAACAATCCACAACATTTTTGCCATTGTCAATGTGTCATACGGAACAGTCCAGGCAATCCTCACATGTGATTTGAACATGCGCCAAGTTGCTGCAAGTTTGTCCCTCAGGCTGCTGACCCAGGAGCAGAAAGAACATCGAGTCAAAGTCTGCCAAGAACTTCGTCAGCGTGCCATAGATGACCCGTCCTTCATGTCGAGGATCATTGTGTGACAAAACTTGGTAGCAGGGAACGACCATGAGACGAGGAAACAGCTATTCAGAGTTGAAGAGCCCATCATCTCCACGACCGAAAAAGGCGAGGCAGGTGCAGGCTTATCTTCTTTTTCGACATTCGCAGAACTGTGCAACGAGAATTCGTCCCCAGGGGCCAGACCGTCAATAGTGAATTTTACTGACCGGTTTGAAGACGTCTAAGGGGAAGTTAGAAAGAGCCTGGATCTGTGGCAGGTATAAGCAGTTGCAACTGTTGGGCCTTGCTCAAGGGCCCACCAGTGATAACGTGGTAGTCTGATTAGTAGTCCAATGTCTAAACACGGAGGCCCTGCTTTCTTCTGTGAATTTTTCATGTAAGTGTATAAGTGATCGGTCAGTCACTCGATTTCGATTGTATTTCTTCTGCTAATTTGAACCTTTTTTAGGTAGTTAGGTAACATAAACTGGCCTTGATACCATGATGTCCGACAGTACAACAATGGTAATACATTCTGATAACCATGGTAACCATGAGGTGATGCAGTTCAACCTATTGTTTTAACGCACCTAGGTGTCTACACTAAGGATTGAACAACACAGTCATGAGCCAGCCCCTTCCACTCTGCCTGAATGAAGCACAGGCGCTGTTTGTTTTTGTTTTTCTTTCCTGAATGAAACCGTAACGCCCGCTATTAATAGCACGCGGCTCGATGACGTCACGATGGGAGGGCGGGACCGGGGCTGCGGCTGATTCTGTCTGAATGGAGAGCTGGAGCGCGTGAAGGCTGCAGCCGACCAGCAAAGCGCGAGACACCGTGCATCATTCACGCTCGAGCGCACAGAGCAGGTTTTATTTTAATTGGGGCTGATGTCAGCTAATGCACCCGGGAAATGATCGGGCTTCAGCTGCACAGCTAGCGGTCGGTGAGCTCATTTTGCAGGGCTGGTAAAGGAGAGAGGCGCGGGTCGCCTTACTGCACTTCTTCAAGTCCAGCAACAACAAAACCGCACAAGCCCAAAGACACGGTAGGTGCGCGTGTGTGTTCGTGCTCGCGCGTGAGTGCTTGTCGATGTGTCTATAAGCCATCCGGCATTTGCACTTACCTGTGCACTTACCTGTTCTTTGTTTGCACTAGTACCTTACCTGCTGTGATTGTGTTTCAGTTGTGCAGAAATAAACAACAGTCATTTTTCATGATTTTTGTTTAATTCTTTATGCATTTTTAATGTTCATCTATAATCTGTATATTGCTAATTGAAAGATTACCGCATATATACTGTACGTTACGTGAGGCAGGGGTAGCTCAGTGGTTAAGGTGTTGGGCTACTGATCAGAAGGTTCAAAAACCAGCACCACCAAGTTGCCACTTTTGGGCCCTTGAACAAGGTTCTTAACCCTCAACTGCTCAGATGTAAAATGAGATAAAATATAAGTCGCTCTGGCAAATGCCCGTAATGTAAATGTACTGTTATGCATACAGAAACATCAGCAAGAGCTACCTCATGCACACAAGCACATTTCTAAATAGGTACTAGAGTATTTTATTTATTTATTTATTTGTTTGTTTGTTTTTTGTCTACTTTTAGGTCTAATCGTACTGTATGCATGAATGACCTGTAATTACTTTTTTTTGTTGCCAAAAGTATTAAGACAACATAAAGTTTATGGTTCTCCCTGTGTATATATGATGATGATGGTATTCATCTTCTGGAGCCATGGCCTGGCCCATCTCCAAAACAAAACCCAATAGAAAACTGTTAGACAATGGTGAAGAAGGCAGTAGCAGTCAAGAAACCGTCTTCTGTACATGATCTTTAGGCTCAGCAATCAAGCAGGCATGGACTGAGCGAGTGACAGAAGACTACTGTAGACATCTTTTTGACTCTATGCCCTGTCAGGTTTTGAAGAACAAAGGACGTTATACTAAATATTGATTGTTGTATGTTAATTTCATTGCATTAACCAACAAATTATTCTTATTTTTGAATGTCATTAAAACAATGAATTTTACTTTTATCTCAATGCTATTGGCGACCACTGTATTGTTCCTAGTAAACATTTTATGCTGCATATGCAGTAGACGCATAGCATTTATATAGATACTGTATACTGTAGATGCCTTAATTTCAAGCATGGCTATTAAACATGAGGAAACATTGCCATGCGACCAAACAGCACTGGGATTTTGTAGCATCAGTGGTAATTATTGCCAGCAGGTTTGTTTGTGATGGTCAATAGATTTCACCCTTGCATTGATTAGAAAGGCCATATTATAAGGAAAGCTCAGAAGTAGTTGTATATACATTTACTCGACGCTTTGGTAGGATTACATGTATGACTGGTCATTCATGTGATTTTCTAATCCGAGCAATGCAACACAATGCAAAACAATCTTACAGATACAGAACAAGAGCTTTGGTTAAAATTCAGAAAAACCTTGATGACTTTGATTATGGCATGTTTGTTGAGGCTCAGCCATGACCCAGAATACAGAATAAAGCAGTATAGACGGTGATTGAGTGTTGATGCTCAGTGGATTTTTGTTGTTGTTCTTTTTTTCACCCTGTAAACTCTAGATACAGCATTCATGAAAATTCCTGGAGATCAGATATTTCTGAAGTCCAATCTGTATATAAAGACTGAAACCATTTTGAAAATCAGGGATTTTTTTTAACAGAAAATTTAAATATTCAAGATTCTGCAAGCAGATTTGTGATATTTACCCTCTGAGATATACTTCTGCCTAATCTCTTCTCATGAAGCGTGTGTTCAGAGGACACTGATAGAATGCTAAGCAAAAATGAGAAGAAACAACATGCAAGAAGCTCTGAATTTCATATAAATCATTCAGACATTCTACTTTTTCACTCAAGTTGTTCTCAAAGTTGTAATGAACATTTTAAAAAGAATTGAAAAAAATATATAGCATTTCCACCAGCATTTTTGGACATCTGGGTGTTTATTATGCAGTCTAAGAAATAAGAGTTCATCATCTGTCCCTCTGGGGAACTAAACTTTGGGCCTAGAACCAACTGAGGAACTTTTTGGCAGTATTAAAAATATTGTGTACACACACACACACACACCAATAGTTAAGTGTCCAAGCAACATTATCTTATCTTCAGCATAATACCCATAATGCACTTTACTCTGCTTTGTGTAATGACTAAAGTGATTAGCATCAATAATGCTGTGTCATGCTGTATAATCAGATAAAAAAAAATCTGGCTTGTTTACAGTGATGCCATGATTAATGACTGGAAAATGATAATCTCATAATAAGGTTATGTTGATTCACCTTTTATACAACGTTATAATGTTGCTGTATGATGATCTACCTTACTTGATTAGACAAGCACAGCACAGAGACTTACTCTATTTATTCTTATGGAAATCTTAATGCATAAACTAGTATGTGTAATACACTTAATGACCTGGAAGGAAAATTAGTTGTTCTAATGATAACATATTTAACACTCAGTTGGCTGTGTAATTTAATATATTGTTTTATAAACTCCAGTCAGGAGTGGTTGTCAGTGATAGGATTTGGGGCGAAAAACTCATTTAAAATTTATTCTGTATGAACCTCATAGTTTGGCAGATTTTCAATGTTAATACCCTTGCACTCCAGAAAGACTAAAAGGGGACATTTTGGATTGTCCGGCTCAGCAGGAACAAGATACAGGGCGACTATTTTGGGTATGTGAAAACATAAAGTCCTGTATTACATTTTCACTGCCTCTGAGCCAAGGTCAGTGATCTTTGTGGCTCATCTACACAGAAACCTGATCAGTTAGATACACTATTTGTTCCCCATGCCATAACACATAACCTTCTCAAATCCTGAATATCAGTTCCTTTCCACTTACAGGAAACGGGGGTGCAGAATGGACTACGAAAGACCCAACGTAGAAACAATAAAGTGTGTCGTTGTGGGAGACAATGCCGTAGGAAAGACTCGCCTTATTTGTGCCCGAGCCTGTAACGCCACTTTGACCCAATACCAGCTGCTGGCCACACATGTCCCTACAGTCTGGGCTATCGATCAGTACCGAGTCTGTCAAGAGGTAAATCTGTTTTTCCAGTGCATGTGATTATGAGACATATTAACCAAAAGTAAAGAAGGATTAAGGACCTTGACTTTAATTCCTCGATGAAGTGATTTTTTTTTTTTTTGGACACGTTTGCGTGCAGGTATTAGAGCGTTCCAGAGATGTGGTGGATGACGTCAGCGTGTCCCTCAGGCTGTGGGACACCTTCGGAGACCACCACAAGGACAGGCGCTTTGCCTACGGCAGGTAAGGCAAGCTCATTTTACCAAGATGTACTGTAACTGTATCCGCAGGGTACTAAAAAAAGAACAGACGAAAACAGAAGATGAATCAGATTTACTCTGGAAACATAGCCGCAAATTATCGATCTTTTCTTTCCGTAAATATACTGTATAGAGCTTCGGTTAAATCGTAGCAGCATCTATCTTTGATGTTTATACAAATATCAGACAGAAATCTGAATCTTGTCATGTAAAGAGATATGAATTTGAATCATGGCTCATGCATCTATTACAACCATTTATAGAGCTTTAAGTTAACTCATGGTTTCTTTTTTTTATCACCTCCACTGTTCTTGTGTCATTTATGGTTTTGCATTTTCAAACCAATGTAAGAAGATAACCTATCACCTTATTACTGAATCTGCATTACCTGTGCAGTAATGCTCACTGATGCATCCTTGCATCCTCTTATTGACCCCACTTCTACTTCAAGTAAAGTTAAGCTGGACACTGTTTAACTGCTTACTTTAAATAATCTTATTTGGCAACCATTGTATAAACAAATATGAAAAAAAAAATTGTTAAGGTCTAAGCTTCATAGATGGCATATGAATACGGAATCCAATGCATCACATTAGTTTCTTTCAATTAGGACAAAATGATGTTAATTACAAAACTGTAAAAAATACTTATCCTGTTTCAGGGATGCGAGTTTTTCTCATACGTTCCAGCAAAGCTTTTGTATTCTCTGCCAGCATGTGGCAGATGGCGCCTGACGGATAGAGAGCGTGCCGACTGGAGAGTCTTTTAGCAGTTCTTGCTTTTGACAGTCGCAAAGCAGGCTCGTATGAAAACAGGACAACAGCAGTCACGCTGCTTGAAGTCCATGTCTGTTCCCGGAGACCAAATTAGAGAACGTGTTCTCCTTGATTTTGTGCATTGTCAGCAAATTCACACCTAAGCATGCACATGAAGGCAGCGGTCTGGCCACACAGTGCCGCGCTCTCTGTCCTTGGGCTAGTTGTCCTCTCAATAGAGTTACATTTCTTTTATGTGGCATTATATCTCCTCTTCGTGCTTTACTGTATCCTAAAAATAAAACAATACTGCTGAAGCTGTAAACCATGATGTCGGACCTGGATGCATGAATATAGGAGAGCAGTCTCTGGGTGACCACTGGACCTCAACCTCCTTTATCCTTGTTTATCTGATTGTATGGGAAACTAGAATTTGGATCCAGCGTATGAAGATGCATGAGAATACAGCATTTAGATGCTGACATAATGGAGTTGCCATGGATTTAGTTGATCACTTTTCTGTGCTGTATCTAGTAAGACTTGGCTGAGCAGTTGCTAGAGCTGCAAACCCCAACTTCCTCGACCATGTTGTTCCCGGGAGCGCAAGCACTTGTAATTAGTACGGCTGTTATTTTGCAGACTTGGAGACTGTCAACCGGCGTAGACAGCCATTGGCAAAGTAATTGCTGAAGTAATTATTCTTCGTGTTTCTACTGGGTCATTGCTTCTCCTTATTTTTATATATAGTGTATATAGTTATGAATGAATTATAAATAATAGAAAGATATTTTACCATATTTCTGGATGCTAACACAGGGGGAATTGACACATGTTTAGTTTGGGATCACTTGCCTCTAAATGCCTCATGCCTCTACCTGCGAGGAGAAGTAAACAGAGATGGATTCTCTGTTTTGTTTTTTTTGGAGTAGAATTATGAATGAGTAATGAGAAACTGTGCTGAAAACCAATGATCTAGAATAGTTCATTATTTAAAAAAAAATCTAATCATTTCTATACGTACGAATCTGGGTCATGTAGGTTTATTACCTGTAAAACTACTATCTGTTTATACTGATCAGCCATAACATTAACACCACTGCCAGGTGAATTGAATAAAATAGATTTTTATCAATTAGCAGCATGGTGGCTAGGGTTTGCATCTGATTGCACGAAGTTTGCATGTTCTTCTGTGGTTAGTGGGTTTCCTCCAGGTACTCTTGTTGCCTCCCACAGTTTAAAGACATGCATATAAGGCAAATTTAAAATTACTCCTAGTGTGTGAGTGTGTGTGCTTGTGCCCTGCGATAGATTTGCATTTTGTCCAGGGTGTCCCCCACTTTGTGCCCCCGGTCTCCTAAAATAGGCTTCCAGCCTCCTGCAATACCATAATAAGCAGCCAGCCTGCCCAGCCCGATCCTACAGGAAGGCCAATGCAGCACAAACCTCTAAAAGCTTAAAACTGGCCATGACAGAAAAATATCAGAACACCTTGTGCGGCACAACCCGTTGCATTACCTGCTTAGCAGGCGAAGAGGTTAAGGTTGATGAATTCCCCAGATTCTAGTCTGACTGACCATCCATGGAATGTGCAACACAACTAGGTCTGATCCACAGAGGGGCCCACGCTGTCATTGTGTAACGTTCCTAGCAGACACCAGAGCACATCCCAAAGGTCTTGTGGAATCATGCCCCGAGGGGACAGAGCTACCCCAGCAACTTAAGAAGAACCTAAAATCTAGGTAGTTTGAATGTTAGTGTTTTTTTTTTAAGTTATTGCTGATCAGTACATTTTATAATACTTAGCAAGCTGTGTGCTAATAATTTATTGCAAAAATTTTCTTTTTAAAAATTAATTAATTAATTAATTAATTTATTTTTAATATAGTTTGACTAAAGAAGGCGTCGCTCTTTATAAATTGACTTTAGTCAGTGTTTGGACTGGTTTGCAGGTTAGCATCACCAGATATATGTATTGACCTAATCAAGCTGATATGTGCTTGAGTGGTCTCTGACCCTTGTGCTACTCACTTCTCATATCCCAAATTGTTCTGGAGCAGCGCATTGATTTTGGCCAAGAAATGTTATCAGCTCGTCTTTGGCCAGACAGGCCTTTATGCCTGTAGACCTTTGACTTCCTGGAAAGGTTTTAGATCAGCAGCTGTTACAGTATATCTGCGCTATGGAATATCCTATGCATCAAGCACATCCATGTATAGAGCTCATTCCCGATTACTTCCTGTCTAACGTATACTAAGGTTTAGCTAGGTATTGTATAAAAAAAGACAAAACAGGCTTAGATAAAGTTTCTTACGTCAAGAAATCTGTTCCATGGTACTATATATATTTTTCATAGAGCTGTAGATTTGTCAAACAGCAAAGTTTTGGTACAAATGAGAAAAATGAAAATAATTTTACAGTATCTATTTTGTAAGGTCACTTTTCATAGGTCACTTAGGACCTTAATGCGAGTCTGATCATATTCAAGACACTGCAAGTCTCCGAGTCCACTCGCTTCTTAATAACTTTCTGCATTTCCAGTTTGACTGTGTGGTGCGGTAGCTGCGTCCATCGTCTTGCCCTGTCAGCGAGTGCTGCGCAATTCCTTTGGTGGCCGATGACGAACTGGTGAACAATACATTGTTCACTGTTCTTGTGTGGTTGCCGGTGTTCCTCCTGTCAGCATAGACAGTGTACTAACCTCACTCTGAGAAGGTATGCCAGCCACGTGTCAGTATGTCTGCATGTCCTCCTCCTAGGTTTTCTTTTTTCCGTTTGTCATTTAGTTTCCCATCTTTGAATGGGTCCCCAATGAGGCGGCCCGCCAAAAGCATTGCCGAAGTTGTTCATTGGTGCATAAGACAGACGTCTTCAAGGACGTGGGTGTCAACCAAAGGCAATCTTTTCACATCCTGCCAGAAGGTCATTGTCAAGCCTGTATCGAGCCTGCAGGCAGATCCCTCCTCTGCATGCCAACCAAACACTGCCGGACAATGGTGTTGCTACGGATGCCGCTTGACTCCTGTCATGTACAGCATACTTCGCTGCACATTCTGTTCGCATGCTGTGTCAAGTGATGTTTTGCTTTTTGTTAGTATGACTATGTTTGGTGGCTGAGCTGTTGCTAGAGCTACCTGTTCTTTTTTTTTTTTTCCCCACACCCCAAGGTCTGATGTGGTGGTTCTATGCTTTTCCATTGCCAACCCCAACTCCCTCTATCATGTGAAGACCATGTGGTACCTGGAGATCAAACACTTCTGCCCACGTACTCCAGTTATTCTGGTCGGATGTCAACTTGACCTACGTTATGCAGACTTGGACGCTGTCAACCGGGCTAGGCGGCCATTAGCAAGGTATTTACTTAAATCATCATTTTTCAGATTTTTACTGCAATTCAATTTTTTTTCCCAGTATAATTTCTATTCCTTATGTTAGATGTGTTTTTAATGTAATGTCATGAAATGGCAAGATGTGTTTTACCTACCTAATGTCAATGCATCATTAAAGTATCTCATGTCTCAAAACAGACCTATAAAACCAGAAGATATTTTGCCCCCAGAAAGAGGACGGGAAGTAGCCAAGGAATTGGGTATTCCATACTATGAGACAAGTGTCTTTGATCAATTTGGCATTAAAGACATCTTTGACAACGCTATCCGAGCAGCTCTCATCTCCAGGCGCCACCTTCAGTTCTGGAAGTCCCATCTGCGCAGGGTTCAGAAGCCCCTTTTGCAAGCGCCATTCCTCCCGCCAAAAGCGCCTCCACCACTAATCAAGACCCCAGACTGTCCTCGCAACAACCTGGAGGGTCCCAGGAAATTGCTGGAGAACTCCTTCTGTGCTGATGTCATGTTCATTGTTCAGGAACACTTCAATGTATTTGCCCACAAGATCTACCTATCTACCTCATCCTCCAAGTTCTATGACCTCTTCCAGATGGACCTCTCCGAAGAGTTCCAGTGCATGGTTGCGACCCAGTATAACAAACGAGAACACCTGATGCGAACCCTCAGCCTGGACACCGATGAAGCCATGGCTGTGCTGCCTAACCTCTCACCTAGTTCCCTACGGGCTTCCAAGAGTGACGGGACTCTTAAGGTGAAGAACGTTATTGCCAAGCACCACCACAACCAGCTGTCTTTGGCACTTTGGTGCAAGGCCTTCCAAAGCATCCACAAAGAAACCGTAGTTATCCCGGGAACAGGAACAGCAGCTGTTATGACAGTGGTGAAAATGGACAACTCCTTCCAGCTGGGTCCCTTCCGTGCAGTGCTGCGGTTCTTGTACACAGGAGAACTGAATGAAAGGGAGATGGACCTGATGAATATCGCTCAGATTGCTGAGATCCTAGAAGTTTTTGACCTTAGAATGATGGTGGAGAACATCATGAACAAGGAAGGCTTCATGAATAAGGAAATCACAAAAGCCTTCCATGTGAGAAAAGCCAACAGAATTAAGGAGTGTCTTGCCAAGAGCAGCTTCACAGGTGAAAAGACAAATGATTAGAAATATTACTATCTGTCCTGGAACCTCTTGCCTATTAAGTAACTATATATACATACTGCACAAAAGTTTGGGATCATTTCCAAAGAAAAACACATTTTCATGCAATTCGCAAACAATTTTATCCATTTTACAAACAATTAAATCCTGACTGTAATGGAGTGGCCAGCACAGTCTCCGGATCTGAACCCTATTAGGCTGTTGTGGGATCAACTTGATCATATGGTTCGGAGCAAGACTCCATCAAGCCAATCCATCTTGAGGGAGATTATCCAGGAAGCATGGGGTGAAATCTCATCAGATTATCTTGAAAAACTGACAGATAGTCTGCCAGGTTTGTTAGAAAACAATAAAATTTCTAAGTGATCCCAAACGTTTGAGCGGTGGTGTCTATATTCACTATATATTATATAATATATACTATATTTAATAAATGATTTTGCAAGAGCTTTTCCTCATGTTTTCATTTTGCCATTCTGGAAGATGTGGTGTTTAGGTTGGATGATGGCACCATCAACGCCCATAAGCCTTTGTTAATCTCTAGTTGTGATTGGATGGCTGCTCTGTTTGGAGGTTCATTCATAGAGAGTGCAAATAATGAGGTGAGTGTGAAAAGTTTGGTTCATGCACTTCCTCCTTGAATGTAGTTTTTTTGCCATATCTATTTGTCTAACCAGGAATTATGTGGATACATCTGATTTTTAAAAGAATCCCGTATTTGAAGGCAGGCCTATTTTATTTTTTTCCGCTTGGTGCTGTCCTGGGTCAACAGCATTATTTTAAGGATGGCACTGTCCTACTTACTCTGAGTAAATAGTTCACATTTGGTTTGAGAAGTTCTTTTCCTTTTCTAGCATGTGTTTATGTGCGATCAGTGTCCACTTTAAAAGTAACACTTACACAATCATGCAGTAATCTAATCAGCCAATCATGTGGTAGCAGCACCATTCATAAAAACATGAAGATACAGGTCTAGAGCTTTAGCTATTGTTCACACCAAACATCAGAATGAGGACAAAGAAATGTGTGATTTGTGTGACCTTGATTTTGTGGCATTGTTATTGGTACATCATGGGGTGATTTGGGTATTTTAGAAACAGCAGACACAACAGGCTCTGGCATTTACACAGAATGTTGCACAAAACAGAAAATATAGACTGAGACTATAGAATATATGTACACTGACAATTCTGTGGGTCAGAAAAAAATTATCAAGTTGGTTCAAGTTGCTAGGAAGTCTATAGTAACTTAAATTGTTACACTGTAATCAGAAAAGCATCTCAGCATTCAAAAAAATTTATTTTTCGCACCACTACACTCAAATCAGCCATTTTGGAACCTTCAACCCCATGCCACAACCAAAATAAAAGGGAGGTTTTGTCCCCATTCTAATGTTTGACGGTGAGTGTAAACTCAAAAGTGTTGATTGATACGATGATATTTTTAGACTAATATTTTTTTACCTAGTAAGGTCAGCCTGCCATCGATTCTCCTACAATACAGTAGGACACACAAAAGGACATCGATATATATATATATATATATATATATATATATATATAAAGAAACTAGCAGTTAATTAAAGAATAATTGACCAGCACATTTCATTTTGATTTCTCCTGTGGACAACCTAAATAAAGAAATACTAAGCAAAGAAGTTAAGCTTGTTTTTTTTTTTTTTTTTTTTTTGATTTCAAATAATATGGGATAATTTTGCGGAAAAGTGTATATGAAGTACACATTTTATATAATTTTGTAGGCCCTTGGCCTAGTTTGTCTCATCCAGTACACCTACACATTAGTGTACTTTGTAGACATAAAATTACTCATTGTAGCCCATCTGGGTTAAGATTGTGCAGTTTGTGAGCCTCCCACAATTCCTCTGTAAGGAGCCGTCACAAGACTGCCGCTAACACGCTGTTATTTGGCTTATTCTCAACCCATTTGTAACCTTGACATGTTTAAAAACCTTATCGGTGTCGGTCTCGGCCTAACTCCTCTGCTGAATGATATACCATGTGAATAGTGTGCCGACAGACACGTGACACGCAGCCAACTGCGTGTTTTCAAACTGCAGCACAAACTACATAACTACCCCTTCTGCGTACATGAGCTCACTGGCTAGTGTCACTATATTTGACAGTTTAGAGAGTCCCTGCCGTCCTACAAGCACTGTTTCGGTTTCCTGGGTACAGATGGCTGAGGCATTGTCGGTATTTAAGCTACTGAATATTTTTAGGGAGATTTTGAAGGAGGTACCACATGCTACTGTTTACAGAGTACAACCGTGGACGCTTTTATGTGTGTGTGTGTGTGTGTGTGTGCGTGCGTGCGTGTGCACTCTGTTGCCAGGTCTCTTTTCCTAACACCAGCAGGGTGTGTATGCAGGCAGTGCTGGAGTATCTCTACACCAATCAGCTGTCACCTATGGCTGATTTGGACCCAATGGAATTAATTGCTCTGGCAAACAGACTGTGCCTTCCCCGCCTCATTGCCCTGACAGGTGCACCCTCCATCTCACACATGCACACATACGCACTCACAGACTACAAATTTGGATCAAGCTATCATTTTGGTTCCTCTGTTCATTGTTGCTTAGCAACGAGCAACGTCAAGGCTCTGGAAAAAAAGAGCCATTCCACAGACCTTGGATTGTAGGTTGTCTACATAATGTCAACAAACATCCATGTAAAAAAAGTAATACTGACAGTCTGACATTGATCTAAGGCTTACATGTAGAGAAATGTTTTTAAAATCATGCATTGGCCATCAGTAAAAAGGATCTGTTTCCTGATTAAAGACTCTATCTCACTTTACAAACTGCTTCTATTGCTCTGCCAGCCAGTATGATTTCGCAAACTGAGCTCTGTTTTAAGAGACTTTCTTTTTTTCCAACAGAGCAATATGCTGTGAATGAGCTGGTGAAAGCCTCTAGGAATGCCCTAGACATAGATGGAGAGGTTCTCAACTACCTAGAGCTTGCTCAGGTATTTTTAACCAAAATATTCTTATTCCTATGTAAATTAAATATTACTAGTTGTGTTTATTTAAAAAAAAAAAAGATGTATATTGACATGTTTTCTTTTCCCCTCACAGTTCCATAATGCCAACCAACTTACTGCTTGGTGCTTGCATCATATATGTACTCATTATAATAACATCTGTGCCAATTATCGCAGAGAGGTCAGGTCTAAATCGCTAGGTAAGAGCACGACATTGAAACATTCAATATTGAACCTGATACTAATCCTAATAATGAAAGAGGGAAGGGTATATAATATTCACACACATGGTGTGTATACACCAATCAGCCATAACATTATGACCAGTGACAGGTGAACTGAACAACATTGATTGCTAACTATGCACCAGAAGACTGGTGACAGGAACATGGGTAACCAAGGCTCAGTCATGCCTATGGGGACCAAAGACCATTATGTCCAGTCAGATCCCACAAAAAGCCAATGCAGTACAAATCAAAGCAAAGTCAATGCTGGCCACAATAAAAAGGCAGCAGAACACCCAGTGCACCCACAACCCGATAAAACCCAGGGCCCATCAAAGAGCCCAAGGCTGCCGACCCAGCATCCAAATTCCTCAGATCTCAGTTCAGTTGAGCATGCATGGGATCTGCCAGACAAACAAGCCCCAGACAACACAGCACACCCACAGAGGTTTTGTGGAACCACTCCCCAAGGGGCCAGAGCCACATCATTGGCACAAGGGGAACTTAAAACCCGCAAAGGGGGTTTCAAAAGGTGCTTTTTTTTAAACTCAAAAAGGTGGTTTTTAATGTAAATGGTATTAAAGTAATGGCTGATCGGTATATATACAGTATTTATTTATTGGGCTTCTGGCTTCTGAGGCATATGTGTGCAATACAGTGCAATACTGTAGCTATGATAAACAATACGTATGCATTTATACTTTATTAATGCCGTAAGAGAAACCATATACATTATGTCTGATACAGAAGCCAGTTAAGTATCTCTGGTGATTGGAGTACGGTCATTATGTGGACCATCTGTACTCCCATAAAGAACTGCAATCATTCATTAGTTTTTTTTATCGCAAAAAAATTCTACAAGTAAGTTGTCTAAGAAATCAGGATGCAGAAATTTTAAGCTTCTCCCTAAAAAAGAAAAACTGAGACAACATTTAAACTTGGTTTTTTTATACTGTATTCTAAGCAATGTTTCAATGCAAGACTTCTCACATACTGTATATTCACTTACATATAAATAAGATTTTTAATATTATCATAATTTTGTCCCAAAAAGCATGATAAAACCTCATAAAGTGCCTTTTTTCACACTTTTTTTTTGTTTGTTTACCTTCTTATGGTAACTTTACCTCAGCTACAACAACAGTGATGAAGTGAAATAATGTCAAAGGGAATCAAATACCATTTGTAAGAAGTGTGACATGCAATAGAATCAAAGAACCAATTCGAAATATCAATGCGAGTAAAGATCCAGGGGCAAATAAACTGCAGCCAGAGCGAATAAAAATGGTCTGAAGGAAACTCAGCTGACAAAAGCTAATTTAAAGCTAGCCTCAGGGTATGGTTGTGTGGCATTTCCTTCCTTCTTATCTACCGTAGCAAATAGCTCTGAGTACTACCTCACTCTTGACTACATTTGTCACTGAACAAAAACAAAACATTCTTACTATGAGTGTTGACCCAGCTCTTATTTAAAATAAGAAATGCACTTGAAATACAGCTAGCTACAGTAGTGTTAGCAAAAATTGCTATCAGTAATGAAGGTTTTCTTTAGATGACCTTTTCCTCCACACTTTTATCAATTTGTGATAAATGTGGTAAATAAGATATAATACATAGACAAAGTTAGTCAACCCAAGGCATAGCTTCTTACCATCAATAGTAATCTTAGCAAATATTAGCTTACCCTGATAGCTTTGTAAGAATTTCACCGTCAAGTATTTATATGCTTTGTAAGCCTGAAAACATTTAAACCTTCTACAGCAAGAGATGCTTTTTCAACACCCAGCAGTGTTGACAAAGATGAGGTGAAAAATCTTTCCACTTCAAGCAAAGGTGTTAATTAGTGTTTTTGTGGTAAACAATCGTCTGTAAGGGTTAGAGTAAAGCATCTTAGCATCACAAGTTGCATCTACATAGTTCTGTTTTATAAAACCAAACGGCGCAGTCCAAAGTCTTTAAATGTAACATTCATATGACCATTTTAGGAAATAAAGTGTAACGTCAGCTACAATATCTGAAATATATAGCCATGTTCTCATTTATTTAGCAATTTAGCTAGTTTACTATGCTGTGCTAATTTACCCATTATATAGCCAACTATTACTATTATTGTGATAGCTAATTATATGTACAGTATATTTATATGTTGTTGTTTTTTTATTATTATTAATATTTAATTTCTAATGCAACCATGGGGGGCGCAATCCAGTGTCTTCTTGTGCCAGTCCCAAGTCTGGATAAATGCAGAGGGTTGTGTC
>JAQQZT010000006.1:7122793-7134102 GCA_030068275.1 Clarias platycephalus
GTTGTGCTTGAAATCAAAGTGGTCGCTTAAATATGACCAGGGGTTTGCTTCATAAGAATTTGTTGGCATTTCACTTTTAGCTGTGTCTGCATCACTGGCATCTGTTTTGTCCGTCTCCATCGTTCTTGTGAATTTAGCATGTTTGTTCTCCACGCCCATCAATCAATCAGTGCAGTGGTTTCCGGGGTGCAATTATTTTCCTGGATACACGAAACAGGATAGTAAGAAGCCAGTACGAGTCATCGTCTTTAACCAATTTCACTCTCCATACACCTATGAGTGCAATTAAAATAAATAGTGCTCTAGTAAAATGAACTTAAGAAGCATGGCTGGGAGTAAACACGGAGCTGACCTTATCTCACCTACAGTATGCGGTTTGACTATGCAAGAACTGACGCGCAGAAAGATGGAAACGTAATCACAGCGTCAAAACTCACGGTGAATCATGATGAACCGTACTTACGGCCACCGCGCGAAACCGCATAGGTGAGTAATGTAACTGATTACTTTTTAATGACAGTAATTTTGTAAAGTAATTAGTTACTATGGAACAGGAACGTCCCCCAACACTGCTTATTAGTAGCTTACTGTATATTAAGGTAGATTATTAAAATCCGGCACAAAACTGTTCATAACATCACTCTTACTCAACATTTTGATTTCACTTATGCCGCAGGGCAAACTTATTCAAAAATATTATGGTGTACTTAGACATGTGACCAAGCCTTTATTATAACGATGAGGAACAAACATTGTTGACTTGAGAGAAAAAAAAAAAAAAGATTCTGCTAAGAGTACAAATAAAGTGGCACCAAAAACTTTTCACTTAAAATTTCAAAGTGGCTAAATTTCAATGTTTGCAAAAGATTTTTACAAACTTAATATACTTTTATAAATTTTCTTTTTTTTGTTTTAATACTCCCAAAAACTATTTTATATAATGTCATGTAATCTTTGAGGGTCAAAAATTAAACATCAATATTCAATTACAGCGGATCCTCAGCATATGAATGCCTACCCTTACAAATTTTTGCCTTTGAATTTTTTGCATATGAAGCATTTTCAGCATATGAATGAACAAACTAATCCAAACACTGGCTTTGCACATAAAGTTAAGATTTTTTTGTGGATTATTTTGCATTGTGTGCAAGATAAAGTTAAGACTTAGCACCATGTTTCCCAAGAATGTTAGCAAGAACAGGAGCAAGGAGAAAAGGGAGCCACTTTAAGTTTTGCTAAAAAAGCTACCGGTGCCAAGAGGAATCATAAGTTAAAGCTAAATGAGCTTTAATGTGTATTTATTTCATATTTTACTTCATTTACATGTTTTTTCTAAATGTTTTTATTTAGTTTTATATGCAAAAATATAATTATAGTGTTTGAAATCTTGAACAACAATCTTTGAAATTTTTATTATTTCTTACGGGAAAACTGCAATAAAAATGTTTGCCCTTAGAACTCACCTCCGGAACAGATTCAATTCATATGCCAAGGTTTTGTATTTTGTATTTGACACATGCACCTTACAGCAGAGAGAGCAGGGTCAGGCAGGATACATCGCTCCTGGAGCAGATAGGAGTAAGAACCTTGCTCAAGGGCTCAACAGTGGCAATTTGGAGGTGGTGGGGCTTGAACCCCAAACCTCCTGATCAGTAACCCTATATCGTTTGAGCCATCAATGCCCTATGCCCAAAAATCTGATATAAAGTAAGCTGAACACATCTTTAATCATTCTCTGCTTTTTGTGTTTTAGCTCTCTTGTGCAGATTATCATTTTCCTCGGCTGCAAAGACAGTAAACAAGATATCCAAGTATTTACATTTTATTCTCAGAAGAAACATCTAAGAACTATACGTTTTTACCAGTTTATACAGTGATTGAGTAATTGAGTAATTATATTGTAATACAGAATTTTAAGCAAAAGTTTTAGACAACTCCTGCAACTAAAGCTGGACTTGCTTCATGTATTCTTTAAATAAAAGCAACACCACTCAAATTAATCAACTAAGACAAGAAATGTATAAACCACACAGCTCTGCATAAGGAAACACAGGAAACACTAAACCAGCAAAAGGGTTCAGACACCAAGAATTTCAGGATGTATAAACATAGCCAGATTCATTTCTATACTTAAATATACGAAAACAATGGAGGCAACCAGTAGTGGAAGGACGAGGACAAAAAGGAAAAGGAAACGGAAGGGGCAGAAGAGCAAAGGTAGTTGATTATGTCAATATATTTGTTTGATCTGAGTCTCAGATACAGAGAGAGAGAGAGAGAGAGAGAGAGAGAGTAATCTTTAATATTGAGTACACAAGTTTTTTGTTTAAACTTGTTTTTCCTTTATATGAATAGAATTTCCAAATGATTGCTTCTGGCATTCCAGGTTATGCTTTTTCAGATTTTAATATTTTATAAAATATTTTATTTAGGTGTTAATTACAGTTTTTCTGAATTGCTTCATCACACTTACTGTATCGTGAATATAACCCCATTCCCCCAAAAAACTACTTCTAGCCCAAAACAGAAATATATATATTTTTAAATACTTGTTTCATTTAAACTGTGAGGTATACAGTTGGGAACCCCTCATTGTGCTTCCTGACTCCTAATGAGGTAACACTTCATATAGACCAGATGAGTATAAATCCAAACAGCTTGTGTCAGCCGGAATTCTTTTGTTTAACCGGAACATGCAAATGTATTTCCTTTCTTCTGTCTGACTCTGGGTCACTAAATTTAGGGGAACTAAATTACAATTTAAGAAGATACCATCAATAAGATTTTCTTTGAGCCAATGTCCGAATTTCATGTTTGTGTTAGGATGCAGTCATTAAAAGTCTATAATAAGAAATAAACTTTTACTGAACATTTAAATAATATTTTTGTCAATTTTCAGTAACTACATAAAATATATGGATATTTTGAACTTTTATGACCATGTCTATTTCTTTGTATTTATATGGATAAAAACAACAATCTTTAGTAAATCTTCATTTGCACATCGCTGAGCTGTAAATGAATATGAAGGGACTCATACCAGGCTCGTGCATGTATTGTTCACACCCTCACCTGAGGCTGCTGTGGGTATCTGTGTGTTAACGATACAAGTTTTATCTCATAGTGACGGCCCACATTACGGCTTTTAATTGTTGGCAGTTTGGGATTATATGAGACAAACGTGTTTAAAACTTCCCGCAGGAAGAATAAACATATATTAATCTCTCTGTTAATTTATGAAGGTTCGGTTTTCATAGTCTGTCACTCGGTCCAGCTAGGTCCGGATCTCAGTAAGCCATTTAGTTATTTATTTGCCATTTAGTAGGCCCTTGATCCCTGATGATGATGATGATGATGATGAATGCTGTTGTTTATTAAACTGGAATACTGTAATGTTTGATGGAATAGTGAAAGAAGTTTTGTAAACATTCAGAAAACAAGTATCAGTAGGCAGTAAAGAAAAAGAATGTGTGTTTATATCACCTCATTCAGTCAGAATTATGTTTTGGTTTAAGTTTTTTTTTTTTTTAAATAATTATTCATTTTAATAATATGTGATATGGTTAGACTATTTCCAGCGCTTCTTAAGAAGGAAAGTAAATTTACAAAACAGGGGAAAAAAGAAGCACAAACATTAAGACAAACTTCCGGTCACATGGCGAGGTAAATCCTGCGTGAGACGTTGATTAGCCCCGCCCACACGTTACCTAGGCAACATTAGTATACAACATGGCCGGACGGGAGAAAGCGCGCGAGACGGGCAGATCAGCTGGAAGCTTAAAGACCTCCACTGATAAAAAAGTATGTGTGTGTGTGTATGTGTGTGTGCGCGTGCACTGAACACATGAAATTGGGAAGTAAATAGGTAAAAAAAAAAAAAAAAAATGTATCGCGCGATTAAACATTTTCTAGTTGGCTCAATCCCAATTGTTTCAATGCACCCTATAGAGGTGCACTGCAGAGGGTATGACGTAATGGCGTTTCAGCAACAGGGAACAATTTAGGATGCAGCTGTACTCGGAGAGCTTAATGCATTACTGTGCTTTCGAACCAGCTTGACATAAATTGAGTAAAAAAGTAACTTTTTTTTTTAGACTTTTGGACAAAAGTATTTTTGCAACTATAACAGCTTCCACTCTTCTTGGAGGGCTGTTCACAAGATTTTTGGAGTGTTTCAGTGTTTCTGTAGAGGATTTATGAGGTCAGACACCGATGTTGGACGAGAAGGCCTGGCTCGATGGTGTTGAGGTCAGTGCTCTGTGTGGGCCAGTGAAGTTCTTCCACCAAATCATGTCTTTATAGTCCTTGCTTTGTGCACTAGGATGCACAGTCATTGTGGAATGAAAAAAGGGCCTTCCTCAAACTGTTGCCACAAAGTTGGAAGAATAGCAATGTCCAAGCTGTCTTGGTATGCTGAATCATTATTATTGCCCTTCACTGTAGATATTTAAAAAAAAAAAAAAAAAACTGAATTCAATAATGAACAGGTTTGGCCAATACTTTTGAACATATAGTGCACTTGACTATTTTAGTGAAAATATAAGCTGGTTCAGGTAGTCCCTTGTTTTGTGTCGAAGGTGCATGGAGCAGGTGAGAGGTTTCCTCAGTGGCCGCGTCTATCATGTGAAAACATAAAGCTGGTGATGAAGCTGTCTGTGGACCAGGTGCAGCTGTGAGTAAACAAATCTATACATTTATAACACTTTAATCAATTCACTCACTACTCAAGCTTGTACACCAAGGACTACATAGATAATTATGAACATGCCCATCTTTCACAAAGAAAAGGCTCTTAATTTAAGGTGTTATTTAATCTGACAAGATGCATCATATGGCCAAAAGTTTATGGACCATCACACTTGCATATTTGTTTTCCCCACAAAAATGTTGCCAATTGCTTGAGGAGAAACATCTAGAAAAACAGTTTTGTTTTTTTTTCTGGTTCCTGCCCGTGCAACATTTTGTAAATATTATCTTTGTACGTATAACCGAGACAAGTAGCTGCTTGACAGTATTGTTCAGGAAAACGTGTAGTTCAGATCCTGGCAATAAAAATATTTCATGTGTGTACAAGGTCCTGTGAAAACTTGAGAAGGACGGAGGGATAAGTATATCTGATCAAAAATAGACAACACTATGAAGAAATCAGTGGAAGTGTACCAACTCCCAGTAATAGTTGAAAAAAATCATTAGGGTATTTTATTACACCCTTAGGGAAATCCCATAATGATAGTAACCCCTGTGTTTGCTGAAGAAATGTGATGGAAACCAAGATTCAAAATTCAATCACTATCATATTTTTAGTTTGTATTATAGACTAATGGAAAGGGATTCATAAATCCCTATAACACATTTTTAAACGCAATAAAAAAAACTTTGGGCAAATACCTCAAGAATGGCTGAAAAGAGATAAATATTTGCTAATATATCTCTCTGGTGGCTGGTAAAAAGCCTTTGACCAGGAAATGGTTATCACTTGAGTCACCATTTTCGAGTGTCCAAATTATTTTCCTTCCTCAAGTACCAAAAATCTGGTAATGGTGGATCAGGTGGTGGAATCATTTTCACACATGACTTTGCCACCACATTGTGCAGCGTAATGAAAACTAAAGGCAGTCGATGGAATCTTGGAGTCTGCAACTTTTTTTTTAGCCAGGCAGTGTGTTTGTTCACACAATATAAAAAAAATGGATAGAGATATACAGTACATATTATGTTGAATTTCCTGTATTTATTAAACATTTTATTAGGAATTCTATACTAATACTAGATGGGGCCTCTTATTGCTCGTAAAACAGCCTCAATTCTCAATGGCATGGGTTCCTCAAGATGTTGGAATCTTGGAATTCCTTTGAGATTCTGCTCTTCCTGAGAATCTTTTGTTGTTCCACAATCCCGAAGGATTCAGATCTGGGGCCTGGAGGGACAATGAAGAACACAACTCATTTAAATGTTCATGAAACCATTTTGAGACAGCTCTTGCTTTGTGATATGTTGCATTATCATTCTGGAAGTAGACATTAGAAAATGGGTAAATTGTGGCCATGAAGGGATGCACATGCTTAGCATTGATACTTGGATAGGTTTTGGCATTTAAGTGATGGTTGATTTGTATTAATGAGGCAAAAGTGTGCCAAGAAAACATTCCCCAAATCATTACAGCACTTCAATCAGCCTGGACCACTGACCCAAGGCAGGGTGGGTCCATGGATGCATGCGTTTGTTGCCAAATTCTAACACTGCCATCTGTGTGCCTCGGCGGAAATTGAGGTTCATTGAACCAGGCTGCATTTTTGTACACTTTAACTGTCCACTTTTGTTGAATCTGTGCCGACGCTGGGCTCAGCTTTCTGTTCTGGCCTGGCAGAACGTGATCTTCTGCTGTTTTAGCTGTCAAGTTTAGACATGCGCATTCTGAGATGCTTTTCTGCTTAACACACTGCTAAAGAGTGGTTGTCCGAGTTACTGTAGTCTTTTCAGCTCGGACCTGGCTGACTGTTGTTTTAAACTCATTGTTTACTGTATAAAGCGGCACTGTGGTGTAGTGGTTAGCACTGTCACCTTATTGGCGTTCCCAAATTGCCCGTAGTGTGTGAATGAGTGTGTGCATGTGTCCGATGGATTGGCAACACCTGTCCAGGGTGTAACTTGCCTTGTGCCCTAAGTGCCCTCTCCTGGGATCGGCTCCAGGTCCCCGCGACCCTGAATACAGAAATACGTGCGTGCGTGCTTTTCTATTTTTTTTCCCCAGGAAGGGTGGAAATGGCAACCTTTTCTCTGAGAAGCACTTTACAGTTGTGTAGAGGCGATGTACCTCTTTTATACATTTTATCCCTTTTATTCACAAATAAAACTTATTTACTTTAGGTTAAAAAAAATGTAATGAGTAAATGCTTTGTTAAAATTGCAATTGACAATCCAAGCAGCTTTTCAAAGCAAAGAAAATATTTGTGGATGTATTTATAAAAACAATAGATGATCATAAAAGAGTAAAATATTGTCCTTTTCTTTATGCAATCATTTATAATGTGTTTTTTTTAAATAAAGGAAGAACATTTATTGCCCTTGAAGTTCCCTCAATTAAAAGTGTGAACTCACTCACTTACTGTCTGTACCGCTTTATTCTGCATTCAGGGTCGTATTCTGGAACCTATCCCAGGAGGCTTAGGGCACGAGGCGGGGCACACCCTGGACATGGTGCCAATCCATCACAGGGCGCACACGCATACACTCACTACGGGCAATTTGGGAACACCAATTACCCTAATCTGCAGGTCTTTGGGTTGTGGGAGGAAATCGGAGTAGTCTGAGAAAACCCACCAAGCACGGGAAGAACATGCAAACTCCATGCAGACGGAGATGGGAATCGAGCCTGGCCGGGAATTGAACCCACAACTTGGAGGTGCAAGGCGACAGTGCTAACCACTACATTTCCGTGCCGCCGAAAAGTGTGAACATTTAAGAATAGCTAAGAACTAGAGACAATTCCTGGAGAAACTGTGAAGTAGGAGCCATGCGGACGTTTCAGTTTTCCCGAACAAAACAGCGCAAACGGTGCATTTTTAGCCCGTTGGGGTCCTGAGATGTGACCATTCCCTTCTCCTGTGTGTGCGTGTGAGGGAAGGCAAGGCATGTTTGGCCCAGTCTGACTCACATGCTGTGAGTGTAAAATGATGCCACAGTGCAAAATGAAGGGATTTCTATGGGAAAATCTGTTTTATAAGGTCCCAAACAGACTTTCATAACTCCCAAATGGTTTGAACAGTGTTCTTCATTTTAAAATTATCACAAGGCAGGGGACCCAGTTCTCTAGTTTACTATAAGCAGGGCTTTGTCCAAAATTAAATGAGCATCAGTGATTAACAACTTTGTAATGTTTAAAAAAATAACTTTGCTCTATCTTTGTTTTGGTACATTGGCAAATGCTAGACATCTGTCTTTTCAATAAATACACAATGACACATAGTTGTGCTTATTCATGCAGTAAAGAGACAGCTTTGCTTTTCTGTTACACTTTGCTTAGTGGAGTTGTTCTGCTTTCAGAGAATTTCATGATAAGGAGACTGAAGAAGTGAAAATTTCTTTTTGAACAGTGAGCTGTCAAATATAGGGTTAATAAACTTATTGCACTTTGACTTTAGTAAGAATGTAGCCCCTTTACTGTACGTGTACAGATGTTCTAGTAATCTTGTCCATAACATCCTGTTTTTTCTGGACAGTTTATTTTTATGTACAGTAAATATCCTTTTGGTTTGCTCTACTGCTATTAAAATAGCAATGTGGATTTTATTTTCATACAATTTAGAAGAGACTTCAGTAATGGCGTAACATGGTAAAACTGTGCAGCTTGACATACAGTAGATCAAGGACATTGCTTTTAGCAAATATTGCTCCAACTGGACTGGGTGACTGAAATAGAAGTTCAGTCCAAATTCTTAAACAAAAAAATGGACAGAAGAGTTTTATTCATGAAAAATCTAAAAATCTGATGTCTTCATGGTTTATTAATATTTGGAAGCTATTAGCCTCCTTTGCGAAAAATATGACAAAGCTATAAATGCAGCGAAAGCCGTTAAATAATTCAACCAAAATTATGCTTTATTAAAAATTGGCTTTATTAAATTGGCTAAATTACTTGACCAAAACTGCAAGGATATCCATATATGGCCCCCTGACCATGTCTTCCATATATTGAACTGGGAGGGAAGGGTCATGGTGTGGCCTGGTTGTCTTAGCAATGCCTATAGCTGCATGTCTGACTCATAACCTCATTCCACAGTGCAAACGAAAGGATTTCTATGTACAAATCTGTTTTCATCAGGTCCAAAACAGACCTTTATAACTCCTAAATGGTTTGACCAGTTGTCTTCATTTACAAGTTGCACATGGCAGGAGACCCAGGACTTGCTGTAGGGGATTTTTGTAGGGAATTTTTTTTCTTCTTCTTTTTTTTTTTTTTTTTTGTTCATTTTGTGAAGCTGCTTTGAGACAATTAAAATAAAATTAAATTGAGATGTACAAAATTGCTGTATCTCTCTTGGTGAGAGAGATACAAAGGTATTAAAAAATTATTTTTTTGCTGATTCACTGCCTCTCCACTGTAAAATCCAGCTCATTGCTCATTCTCTATGGAGCGAAGCTGGAATGGCTTCACAGCCATATCTGAAAGAGTTATTGTTTTTGATCAACTTGATTTTCACGAAGTAGTAGAGATTTTCAAGCCGTTTGTCTTGACATGTCTCATTGTGCAATCGCATAAAAATCGAGCAAGCTACGAGTTTTGGTGGAGTTCCCAGACTATTGCTGTTAACTCAATGGTTTGTTTTGGCTCCTAGAGCTTGAGAAGCATGTAAGTTTCTTGGTGGTGTGGGCAAAACTGATGGGGGATATGGCCGTCTAGTCCTGAATCAAAAAAGCTAGAATTTTCAGAACACCGACAAGCTGATTCCTTACAAAAATAATACCACCACATTCCTGATGGTGAGAGACCCTCATTTTTGTGGGTTAAATTATTAGGTTAACTTACATCATTGGAGAAATACCCATTACTTACCTATCATGACTGAAATAAAAATTTCCTGAATCCTATGCTTTAAGTAAATTTTGTAATGGATTAAAGAAAATAGCTGATCTCTATCTCTATCTTTGTTCTTGTGAATTGCCAGATATCTGTAATTGCAGTAAATGCCCAATGATACAAACAGCTGTGTTGATTCAGGCAGTAAAGACACAGGTTAACATTTCTGCAGTAGTTTACTTAGTGAAGAAGTTGTTCTTCTGCTTTCTGAGAATTTCCTGAAAAGCAGACTTTAATAAATGAGAATTTAATGTTTTTCATTTTATCCATAACATCCTGTTTTCTTGTTCCTAACTGATATTAAATATAATTTAGAGAGACTTTCTTAATTGTATTATAGGACAAAATGTCATCTAAAGCTGTGCAGCTTGACGTAGAGGTATTTCAGGACTTGGTGGAAGACAATTGTAATCAAGGACTGCTTTTATTGAGTACTGCTGGACTGGATGACTGAAATAGAGGCTCAGTCCAAATTCTTTTAAGTTTTAAACAAAGAAATAGACAGAAGAGCTTTATTAATGAAAGTATGAAGATTCTTATGCCATTATTATTGGTGGCCTATTTATATTTGCAAGCAAATACCCTCCAAAAGGAAATATATGACAAGGTTTAAAATTTAACGACTTTTTCAGCTCAATTTCAGCAACCTCAGGTAAGTTGTTTTAGTTTGCCTTTATTAAAGTAGATAAATAACAAAACCAGGACCACAAGAATATTCATTATATGGCCAAAAGATTTTGACCATGACTCTCATATACCGAACTTGTTAAACATCCCACTTCAAAGGCATGGCATTAATATGGCTTTGACTTGTCTACTTTGTGCCATAACAATCTCTATTTTTCTATAGGGGCATTCCACTAGATTTTGGCATGATGCTTGGGAATTTGTGCTCATTCTGCTACAAAAGCCTTAGTGAGGTTAAGCACTGGATGCCAGGGAGTAAATAGTGATTCAATTCATCAGAAAGGACCGAGGTCAGGGCTCTGGGCAAGCCATTGCATTTCTGTCACGTCAGTCTTGGCGAACCATTTCCTCGTGGAGCTTGCTTTTTTTTTTTTTTTTTTTTTTTACAACAACAAAAAAAGAGCATTATCCTGCTGGAACAGGTTTGGGCCACTTCGTTCCAGTAAAGGGAAGTTGTAAAGATACAAAATACACAGACATTTTAAACAATTGTGTACTTTCAAGCAGAGCTGGCAACTTTTCAGAAAAGCTTGGCGAGAGATTCTGAAAATAAGGCCAATGGTTCTGTGGGTACATGCACACGAGATCCCCAATCCCTCCCCAACCACTAATGATTGCTTAGTGATTTTGCTCACGTCTTTCATAGACAATTGCTTTGAATATGAACATGTGTGAAATGGATGTGTGGCGTGAAAGCGTGTAAAAAGAGTATGAGTCTCATGGTTGATGTGAGTTGGCAGCGTTGTTTCAACTACTGTACTTTTGGCCATGGAGTGCAGGTAGGATAGGTTAACATTGTGATAACAGTTGGTTTTAATGCATTTGCAGACACCCTTATCTAGAGCAACTTACAAACCGGATTCCAAAAAAGTTGGGACACTAAACAAATGGGAATAAAAACTGAATGCAATGATGTGGAGATGGCAAATGTCAATATTTTATTCAGAATAGAACATAAATTACGGAAGAAAAGTTTAAACTGAGAAAATGTATCATTTTAAGGGAAAAATATGGTGAATCAAAATGTCATGGTGTCAACAAATCC
>JAQQZT010000006.1:7145012-7164905 GCA_030068275.1 Clarias platycephalus
AGTAGTAAGTAAGTACTAATAAGGTAATTAGTTTTTAACTGTTGCAAATCAGCAACACCTGCCTTGAGAGGGTTAAAATGCTATTTGCTAGCTTGGCTGCTTGGCAAAATTCATTCTCATTTGGAAGTGTTTTTTAATGTTGATACACTGTGGATAAATATTCTTCTTAAAATTTGAGTCTACTGGTTTATTTGTCATTCATTTTTATTTAGAAAACAACAACAACTGTGTATCTATTAACTCCCTGTTAATTAGCTGTTTGGCTACTTAGGCAGCTAGTGCTTATGTTAGTGTTGGCTTTCAATTGTGTCAGCAACTAACATGATTTAGTAGTGATGCTAAACTAAACAGTAGCCCACAAAGTTAGCAAGATGCGTCATACATATGCGGCCTATAAAACCTTTTCTGTTTGCTGAGTATGAGTAACTTTTTAGTTAGCTTTGATTACCATGTTTTTAGTTAACCTTGATTAGCATGCTTGTTAGCATGATCTACAATCATTTGTTGATAACTAGCATGTTTATTAGTTTTTAATAGCAGTGTATATCCATCCATCCATCCATCCATCCATCTAGGAACCTCTAGTCCAACAAGGCACCATGTAAACTAGTGATTACCGTTGTATTTCATCCCATTTTCATGACTGTAGTAGGACCTCCGTTCAACATTCACACATGCATTTGCCCAAACTAAGGGCAATTTGTGAATGCCAATAAACCTAATCTGCATGTCTTTGGACTGTGGTAGGATGCCGGAGTACACTGAGGAAAGCCACAGTACAGGGAGAATATGCAAACTCCATGCACTCAAACCCAAAGGTGGGAATTGAGCCCAGACCCTGGAGGTGCAAGGCAACAGTGCTACCAAACTGGCATTAAGCCCCTGGGCTGCCATTAGTGTATATAGCTGGGAAAAACAGTCTTGGGTAGCTCTATAAGGTATATACCCCAGAAACGCCTAAATTCGCTAGTGCTAACTTGTTAGCTAGTTAGAATTGGAGCTAATGCTGATTTTTCACACAAGCTTAACATTCACTCAGAAGAACGAAATATTAAAGAAATTTAATCTCAGTTTAAATCCACCATGCTTTGGAGTAAAACAGAAAAATGTTTCAATCCTAATTGGGGCAATCAAGTCAAACCAGGCTTTGGGATGAAACTTTTTATGAATGAAGGCATAAAACCAATTAATATTTACAGAAGACTCCAAGCACAATCCAACGATGAGACTCATAGAATCATTTGAATGATGCAAACGTTTTAAAAACATCCGTATATACATGAATGATGAGCCCAGCTGAGGTGACGTGGAGCTCACTGACCTCACTCCAAGCCATTTCCATATGTTTGGGCCATTAAATGGTTTCCTGGGAGGCCGGTGTTTCAGAAATAAAGCAGGCAGTCCGATCAAGAAAACTTTCTACATGGATGAGTGATATCCAAGCACTAGTGTAATGTTGGGATAAATGCATTAGTGTAGCAGGGGATTATATAGAGAACTAAAGAGAGTTTTTACTCTGATTATTATTATTATTATTATTTTGCAAAAGTCATCAAAAGTCCTGTTTTTTTGCAGGAATTTTTCCCGGTATTTGCAATGTTTCTGTCTTTAATTTTTTTTTTTTTTTTTAAGTGTAATCAGTAATATTCTGTTATACTATATAGTATGGGCTCTCACTTTACTATAGTATATAGGAACACTGGTACCCCTCTACGGTCATGCAATTATCGATAATCATTTGACAGCAGCCCAGTGCATAAAGCATGTAGACAGGTCATGAGCCAGATGGGCTGGTTTGGGTATTTCCTGAGATTTTTACGCTCAACAGTCTCTAGAGACTTTAGAGAGAGAGAGAGAGAGAGAGAGAAAAAACAATATCCAGCAACAATTCTGCAGGCGGAAACATCTTGTTGATGTGAATAGAGAGTGGTCGGACTGGTTCAGTAACCCAAATAACCACTCATTACAACCCTGATGAGCAGACGAGCATGATGGAATATAGAACACATCAAACCTTGTGTTAATGTAGTGTTCCTTTCAGGTTAAACTGGCGTGTACAAATATGAATTAGTTACTGTGTAGACAGATGTGTGTGAAATACTCAAACCAGCCAGTCTGGCACCATATACAATTAAAGTCAAAGCATTACATAGATCACTTTTTTTAGTTTGTTTTTGCCATTTTGTTATATCTGACAGAGCTGACAGTGTTTTAAAATGAATAAGATGTTTGCCAGGCATTTGCCTTTTGTAAAGAGAAACCCTGCCACCTAGTTGTCATAAATGGGTCATGCCTGTAAGTTTTCCCCTTAGGAACCCTGACCAAACACCTACATGTCCTTGTTTTAAACAAATTGAAATTCTTTCCATTGAACACATTTAACTCTGTCATGTGCTTCAGTCTTTTCCAGCATTACAGCCTCTATGAATTCCTCTTCACTCATTCGAGAGACGACATGCTGCTAACAATGGAGGTGATTATGATCTTATCATATACTGTATATACATGCACATTCGTGACAGTAGTCTTGGCAAGGGTTCGAATAACGGATTCAAATCATACAAATTAAATTCAAGCTTGCGGTAACTTGTCATCCATAACCAGTGCTATTCATCTATGATGAAATCAGGGAAGAAGTGTAATCATTTCTAGATAGAGCTCGTCATTATGCTTGTATGAGGAAGTTCCCTGCGACAGGAACCCTAAATAGAGTTAGAAGGAAGGGCAGAGACATGTGTGGGAATGAGCAGCTTTTCCTATCTTTGTTCTTATACTGATAAGCTGTCTCAAATCAAACACAGTAAGATTCAAAATATGCAGGTTATGTGTGAGTGCATGTAACTTTATATGACTGTAATTTTAAATAGTAATAATTTAAAAAGAAACAAGGATTAACTGTCTACATTGACATTTTCCGGGATT
Organism: Clarias platycephalus; assembly: GCA_030068275.1. Lineage (NCBI taxonomy): Eukaryota > Metazoa > Chordata > Actinopteri > Siluriformes > Clariidae > Clarias > Clarias platycephalus. Next base: position 7,147,935 of record JAQQZT010000006.1, read on the forward strand.
TGCAGGAGTCACAGTGCAATTTGGCACAATCTTCTTTTTAATTGCTTGACTCTGAAATGTAATTGAAGCTGACTAGCATGTGTTTTTTTTTTTTTTTCCATTTCCAGGACACAGATATGACAGATATGTGATGACTCACCAGCAGCAAATATAACAGCTTGTTCAAATTCATTTATCATCATCTTAATTACCATGCAAACATTCAGCAATCAGACCTTTTAAAAAAAAAAAAAAAAAAAAAGTTAACATCCCAAATCTATTTGACCACCGGTTCCTTCTAAAATAAGACAACCCAGATGCTGTTGCAAATTAAGCGGCAGTAAATTGTCTCCACATCTCGTCTTGGCTTCGCAGCACGCCTGCCCCTTGTCTCTCTTGCCTCTCCATTTTGCAGGTGGTGAACGGCATTAATGAGAGCTGTCATCTCTCCGTTTGAAATTCAGCTCGGGCGGATCCGAGCCTGCCTCTCAGCTGATTTGCTCATCCATTATTAACGTGTAATGATTATGTTCCATACACACTTTCAAAATGTCAGACAGCAGGAAAAAGCATATTGCTGATATTTTTCTTTTCTTTTTTTTCTTCATTTTTTCCCCGTCCAAGCCGCTATTAATATTCATGACGTGTCGTTCAGTGCCAGTCTGTCTCCGAACTAGAAAAGTGTAACGTCCCTAAAATGGAAGAAAACTCATCACATCAGAAGCAGGAAGACAAGCAGCAGATTTGTTTAGCGCCCGAATGGTGCTTTAAGCTGCTGCGAGTGAATAGATATATTTGCTCTGGAGCATCGTGGGGATCAGTGAACAAATCTAGGTCAAGCGCTGAACCGCAGACATAATGGGTCCCGAATGTCACATAACACGAGCGTTTTCTATTTGTTTTGATGGAGGGGTGCAAAGCACTGTTTGATTATTAACGTCCTCATTTCCCACCCCTCCTTTGTCTCTCTGTATGTATATTGGAAACATTTTAGTGAACCAACACATGTATAACAAGTTGCACAAAGGGAAGCCTCCCCCCCCCCTTTTTTTTTACAGCCATTAAAGTGATTTTAATTCGTTTATCGGGAGATGAAAAAGCATGAATCATGTGCAGGGGAGTAATGCAGAGAAATTGAGTAATGAAGGACCATTGTTCTTCCCCTCACCCTCCATTTGACATTGTAATTATCTCAAATATGTAAACCGCAGAGCCTTTGTTTTTCTTACAGAGCTGAGTTTGGGTTCTGTGTGCAGGCCTTTCTGCCAAGTCAACTGTAAAAGCATTCCAGCTAAATGACAAGAAAATGTAACTCATGGCCTTAATGCGAAACCCAAATACCTTCAAGTGTAAACGATTATTAAAAATCTTTTTTTTTTTTTAATTATGAATACTCCTTTTCCAAGGAAATAGATAGTATGCAGGCATGGGGATAAGATATGCGCTGTTATTGACATGTTCATTGGTGTTGTGTAATGTTCCAGAGAACCATCGAGGTAGTTAATTCAGCTGACTTCATCGCTCCTCTGGAAGAGGGAACGCCAGTTGATGACCTCCATCACAGAGCTCCGTCCCCCGCCTCATCACCTGACCAGGTACAGAAAGTTGCCCCATGTGAATCAGCAAACTTCTGCGTACTACAGAAACCTGAGAAATGAGTAATGACCAGCCCTGTTGTTCAAGCGGTGATTGTAGCGATTCAGTCTTTTGGCCTTGTGATATGACTAGCGAGTGAGAAAATGTGTTTCACATGTGAATCATTTCGAAGAGGAAACATGAATCTAGTTCCAAGTATGAGTAACATTTTTCCTTTTCGCTCACACCGCGCAGCACTCCAGCTGGAATATTCAGGCTGTGCTCCATAGTGAGGGAGGAGAGGGACTGTAATTCGCAAACAATCTGCTCTCTGTCCACAAGCCAAAATTCCACTCAGTTCTGCTTTATTTTGAGGAAAATGTTTTTTTTGTTTGTTTGTTTCTTTTTATTAATACATTTAAACATATGGTCTTGAATTTAGGTTTACTATACCCCACATATGCTGATTTGATCTGAAACAAGAAGGACACCTGAAGTTAAAACAAATACTGTACATGCAGTTCAAAGCAAGGCCACATGTAGGTGCTCTGCCTCCTTTAATAGTTTTCTTACTAGGTCTTTCCCCTGTGTGTCAATATTGTTTCTACCCGCATGTTTAATGCTTATTAGGAGTCATGTCTCACGTTTTGTCTGTACAAAGTTACGCCGTTTACAAGAAAACATCTTTCCCCCATTAATACCAATTCAGGTTCCCATCATAAATTGCAAGACTTTTGTATTATGCAGTGTCCAAGAATGTTACAAGCTTTCCCGTCTTACAGCAGCATTAGCGGGAACCGCTCAGACCAGTAAACACATCTGGCATGTTTATGTAATCCTGTGCATTTGAATTAGTTAGACTTAAATTTATGGCTGTTTGAATTATAGACTAAATTGTTCTTAAATAGTGAGTTCATATTCCTTCAGGATTTGGACACAAACATGGAGAAGAATGGGGAAGAATCTGGTGAATGTGCACAGGGAGAGAGACCCGAAAACCTGGAAAGCTTCGGCGTGGAAGATGTTCGAGAAGTGCTTGGGGAAGCGACCAGAGAGATGCTGGTGAAGCTGCAGGTACAGTATGACGCGCAATGAAAAGAAAATGCAAAACATTTTAATAAAGTGTGTGAATGGTCATGAATACCATTCACTCATATGTCACCAAGAATGACGTCTACAAAACTCCATAAAAGGCAACGCTCCGAAAATGGCGCAGGAATGTAATTTAAGATAAATGTGCCATAACTCAAGCCAGTTTTACAACATGAGGACTATTAATCAACATTCAGATCTCTTTGCAAAATGGATACAAACTCAATAGCTCTAATAGGGAGGATGTGAGCCCCTCACCAAACTAACTAGATTTTTATAAATTCCACGGTTTCTTGTGCAAACCCTCATTTACAAAAAAGTCTTTCTTGATAAACGAGGGCAGTTAGCCGTGTATTTATCCTCTCACTTACAGGTTTCCTCTTGTACAATGTGCAAATAAATGAATCCTTCCTTCACATAATAGTAAAGAAAAGTCGTAAGGAAAAGACAACTGAAGGGAGAAGCCGCAGGGTCCTGGAAGGAATGATATTATTGAAAATATCAGGTCTGAGCTCATACTGTCCCACAGGCCTCCTCTACCCAACTCATCGTGCCAAAAGAAAAAGAAAGAAAGAAGATCTAATATTAAAACTTGAGTAATGTTCCCCAGCTTAATATCGTTGGTATTCTGCACATAACAGGGAACACATTAGACAGCTCCTGGCAGATATTCTGATTAATTTTACGGTAGACTTAAGGTGGAATCGAATTACTGGGTGTGCTGCGGTTGCAGAAAACAGTCTGCCCTCGCAGATTGCTGTGTATTGTGTCATCCCTATCGTACCTTTTAACCAACAAGCTTAACAAACACCAACATGCAGGTAGAAGCGGATTTTCATTTAGACGGGATAAATGATTTTACGCACACTTGACTCGACTTCCGTGAAGACGTTTTTTTACTTCCTGTAATGATTTATTCCCTTTGGTGGACACTGTGTAAATCGAGAGGCTGTTTGTATGAAGGAGCCGTTGTAAGATTGGTCCTATTTCCATCAATTTTTCTGTTTACCCCGCCGTAACATCTGGTCAGGGGCAATTACATATTTCACTCCAAGCTATATTTAGCTTTGTGCAAAACAAAAATCTCTCTCAGCTTAAACAGCCTGCATTGGCCATTCGTTTTGTGTGTGTGTGTGTGTGTGTGTGTGTGTGTGTTTTCTTCTGTTCTTCTTTGAGGCTTTTCTCTCAGGATTGGGTTAAGCTGTTGAGTATATGCTTAGCATCACAGCCTGCTCCAGCTAGTTTGAAGCGTTTGATTTTGATGTGGATTAAATCTGCCACTAGAACTGTTCTTCTTTCCCCATTGAGTGAAGTTTAATAACATCCGTTTTTTTTTCCCTCCCTCTCTGGGATATTTTAGTTGCGAAAGTTCCCAGGAGTGTCATAACTCATGTGGATCTCATCATGCCTTATATAGTAGAAACTCTGAAAAAGGCTAATGCTGGAAATGCTGTGGGTGACTTCCCAACCATATTGTTACCATTACAGATGTGCGCTGGAGGCATTTAATAGGCCTGTGTGTACAATGAGAATCCGGGAAAAGAAACTTCACCCGCGCTATTAAAACATTAGATCTTTACTGCAGGGTGTTTGACTTTTTTTTCTTGTGGAAGAGTTGTCTCTAAACAAGTTGGTCTAGTAGAAATATTCAGCATGTACTGTTTTACATTACATAGATCATCTGTGACAGGGTTATAGATGTTGAGTTTTATGGATGTATACATTTTTTTGTGTCCAACAGGCAGATTTCTCTGAGAAGCTGCACATCCAGGAGAAGACCTACACAGCCAGGTTAGAGAGTCTCAAGAGACTGACAACCAAAAAACTCTGAAGAAAGGGAACCATCAACAACCGTTCTTCTGCTACAGTATATGACACTAATAGTTATACAGTAATTACAGTACACTTTATAGAGATCTTCATGACAGTCTGTGCTGTTGAAGATGAAGAATTTCCAGCACTCCTTTATGATTTATTGATAAATTACATCATACTGTATTTACATACACGTTGTGGAATGTCGTGGAAACAAGTTTGTTTCCTGTTTCTACTTACAGCATCTGCAAACAGCAGTCATTTCACCAGTTTGTTTCTTCTTGCTAGAAGTTAAAAAGACAAAAATTGTTGCTTGCTGTGCCAAAAAGCACAAAATGTAGCTCCTTCCATAAACATTTGGTAAAAGTCTCCTCACAGAACACTTCACCATGTCAATGATTCGTTTTTTTTCTTTATTGAAAAATGACGCATGTAAACCGTTTATTATCAGGTTTAGGTTATGTGGATTCTCCACTGTCTAAGTCCTTGTGTATGAGCTGGTATTAATGTATTCAACTGAGTGCATTAATATAAATCTGTGCTTTGAATTAAAAAGAAAAAACTACCGATAAACCTGCTGTTATATTAAATGAATCAACACCGTCTGACCAATCAGTTTTGGGAATTACCCTTTAATCTCCCTTAACTTTTTGGAGTTATTATTAAACAATGTGATGAACCTAACCTGATTGAGCCATCTCTACCATTTGGTCTAGTTATGCCATACTAAAAATCAGTTAGCGGGCTTTTTATGCCAGGTGTATGTAATTGGTGTTTGTGTCTCTGGCTTGTACTATGATAATGATACAGAAAAGCAGTTTCAAAATACACCCTGTCATTTTAAACAAACAAGTGCAATGTTTCTCAAAATCCCTCTTTGATTCAAATTTGGAGTCGCAGGCTTTCTGTGGCTGCTGAATGACTCCAGGCATCTGGCAGTCTTGATACAATGAGGTCCATAAAACCGAATTATGATAATTTCTCGTCTTATTGATGAAAGCAGCTTTAGCATGATTGAGCTATTTCCACCACTTGGTTGAGGTATGATTATGCTAAAAAAATATCCACCAGATGTTGCTGTGTCTTAATTTAAACAGTATGTCTTTTTAATTACTTCGTAGCGTAGCTAGAGTATTGAAGTTTATCTAATGCCCAAAATCATATGCGATTTTGCACCACCTGACAAAGTTTCCCTTTTAGTAGTGCTGCGCAATGAATCGGATAGAATTCAAAATCAAGATATGAACCTGTGAAATTATCTAATCTCAAACAGCTATAATTTATTTTCCGTAATATAGCATATGTCCTATTAGCACAGGATTAGTATTATCTGGGTACCTTGTGTGATTTGTAATAATTCTGTGTGAATCAGCCATGTCTGTAATTTGTAAATTAAAAATTTCCCCGCAAATGACCTACCGCATTTCGCCGAACATTAGTCCAGTGAGAATCAGCATATCTGTGATTTGGCCAGGAATTGGCGCGGTTGTATATAATTTTTAATCAAAGTTTTTGTTTTCTATGCACCTTTTTATTCATCATAACCAAGAATAGAGGCTGTGTTTCAGTCCTTTGAAAGTATTTTGGGTGCTGAGTCATATACATCATACAACAATACAATGTGCTGAAAGAGAAAAATTGCGAATAGAGCTTTATTTGTATGGAATATAATATTATTTGTAATATAAATATAAATTTAATATATATCATATGTAATATAACCTAAACGTAATATTTATTTGCATGAAATCATCATATCCGAGAGATATTCGCTTATCCCATGCGAATGCGCCACACGAAATTCAGATGTGGAAGGGTAATTTTGAAATCACACAAGGTCCCAAGGTAATACTAATCCCGTGCGAAATAGGACAATAGTCAAAAATTTATGTAGCGCTTGTCAATAATTGAATTATTTCTTAATTATTTTTATATTCAATTATTGGCAATCCAGCTCAGTCATTATTTAGGTGCCATTATTTCAATTCAATTCAATTTTATTTATATAGTGCTTTTAACAATGGTCATTGTCTCAAAGCAGCTTCACAAAAATGAAAGAACTTTTTTTTTTTTTGCGTGAATGTGTGAGAAAAATGTGTCTAGATAATAATGAGATGAATGAATGAATGATAAATGAAATGACTCTGATGAGCAAGCCAAGGGTGATGGTGACAGTGGCAAGGAAAAACTCCCTGAGATGGCAATAGGAAGAAACCTTGAGAGGAACCAGACTCAATCAGAGAACCCATCCTCATTTGGGTGATCTATATATACACACATAATTTGCTTCTTGCTAAATGGTACGTTTAATTTTTATCTGTGAGTGTTATTTTGCAATCGTCATATGTGTCAAAATAATCACATTATAATTTGTAAATTTGTACTTTTACCATGAAGTGACATCTCAACCATTTGGAAGAGGCCTACATTGATGTTGGTTAAAAAAACCATAAGCACTGATTGTTGTCATACAATTTGACTCTAACAAGAAATGTAAGCACTACACCTACAGTAACATTGTGCAATACGATTTCAGCTGGTGCCCAGGCATGACAGACAAATTGCTAAACAGTTTAGCTGGAACATGTTGTATCTTACAAGCATTTTGATTATTAGTGCAAATTTAGCCATGATGTTTTTCCCGAGCAGTGGAATGTAGCGTTACTGTGCTAAACATTCCAGCAGACTTACTCAATCAAAGAGTGTGTGATATTGATTTATGAGAATGTGGGTTTTCCCTTTGCTCTATTTGAGTTATGATTATTCTGAATGCTTGATGTTGACAGTAGATTTGAAGGCATTGCTTTCAGAAAGACGTTCACTCTGGATTTATTAGCATAAACAGCCGGTTATAATATGCGTTAACAGCTCGTGAGCAAAAGGAATATGTAATTGAGTGGTTTGTCTAATGTTTGTGTGAAGCTTTTCCCACAAGTCATTAGCTGTGTGAAAGTAGCCCAGTGCTATGGCAACGCACCGTAACTCCTGGCCTAAATAGCTGAGTTGCTGTATAAAGTGATGTATTATTAAAGCTGAATAGTGAGTTTTCCACTGCATTTGAGAACAAAAAAAAGGGAATTATATCTATAAATATGCACTGCAGTTTGTATTAGAAATAGGAGAGCTATCTAATTTTGTCTCTCATAATTTATAGAGTGAATAAACTCGAACATGTGTGTTCAGTCAGCACAGGATCAGATTGCATTAATATTCGCCCATGCCTGCGTTGTGCTGCTTTTTCCTACCCGGTTGATTTAGTTCTTCATTAGCCTGCGGCTCTTTGTGTTGACACAGCAGGGTAAACTGAGATACTTAGGCTGAATTCCTGACGAACATGTTCGTGCAGCCTGTTGTTTGGAATCGCTCTTTTCTTCTCCCCCCACTGACTGATACAGTCATTTCCGAGCCAAGAGCTCAGTGACCTTTTTCTTAGTTCGTAGAGCAATTAAAAAAAATATATATAAAAAAAAAAGGGGGGGACCCTCTCCTGGACACACAAACACATTGCAGATATATCACTTAACATACTGTGGTGAGTGTTCACCTGCCCCTCATACTGATAATGGATTACTACAGGGAGGGTTCGGCTTTTGCCGTCATCGTCTTACAAGCAGCGAGTTCGAGGCTTAATGAAACAAGCCTGGGTCATGTTCCTCAGGGAGTCCCTCTCAGTCCGGTGCACAATCTCTGTCTTTAATTGCCCCTCTTTTGTGGTGGCGTAAACATGTGCTTTATGGAACGTGTTTACATTTCGCTCGGTACAGTCTTGCCTCTTTTCGTGCCACTAAGCCGGAGTTTGCCCCGCAGCTACAAGTCGAAAAGAAAGCTTTGTTTACGTTCGTTGTAAAAGACACAGTTAGCTGTCAAACAAATTCAAAGTAGATGCTATTTCTGTTTAAATTTTTGCACGTCTTGCTGGAGCGTGCCAAAATCGATTTATGGGTTTAATAAAAAAAAATTGTGCTTCCTGTCAATAAAGCGGCACGAAAGCAAAGAGATTTCCGTGTAAAATATTTCACAAGCAGCTCGCTTGAAACAACAACGGCTTTTAGGTACTGACACTACGAGGCGTAATCTATCATGTGAAGCGTTTCGGTGCGTTATGCAATAGAGCATGGTTGAAAGGAAACACAATATCATCAGCTTTGAAATTTCTGACTGGTTCCTTGTTTCTGCACCACCTTCCTTTCCCCCCACACACCACTTTCAATCTCATTCTTGTTGTTATTAATTGTCATCAAATGTCCTTTGTGAGTACTTCCTTCTGCACACGACACAAGTGCAGGTCTGCGCTGCCCTGTGAAACCCAATCCGCTCCTTTCTGAAGGCCTGCGCAATAAGACCTTGTTTGATTCGAGACACCCGGTGTATATAACGTCTGTTTTTGCCTCTGGGGTCAAACACGATAAGCAGTCACAAGCGGTTTCAAAAGAAATGTACACATTGAGATGTTCCTCAGAATACCTCTTTGATTCAAATTGGGAGTCACAGGCCTTTTGTGGTTGCTGAATGACTCCAGGCATCTGGCACAATGAAGTTAATAATACCAAATTGTGATAATTCCCCGTTCTGTTGATGAAAGCAGCTCCAGCGTCGGCGTCAGCAAACAAATGAGAAAGCATAACAAAGTTTTTACAGCGCTTTCATGATTGCCTGCTGTCGGCATAAATTACATCAACGGCGTTACGCCTAAATTCTAACAAAGTATAACATTTAACACGCTTAAAGGATAAGCTCAGGATGGAAAGGGTTTGAAAATCCAACATTGGTCTTGCTCCCGGGACCAGATGTTAGATTTTCCCTGAGCAGAGGAAAGTTAGGAGGGGAATCCAGAGCGCTTCACTGGTAGTCTCTCAGCTTTCCACACATTCCTAAATTACCATGTAATATTAGAGCCTTTTTTTTTTTTTTTACACTCAAGAGCCACGGTCAATCTGCCGTAGTTACAGTTCTGTTACAGGCACAAAAATAATGTTTGCACTTTTGGAGGGAAGTGCCTGAATTAGCCCTTTCTGAGCTCGTAACGATAAAGTAGAATCGGTCGCAATCGGATATGAACCCTTTTAAAGAGAACAGGTTTAGCGTTGTTTTTTTTTGTTTTTTTTGCCTCGCTTATTGCTCCAGCCTCATATCCATGCAAATGCAACACTTTGCTTTTGTTTCCATGGTACTCATGTCATTTTTAACCGTTGCTCCCTATATCATTTACATGAAAATACTTCCTCTTTAGAAACTTGACACTTGAGCACTAACAGCATGCTTCCTGTGTGTTTCAGCGCAGAGTACGACCTATAGTTCAGCCTCATTATCTGTTTGTACACTTCAGATTCTTTTTAAGGCTCGTTACATAATCCAGTTTTTTTTTCTTCTTCTACTTCTCATGTGTATATTACTAGTTCCTCCACCCTGTGCTTTTATTTCCTCAATTTTATGAGGCATTGTAGTTGTGTTATTATTTACAATGGAAGGAATGCAGTGAAATGTGTTTGTGCCTGTTTAAAAAACTGCCACATCCCCTCTGTTCTGGCTGTCACGCTGAAAGCGCAACTGTATGAATGACTGTATGAAGCTCTGCTCGCTCATATATTACCACAAAGGTTAGAGTTTTTGAGGTCATATTCTTGCGAGCAGCACTCGATTGCACTGATAAGATAAAATTACCCACTGCGTTTCGAAGCGTCCAATAGATTTGTTACATTTATTCAAGCTGTGAGTGTACACTGAACACTTTGTGCTTCCTGTCCATAAACCAGAAGCCTATAAAAAGGTCATTAAAGTCAGAGCCAGACTGTAACTTTCTTTGTCCCGTGATTAGAAACATAACATGGTGCTTCTGAGTCACAGCATAGAGTGTGATAAAAGAATTCATTACAGTATGGTTGTAAAAGGCATGATCATGACATTGCATTCAGATTCAGATATCTTGGGAGCTTTTGGCACAATACTGTATTGTATTTTATAACCACTAAACTTTCTTCCAATGAATTAAACAATACCCTTTATACACATTGCATTTCTGAAATCCTTAACCTTTTGACGGTCTGCTTGTGAAAGACAAATATTTATATCATATTCCAAGGAAGCACTTGTGTCAGCGCTGGGTGAAACCTATTTTGTAATGACATTGACTTACTGGAACAGATTTTTTTTTTTTTACTGGCTTTTATTTTCATTCTCAGTTACAGATAATTAATAACTGCTATTATACTTTCATGGCATACAGTAAGTAAATCCAATTTAATTAACAGGGCTTGAAAGAATCGCAAAGGTGGCTCCATAATTAACATATTGTAATACTGTGTGCACCTAGTACACTGAGTAAAATTGAATACATTTTAAAATGTTATAGAAAGAAACTTATTAATATAATTTGGGAGGGTTGCATCAGGAAGTGCATCCAGGGGTAAAACATGTGCCAAAGCTGTGTGCGGATCGGATGGTCAGCTGTCGCGAACCCTTTGAAGGTAGCGGCCGAAAGTCCAACACCAGGAACAACAAAAAAGGGATTTCGAAAATTTGCAGTATTTTCCAATTCATAAGCAATCTTTTTTCAATTTCAATATAAAGAGATCACAGAAAATACCACTTAAAGGTAAGTAGTAATATTTCATAATACATCTATTGTAGTAGTGCCATAACACTATATTTAGCGGGGGGAAAATCATTGGTAAAAATATTTGAAAAATCTTTGCAGACTCAGTAACAGGCTGTTCTATACAGTATGTCCCAGTCTGGCCTGTTTCTCTGCTGATTATTATGCTTCATAAAAACATCTTTTAATGAAGCAACTACAATCCATCACTGTATAATTGGGGTGTTTCATGCATTTATTACTGTATATCCAACTGCTTTTCCTCCCTGACCTTGTATTATGTCCCGTATTTGTATTATGTTTGAAAAGCATGGGTGGTAGTCATGTGGAAAATAAAATAATGAAGTTAGTTAACATTGAAGTTAACATTTCCTAAAAAAAAATGTATGTTGTGTATTTTGTTACAGTAGTATGTTTTATAAAGAATCATCAAATTCTGCAATATATTACTCATGATATTTGACAATTGTATAACCTACAGTATATACTGTATATGTATGTAGTATACAATATTGCAAAAAGTATTTACCCACCTGCCTTCACATGCATATAAACATTTGTAACATTCTATTCTTAATCCATAGGGTTTAATATGATGTTGGAACAAGCTTTGCATTTGTAACAGGGTTTACCAAAAGCTTTAGGAAACCTGTGTGTTTATGGGAATTTGAGACCATTCTTCCAGAGGCGCATTTGTGAGGTCAGACAATGATGTTGGATGAGAAGGCCTGATTCGCAGCCTCTGATCTGATTCATCCCAGAGGGGTTCTTCGGGTTGAGGTCAGGACTAAGTCAAGTTCTTCCACACTAGATTTGCTTATCCATGTTTTAATGGACCTTGATTTGTGCACTGGTGCACAATCATGTTGGAACTGGTGTGGGGCTCCGTCCCTTAATGCCAGTGAAAGGAACTCTTAATGCTTCAGCATACCAAGACATTTTGAACAATGTCTTGCTCCCAACTTTGTGGCAACAGTTTGGGGATGGCGAATACTTTTGGCAGTATAGCGTATTTATGTATGCACAGTATTATGTACACAACAATTTATTTATGTACACACCAGTGCTAGCGCTATCTGGGTCTACTTCCTGTTTCATACTGACCACACCGCCTTATACAGTATGATGTCATTTGAGTTGAAGTGACTCAAATCAGATTCTTTACCCTAATGTTTTACACTAAAGATTTTTAGGGCTGTCTGAACGCACAAATCTGCCGGATCTTAATCACTTTTGTATGTGGTCCTAGATTGGATATATACTGTATCCAATACGTAGTCATGTGACTTGAACAAGAATGGTCGGATAAGTATTTTGACTTTTTGCCTCTGCACATCAGTCAGCACCGACAACATGGGAATTTCGTAGCAGTGCTAGCAATAGCCGATAAAACATCTAAAGTGAGGCGTCTGGCTTCCCTCCTACTTCAGGACCTCAACAAATACAGCTGAATAATTGCTTGCCATCCTCCAAAGCAAGAATTGCTTTCAAATGAATGAGAGGTTGTACAAATATGACATGTATCAAGCCTGATGGTGAAGCAAAGATGTATTCATGTATGCATGCGTGCCGTTTCAGACAACAGTCATGTCTACATAATGAGTCAGACAGAAGTCACTTGTAATTACAGTATTAATGTTAACCGTCATGCCATGCAAATTTAATTTGACCAAAAAATGGGAATTGAACAATTTTGCTTGTAATGTGACTGTAGCCTTAGGGAATTTGTCGCTAGATTTGGTAATTCTTACTACATTAAGAACTTTTTCAACAAATCTAGCAACCTTTTGAACAAATGTTAGTGACTGTGCAGATGCCAATCACTGGTGACTATTGCCCCTAACCAAAATCATTGCTCATTACAGGTGGAAGGTACATTTACTTCTTTACTGTACTTAAGTACAGATTTTAAAGGATCCTTTTTACTTTTACTCCACTACTGTGCATTCTACACCTACACGTTCTATATCTGTACTTTCTACTTCATTACCTTTCTGTGTGCAGATGTGTATTAGTTAAAACAGTCATATCACCACCTGTTGGCTATTATTTTTTCATTATAATCGGGTGATTTGCCTTCCCTCTGTGATTCTCATTCCTGTAGCAGGTATTTAAATTCAGAATGGAAATTTTTTGCAGACAGTAACTAATACAGAATGAGAGAGAGAGAGAGAGAGAGTGAGACTTTTTTTTCCCTTTGACTTAAAAGGTACTGTGAGCTAATACGAGCTCAGTACTTTTGATACTAAATTTGTAAGTAAATTAGAGGGTGAGTACTTTGTGCTTTTACTCAAGGAGAAATGCAAATGAAGGACTTCCACTTTTTACCTAGCATATCGATAATTTTACTCAAGCACAGGATTTGTGTATTTCTCCACCATTGCTGATCATTATTTGTTCCACGCGGCCAATCGCTGATCACTGTTGTTCCCATCAACCAATTATTCCCCATGATCGACCACTTCCTTGTTCTTCATTTTAAACTCTATCTGTTGTACAGTAATGAACAATGGGTTATTCCACCTATAACTGTTTTCATCATCTCTATATTACAACTCCTTATTTATCTGCATTTTCTCTATAAAAATAGGATTTTTAATTTTGATAAAACTTCTATTTGATCCTGTTGTGTCTTTCTTACACTTCATTTTTTTCAAATGGTCTAATTTACAATTTTATATACAAATTATCATAAAGAATCGATGCATATACAATTTAGCCCATGACATCATCTGGCAACCTTTTGAACCTGTCTTCCACTTAAACAATCTGGCAACACTTCCTTAGAGAGCTTAATAACACCATCAGGCCAGAAAATACATGCTGCTGTCCCAGTTGACCTGATTTCCCAAAATACCTGAATTCACCCTTCATGAATGTACCATATATGTGAGCTTGGCTCCTATATTTCAGGTCCCACAGTGACACCGCGGCTTGTCAGCACACACTTACAAGATTGTTCAAAGAATTTTCAAATCCGTGTGTGTGTGTTTGTTCAAGTCATATCCCGAGGCACCGGAGAGGAGTGTTTGCTTTCATGGAAAGCTGAGCGTCAGAGGTGTACGTCAAAAGGCCTGGGAGGAAGTAACATGAAACAGAAGCAGGTAGCATAGATAACACAGATAAATGATCGAGAAATTTTAGACCACAATAAGCAAGCCCTGACTCTGCACTTAGCTCTGTGAAACGTGTGTTGTATAACAAGGCGAATAATGCATTTTTAATCTCAATCCTTAAAGCACGGGGCCTCCTCTGTAATGAATTGCATTATTACATGCAGGAGTTTGAATTATGCAGAGGCTCGAGCTGGCCTCGCGCTGTATGGTAATGACTTTATCCACCGCCTGCTCGGTTAGCATATTCATCCTGGAGCACAGAGGACAATCAATCTTGGCCATATCATAAAAAAATAAAACAATGGCTCCAATTAGCTCTGTTTCAAAGGAAAGGCCTTTAAGCAGTAATAGGATAAAATCCAATATGTGCCTGGATGATGGAGAGCGAGTGCAACCGTAGGAGTAGACGTGGATATTGATCTAATATTATCAGGCCGGTGTCATATTCCCTAAGCGCACTGATGTTTGTCAGCAAATAGATTCGTCTGACACAGCGAAGGAGTGAGAACAGAGAGGGCGCTATTCCTCTTGAACAGGTTTGTTGACGTAGTATCCATGTCAATCTGATGGCAGAGTCCTGATATAATATGATGTAAGCCTAGAAACATTTAACTAAATGAATTTCAGGATTTCTTAGTATTTGATACATTTTGCTTTGAAGGCAGCGTGCACTTGAGCTGCATGAACTCCATATGTTTACATTTACATCTAGGCATTTGGCAGACGCCCTTATCATCTCATTATACATCTGAACAGTTGAGGGTTAAGGGCCTTGCTCAAGGGCCCAACAAGGACAAATTGGTGGTCGTGGGATTTGAACTTGGGACCTTCTGAACCGTAGTCCAATGCCTGAACCACTGAGCCACCCCTGATTGTTGGTGTAAAACTTGACAATCCATGTCTGATCAGAGTGTCCTATGAACACCTGCTTTAATGGAAGATATGGAGTGGAAGTGGAAAATCCAGGCTCAAGAGTTTTCATGTTCTCCCTGTGCTTGATGGGTTTCCTTCAGGTACTCCAGTTTCATCCTACCATCCAAAGACATGCAGATTAGATCAATTGGCATTACCAGTGTGTGTGTGTGTGTGTGTATGTGCCCTCTGATAAATTGGCATCCTGTCTAGGGTGTACTCCACCTTGTGCCTTGGACAGGCACCAGGTGCCTTCAACCCTGAATCAGAATAAGCTTATAGAAGGAGATTGAATGAATGAATGAATGAACCCTTGTACACCTGCTCATTCATGTAGTTATGCAGTCAGTCAGATGTGCAGCAGAACAATGAAAAGCAATCATGCAGATACACATCAAGAGCTTAAGTTAATGTTCAGTTGCAGGGTGGAATTATGGGATTTTTATGGGAAAATGATCTGTTGTTTTGGTTTGCACAGGATGATGGAAGGGGAAAACATTTAGTGAGCAGCAGTTCTGCAAGGCTGAGGTTCTTGAGAGAGGTCAGAGGTGAATTGCCAAACTAGTTGGAGCTAACAGGAGGGATTTAGACACTCAAATAACCTCTCATTACAATCGTAGTGAGCAGAAAAGCATGACCGGGTGCACATCAAAGCTTGAAGTGGATCAGTTTTAGTCAGAACAGATCACATCAATTTCCTTGCCTGTCAAACTAAAAAAAAAAGGAAAAAGGAAAAAGGTATTTGTGGCTACATTGGACACAAGTTAAAGATTGTGGGGACAAGTTCAGGTAATATACCATCTAAAACCAGTACGTAAAATATAACCACTATATGAAATATATTTAAAATCTTATACAGCGTTCTTTCATTCTTCTTAATTATCAGCTCTACCCTGAGGTGACTTGACCCTGGATGATGAGCAGAGTGCACAGTTTCCAGAGAAACACAATCTTTTAGATAATCCTTTTCTGGAAATTGCTGTACTTATTTAACTTGTACAGTATATACAATATATAGTTATATACAATATAGCTATATAGTAATTATAATTATAATAATAATAATAGCTAGTGGAATGATTCGGTAAATTCTCATGGATATTTTCTAAGAAGGAAATTAAAATAGCTCTTGGCACAAATGTTTTTATTGCCCCTGTTGTTCATAAGTCGTATAATTTTAATAACATTATCTTCAAGCAAAAGTGCTATAAAGAAAGCTTGAAACATCATGCCAGTGTTTCAACCAGACCTAATTTTCCCAACAAACTCATCCATCGTTCCACAAATTAAAGCCATCCATCCGTGCGTTAATGGTAGCCCTCCTTCAAGTCGAGCTGATGACTATTGGTTTGCGGAGCCTCGCAGATAGACTAAGCCCCATTAGCGAGAGTATTTATGATCTACTTATGCGCGTGTTTGCGTTCGACAGCCATATTGTCTCGAGCCGAGGTGTTCCTCCCGAGCAAGCAGCAACCTGCAATTGATTTCGGAGAAACCTGCGAGGCAAATCATTTCAGAGACAGAGAGAGAGAGAATATACAGAGGAGTTGCTGGTTGTAATATCCTGCCTTTTGCTTCTCTGGGAAAAAAAAAAAAAAGATGAAGTGCAAGCAGGGCATGTGGTTCTCATCATTATTGTACAGAGAATAGCACAAGTGCCAAATGGTGACATAGAATCATTTCAATTATCTCGAGAGGAGAAATTAGTCTTTCTAGTTAATGACCAAGAACGAGAAAGAAGAAAATTAATCCAAACCACGTGTGTGCTCTTTTGGTGTAGAAGCAGTACGTCTGTTTGCTTTAGAAGGTTCAGGTTTTTATTGCTCACAATCATTTTTGCTTTAGTTTATGATAAAGATAACTAGAAGATAAGAGTCACTCATGACTGCC
>JAQQZT010000006.1:7197377-7211722 GCA_030068275.1 Clarias platycephalus
TTTTCATTTTTGTGAAGCTGCTTTGAGACAATGACGATTGTTAAAAGCGCTATATAAATAAAATTGAATTGAATTGACTTGAATATCAGAATGGGCATGTTTTTTAGCACTGCATAGGGGGGATTTTGTCGATGTGATCTGGCAACCCTGGCTCCCCATAGTGAGGTATATCGAGATACAAATAAGATGTTAAGAAGCCGTGAATAACATCTCATTTTGTATTTGTTGTTATGCGATGAGAAAACAGCACAACTCCTGTGCTGCGAGTGGAAATTTGGACGTTTGGAAGGAGGAAAAGAACACAAACACCTTCATGATGGACATTGGCAAAGTTCTGTGATGAGTAATGCATATTTATGTATTTAATTAAGCATTGTCCCACAAGAGGAAGTGCTCTTGTATTGAATATCATCACGGCTTTGATGCGTGCTGATATTGAGTACAATAGCACGGCCTTGTGTGATACTGCTTTTATACAACCGTTCCAAAATGCCATTTATTATGATTGACAGATCAGGATTGGTTTGTTTCCGCGACTGGAAGAACTAGCTTTGAACTGCTGTCCAACAGTTAGTGGCCGACAGTGAGTGTAATTAACTTTTTTTTTTTTAATTAGTTTTAAAATCTTTCTATGTAGCCAGAGGTGAGGAGAACCAGTCACTCCTGAGAAACTTAGATTATCTTTATATTTCTGCTCTATCTACGCTTTATAATATCAGTAAACTTCCCGCTTCCGGGGATAAATCCTAAATATCATTAAATGGAAAGTAGTGCACTATGTAGGGTGTACAATCCCTTGTTCCACACACCAAGTAGCACCAAAGACCAGGGGTTAGAGAGGGATTCGGTATTCAGCCTTGTGTCAGATGCTAGTTATCTTTGTAGCTTGCGTTAGCAGTGAACATGGACAGTTTAGAACAACTTCGAAGCAGTTACTAAGGAGACAAATTGTTGTTTACGATGACATAAGATTATGAGGTGTGTTTCCTTGCTGAACGTGCTCCCGTGTCTGGTTGTGACTGTTGGTTTTGGCAGGCAGCTGGTCTCCCCTCTTTACCGTACTGAGCTACATTCACGCTGCTGGCGAGCGACAGGACTCATCCAATCAGATTACTCAGAAAAATTTTTTTGTTTAATGTTATTTTAAAGCAAGCACTAATATATGTGGTATGACTCATTTTACAGTGCAATAAGTGCTTCTTTGTTTCTTGGTAATCTTTCTATGTTGAGGAGACATTCTAGTAGGAATTCTCAGGGTTTTTTATTTTTTTTAATTGTTTTTCCTCCATGAAGGTCAGACATTCTGAGTTACAAGCTGTACTCAAACAAAATGTTTAAAAAACGGCTTAATGATTTGCGGATGTTTAAAAAAAAATGTTTTTTTCCTTTTTCTTTCACAAGGGTGTAAACAACACATTGTGCTTCCTCAGACATTTTCTCAGAAAGGCATAATGACTATGAGTGATAATGACTTAATGACTCACTCCCTATGTTGGAATTTATATACACATTTTTTTTTTTTTGTGTTAATGCACTTAACTGACTAGCTCACCATGTGTTATGACATTATGTTAACTGCCATGTTTTTATCTAATCGATTACATTTCCCAGTAACCAAGTATGGCACTAGGCAACACTCTGGAGCTTTTACTTGCAAGATAATTGATTCCATTCAGTATTTAGTAACCTAGAGAGCAGCAGGCGTCTTTACTAAATTATTAATAATGACTACTACTAATATCGAACTGAAAACTCTAGCTTTATTTTGACTTCATCACTGTACTTCTGTGCCGTTGAAGCCGATATTCGAGCTGAACGCTCAATAAACAGTAAAGCGCACGCGCGCACACACACGCACACAAAAGCACTCAATACGTTGTAAAACACAAACCCCCCCCCCAAGTTCACCGATATAAAATAAGACTGCCTTGAGTTATTGCAGTTACAGATAGAGTTACTGTTGCTTGAACAACAGGATTACCTGAGGCAGTTCATTTCCATGAAACATTTGAGTAAATTTAACTTCTCCCGCTCAAGCTCTGAGAAAACAAATGCATCTGTTATTAATCTGTTATGGTGCTTCACCCATATGCTCCTTGAGACTGTGTGATTAGGATAATTACAGCCATGACGTAATATCCTGTACTCAAGCTTTTTCGAGTTTCTTTAAGTCTAAGGTCAAATCTATAATGTTTTCGTATTGTTATAATATAATTCTTGGTAACATGATAAGGGTGGGATACGAACAGAATTTTTGTTTTCTTACACTGCGGTACGTGTATTCATTTGTTTGGTTTATGGAGAAGTATTTAAACAGACTTTTTTTAGGCCACATACTGTAGTAATATGCTGCACAAGGGAATACTAATATAGCATCAAGTTAACTGCATCGCCCTTTCAGCTTTCTTTATCTCTTTGTATAATCAGCTTTGTAATATGAACTATTTCCTGCTTGGGAAGAGAAACCTTTAAATTCCATTACCCATTTAGTATCCATGGATATATATGAGACTCTTAATAACTTTTAAAGTAAGTTAGGATTATAAAATTATTATTATTTGTTTTTATTCTTTGGAATAATTTGACGTCCCTAATACGTTCCATTCGGGACCAACTGCTGTTCGAAGTTTGCAAATTAGTCATCAGGAGCACAGGTGTTGGGATTGCTTAAGGAAACCTGGCTTGTTCAGGAAGCCTTGGGCTTTCTGCATGTGAGACTCACACGAGAGTCGGCAGACCAATAAAAAACTATGTAACATAAATTATAAACACAGGGATTTAGAATATTTTCACGAAAAGCTCGACTCGGAGGCCGAGTGGACGCAGGCGAATAAAGAGCCGCGCAACAGACGCGCAGGAAACACCGGGAAAGACGCCCTGCCCGTGTGCGTCTCGAGCAACCTGCGATCCATTACACTTAGATCTTCCCCTGTTGCTCTTGGCACGTGAAACACAATCACACAAATTTAACAAGCGGGATCGAGCGTTTCTTAGTAATCGAGCTCAGGCACATGAGTCGCCATGGATTTTTCCAGGCACCCGCTTTCAATTGAAAGTTTCCTCTCGGATCGGTGAAAATATCATGTGCGTTTTAGTGAAAGGCAGACTTGGCGCTCGAGACAGACCAGGCTTGTCCTCAGGAGAGAATGAATCCGCCGGAAAGCGAATTAGAGACATTTAAATATGAAAAGCTCGATATATTTAAGTATTGCGAGACCGTGGAGGGTCATTGGTTATCTGAATATATTCCGCACACATGATTTACTGTCCACTTCATACCAGGCGAATAAAGACAGACAGCTTGGGAGGCTGATGTCCTGCTGCTCGGTGCGTCCTAGCTTTTTATGGAGGTGGCACACACAGAGGACAATTCGCAAGCAGCGCCAGCAGCAGCAGGGCATCTGAACAGCTAAAGCATAAACCAGCGCATTAATAATAGTGCCGCACGGCGTTGTATTACTGTATAAATATATTCGTCCTAGTTCACATCCGAAGCTATTTCCAGGCCGGGATTGTGTCGTTTTCTAGCGCACACATTAGCTCAGCTATGAACATGCTTTTTAGCATTCCAGCCAGCGATGCATAAAGGCAATTACGTCCTGTTGATGACTCAGAAGGGTTACACCATGCAAATTGAATAGTCTTATGTTATTGGGTTCGGTTTACCCTGTGGTTGATTTGCTGTTAATAATAAGTGGAAATTAATAACACGTTAACGCCAGGACAACTAAAATCTTGTCTTTCAACATTTTTTTTTTTAATCCTTCCTTGTTTCACAGCACCCGTAATAGCGCTGTAATAACATGCACTCATACACGGAGACATTTCAGATCCAGCACACAAACACATCGCTTTGATTCATGGGTTTATGACCGGAGTGTAATTGTGTTAGCCATTATTGACGAGAAATATTTCATTAAAACTGTTGCCGTGGAGATGACACATTTTCTTCCCCCCTTCCGTCGCCGCGTTTCTCAGCGTGCAGCGCGCCGGTATCAATAATAATGCATGCCAATAACTTTAACATCAATGCTCGTCTACTTTAATGAGCTGCAGTAATGAGGACATATAATAAGCAGCTTCTGCCAGAAATATTCAGAGTTTCAGTCTCTGTCTCTCCGCAGCAAGCCCCCAATCTGTGTGTTCAAATTAATATTTTGACCTGTACTTTTCAAAGGGACAGGTAGCTATTATGGAGCATCTGTCAAACCTGATTCAGTTGACAGCAAGAAAGCTTCGAGTTCGGTTTGGCGAGGAGGGTGGGACAGCCCTGGAATGCATCACACGGAGATGACACATGGAGGCGCACATTAAGTGTTGTCCGAGACAAAAAAAAATTGGGATTTTTGTAGCTTAGTCGCCTCATCCATGCTTGCCAGGGGGGGGAAATAAAACGTCTTAGCAAGCGCTCAGGTTTTACAAAAACTAATCAAAGGATCTTTATTTATATTTGCAGGAAGAAAGCAAGCTTGAGCAGAAACATTTCGAGAGAGTTAACAAGCTGACAGGTGATTTGGAGATACGGTTCTGTAAACTTCCATAACAAGCTCGGGCAGGTACCGCAGCCAGCTGTACACAGCCATTATCAGATGTTTATCTAGGTCATGTTGTCTTCCATGAGCCAAGCATTATAATTAGACTGTAATATGCACTAACATTTGGTTTTATACATATATTTTTTTTTAAGTGATGTGGTTTGTAATCGGTGAGTTTTTGTGCTTTCTCTGCCCTTGGCTGTTCTGTTTTTTTTTCCCCCAACAATTTTATAACTTGACATTCTGTCCCGTTGGGAAATAAGCAAGTCGTATATTTTCCGCTTCCTTAACAACCTACAAAAACAAAAGCTCCCTTTCAACCGAACAATCGTTTTTTTTTTCAGTGCTTACTCTGACTGAAGTCGCGGACCCTCAAACCTCCTTTGTAAAGATTTTTTATACGATTAAATAACTAATGATTATTAGCATTCAGACATGCTTTAATATATACATCCTGCATTTTATGTTTAATTGGCTCTCTTTGGCAGGGGCGCAGAGCAGAGAGGTGTTATGTAAATATATTCCCACAGAGGGCCATTTGACATTTTGTGGAGCACTTGTGCTGTAAACGAGGAGAACATTGCCATATTTAAAGAAACAGAGTCCCTTTCCAGGGATACGATAAGACGTGTGAGGCTTAGACGAATCTGAAAGGTTGATTTTTTTTTTTTTTTTTTGGGACCAATCAGCACCTTCTGCCGTCCTTGTGACAAGCGCCTCTTGTCAAGGCTATTAAGGGAAAATTGCATAATGCAATTTCCAGTACCCTCTAATGATAGTGCAGTCCTTCCCAATTAAATACCAAAGAGATAAGAATGGCTTTCTTTAGGAAAGGTTTGATTTTATGAGTGAAATGAATGGCAGTTTTTATTATTTTATTTTTTTCCCTTCTCTTTTCCCCTTGCCAACTTCTCTGGCCCGAGGCAAAATCTAATCAGGAAAATGTATGCAGTCTGCCAGACGATTAACACGGGATTCTGAGACCAATTTGTGAATAGAAAGCAGAGTACAGCCTGGTTCATACTGTAGTAGACATGCGAGTGCAGAGCAGCATCGTTACCATACTAACCTGTGTACATTGTGTACATTGTTTGATAAAAGCATTTAGAAATTGAGAAGTGAAACAAGATAATAATAATAATAATAATAATAATAATCATTTGGTATTTCATGCAATGAAATATTCTGGGCCCGGCTCAGCATAGAATCAATTAGACGTCTGCAATACTCAGGTGTCATCGCCTGCTTAATTGCTTCCTGAAGATCAAGGTTTCTTGACCGCTACTGCTTTCTCCACCATTGTCCAACAGCTTTCTACTGGGATTTGGTCTGGAGATGACCCAGGCCAGGATGACTCCGGACACTGAATATCATTGTCGCATATCCAGTTCTTCACTCGTTTTTCAGTTAATTAGTACAACACTTCAGCCAGACATGGTCGAACTAATTAGTGAAATCGCCTGTTTTGTGCACAGCTGTAATACGTCGCATATGTTGACTTAATCTTAATAAATTTGGCCACCACTGTACTACTAATTTGGGAGACTAAAAGTCACATGACGTAGATGTTTTTTTTCTTCATGACTGTTGTTTCAAATAAATAAAAAACGACTTGACTTTACACTGACCCCCTCCGTTTTTATTATTCGTGTTGGTATTGCACCACGCAGACTTTTTAGAGACGTTAATCTCTAAAACCCTACACAAATGACGCTTACCGCAAGGCACGGGCCAAATCCGTCTCACGTACATGTAAAAGCTGGCATAATCCACTCTTAAAAGAGGGCAAGAGAACAAGTGAAAGAAGTAAATTAATTCCTTTTCTACTGATGCATTGAGGTCTGTTCTCGGTGCAAAGGCACAGTTTAAACAAAGTGAAAGCCACTAAACTATATATACAGTGCTAAGGCGAATATGCCAGTTCCACCGCACCGCACCGCACCACATCTCTGCATCTGCCTTAAGTGGTTCTTAGACATGCAATAAAAGGCCTATAAAAAGATAAACCAGGCAAATCAAAGAGCGTCATGTTGCTTTTTCTATCCAGAGACTTTCGAGTTCGTTTAAAGTTACCCGAGTTCATCTAGCAAGGGGCTCGAGCATGAAAGCCTGCTGTCGATGGACTTCTCTCTTCAACCAATATGAAACAAAAATCTAAATCTTTATGGTTTCAGTTGTTGTTGTTTTTTTTTTTTTGTTTTTTTTTTATTCATGCTTCAGCATGTGCCATTGAAATAGTAACCCTGACAAAATCGTTCCTCCTGGAAATTTCTTTCAGAATCCAAATACTTCCTAGGAAAATGCGTCATCACACTTTATCTGTGTCCAGTGGATTTCCGCCCGGAGCATTCAAGTCTCCCGAAAGCTGCAAGAATCAGAGTTTCAGTGGCATATTATATGAGCCGATATTCTGAGTGTACAAATGCGTTTGTCTTTGTCTAAGTTTAGGTATTTGACGCAGCACAAGAGTTGTCTTATGATAGAGGAAAGAGCTGTGAACCATCATGCCTAGAGCTCAGATTGTGCAGGATGGAATGATGTGGCACCCTGCCAGCCGTCTACTATTTTTTTTCTTTTTTATTGCCAATTCTAACAGTCTGCTGTCATGTTTAAAACAGAAGTTTGAGATGTAAAATGTTCACATGTCTGTGCTTCAACCCAAGCAGACCTTCACCCATCACTTCTTTACATCTTGTTAAATAAGCTATATGAATTCAGGTTCTTCCTCTTTCTGATTCTAAAATACCTCAGGCCTAGAAAGATATATGAAGAATGTAGAGGAAGGAGGCAAAAAAAAAAAAAACAGCAGTGACCTTTTTTCCACTGTGCAAGCTGACTTAGCAGTTTGCAGTTAATTCACACCACAGTTGCAAGAAGTGCAAGAAGCAACACAAAAATATCACTCGACCCTTGAACAAGTGCAACTACAGTAGAAAACGGTTCTTGGGCACATTAGCCAATTTGCCGACAGATAGTATGTTTCTGATGTGCTTTTTTTCTCTCTGTGACGATGGTGCAGGTGAAGATGGTGAAGATAAGAGGGTCCTGGTGCTAAGTTATCCACAGTACTGTCGCTACCGCTCCATCATCGCACGGCTCCGCGAGCGGCCTGCCTCACTCCTGACGGACCAGGTGGTACTAGCTCTGGGGGGTATCGCTACGCTCACAAGCAACACTCAGATTCTCTACTGCAGGGACACATTTGAGCACCCTACTCTGCTGGAGAACGACAGCATCTGCGACGAATTTGGTAAGCAACCGTCTCTATGATGGTCGATTCGAAACTTCTCCGTGTCTGGGAATTGACAGTATCAGTTGGTTTATGTATCTACTTTAAAAATGAATGTTGGCGGATAAAATTACTGGTGGAGAGTGGCAGAGTTGGCAAGATCTCAAACGGTCTCTGAGGAAGTATAAACTGAGCTGAACGATCAAAATTATGGTTGATCTGATATCTGGAATAGTGGGTTACTGAATAAATGGATGGATGGGTGGATTTGTGAATTAATATATGGATAGGGCAGCTACGTAGATGAACAGTTTTAACAGATAGATGGGTGGCTCTGAGATGTACATTCAAACTACATTATAACTGTAAAATGGATGGATTGAGGTTTGGATGAAGAATACTTGGGGAAAATGAATGCATGGAGGGATGGATAAAATGATAAATGGGTACAGATTGATGGGCAGATGAATGGTGTGTTGCATTAATAGCTGAATGCAAAAAATTGATAGATTGATGGATAGTGTAACGGAATGATAGATGATTGGAGGGACATATGACTAGATGGATGGGTGGGTGAATTAAGTAATGAATGGAGGATAGATGATATAGTACATGAATGGATGGATAGTTAAACAGATTTAGATGGAGAGATGGATGGGTTAATGGGTGAATAAATGGATGGATGTAGGGCAGATAGGTCAGAGGATGAATGTATTGACAGGTACAGTAATGGATGGATAGATGATTAGATCAATGGATGCTGGGGTGAATGAAACATGGGTAGAAGGTAAAAATGGATGGATAAACAGTTGAGATGAATGGAGGGATGATTGAATGATGGATAGAATAATGAAATGATGGATAATCGGAAGGATGGATAGCTAGATGCATGAGTGGGTGAATGAATGGAAGAATAGATTGATGGACAGATGAATGAAAGGTTGGATAATGCGAATGATTTAGATGGATAGGTGGATAGGAGAATAAATGGATGGGTGGGTTGATAGGTGATTTAATGGACTGATAGGAGGGCAGACATGTGAAAGAGTGAATGTTTTGGCTGATAATGGATTAAAGGCTATGAGATGTCCAATCAAACTAAAAAGATGGATGGATGTACAGTATGGATGGATGGGAAACTAATGCACTGAGGGATGGATAAACCGATAGATGGATATATTGATGGCTGGGCAGATGAATGGTGTGGTGAATGAATAGATGAATACAAAATGGATTGATAGATGGATAGATTGATGAGCACATGAATGAAAGGATGGACGGTATGGTACATGAATGGGTAACGGAATGGGATGAAGCATGTATTGATGGGGAAAATAAATGCATTGAGGGATGGATGAAGAGATGGATAAACAGCTGAATGGATAAGTAGATGAATGAATTTATGAAGGGATAGATGAATAGATTGATGACCACATGAATGAAAGGATGGTATAGTAAAGTATGGTACATGAATGGATGGATGGAGAAATTAATGTATTGAGCGATGGATAGACAGTTAGATGAATATGTAAATGCTGAATGAAAAAAAATTAAAAGAAGTATAGAAGAATGGAATAAGGGACAAACAGAGGGATAAATAGCTATATTCATGGAATAAGATGGATGGATATATAGATTGATGGACAGATGAATGAACAATCCACACAAACCATTTCACACGATCTACAGTGTTGTGATCAAACCGAGCCATCAGTGAAGGTTTTGCTGTTTGATCTCAGTCACATGACTGGTGCCGGCACATCAGCGGGCATAAATGACTTGTATCCAGTTTGATCGTACATGTGCTAATCAAAGCAGGCACATGTTGCAGGGCATTTTTAGCCTGGCCAGGCTTCCAAACTCGGAGAACAGACGACTGAGACAGACATTCTCCATGATGGAGCAGGGATCTTTTACCCTGGGGGTCGGAGCCAGGCTATAAGGTCTGTCAGTCACTGCCACAGTTATGAAGAGAAGTGAGGTCTGTCTTCCTCTTGGTTTGATCGTTCGAGTGCTGTGTTGTTGCTCGCTGTCAGCGCTGCTTTTAAAAACCACTGACTCACTAAAGGAGCTCTTATTTGCAGCTTGAAGTGGTTCTCAAAACACTTCTACGTGACAAGCTGGACTCGCTTATATACTGGTTTGCTTATAAAAGACATATTACTGAATAACAGCAGCGTACTACAGTGTATTAGGAAGTGGCGTTCCTTTGTTACCTTAACCAGTACTTTCAGATGTCGCCACCTAAACATGAAAACGAATCTAGTACTGCTATGCGATAGTACTTACGCCTAAGTGTTTTTAAATTCTCAAATGCATAGTAATAGAGCCTGGTGTCGTTCTAATCCAAGGTTTATATTAGTGTGTTATTGTTTCCATAGCGACAACACATTCACAGGGACTTGGCAGATGCTCGATGTGATCTAAGGCTTATAATAAACAGATTAAGCAAACGCCTTGTTTAACAAGCATTATCATCAACACGTAAGGAGACATTTATCCAACGCTTAGGGAAGGAGACTCCAGTGCGAGCGCTTTATAAAAGTGTCCCCCCGCCCCACTCCACCCATGGAAAGTTTTCAGGAGGCCTTTTCACATTCTGGTTTTTGGAAATGTAGCAAGCTGTGTGGTTTTGTCTTGTTAACATTAAAAGAGGAAAAGAAAGAAGAACTGGTGAGTGAAAAGAGCTTTTTTTGTGAGCTAATATTACATAAGCAAATTAAAAAGCATGAGGTGCATTCAATAGTTATTTATTAAAAAAATTTACTTTGTTGCAATCATTGTGGTGAAAGACGAATAAAAGACATCACGGTGCCCCGTTTATGAAAATAATCCACCCTCGTATGAATCCCTATAACAGCACACCATGTTGTAGGTATAGGCGACCCGATTCGATATCATCATGATACCTAGGTGACGATTCCATTTGTTTTGCAAATCACGATTTTATAAATATTTCAATTGGATAGATTTTGGTATAATTCTAAACAAACTTAGCAAATTATTCGCTCCTTCCACACAGGATACTGTGCTGCACTTAAAGACTTACCACCTCAAATGCAAATATCTATAAGTTTAAAATGCACTGTTACAAAAATCAATCTTGGAGTTTGTGTGCCGATACATGAATCGTCACAGGAAAGAATCTGTGATACATAACTCTATTGATTTTCCCCTATCTCTACCATGTTGTGTTTTATCCCTTACTTACTCAAAAAGATCTGTATGCTAAAACAATGACTAATGAGACTCTTGGGTCTGTAAATATCTGATGATCTTTTTGTGTGTGATGGTTTGTGTGAATTTGGTTTTATTTATGTGCCCAGATAGATCATATTAAAAAAGCAGGGAATATTAAATGTATCCTTAATTCTATATAACTATACCATCAATGATATAATTTATTGTTTTCTGCTTTTTCATAAAGTTTTTTTTTTTTTTTTTTTAAACTTGTTCTAAGGCAGTTGTGAGCAGCATGGGCCTTGTGTAACTGGCTCACAATGTACTTAGTGGTTTAATCTCTCGTATATAAAGGACACACGGGTTTTCTGTGACTTACCGCCAAATATCCGACCCACCATCAGGATTTTGTAATAAACAGGACTTTTAGGTACATGTGCATTCAGAGATTATTGTAGGACCTGACAGCTTGTAGATAACACCAGCACACTTTGATCCAGACGCCTTTCTTCCCGGCCAAGCTTTAGACAGAACTCAGACGCATTGTAACAAGTCATCATTCTCGTTAAATTAAGGGTGTGTTATTTATTAAGCTCTGAAGTCATGCGTGTGAAGGCATAGATTTGATTTTTGGCTGCTGTGAAGCACATCAGAGAAGGAGAGATGAAAAAAAAAATCATAGGGGACAAGGAAAAAATTAAAACATGGAGCATGGTGTGTGTGTGTGTGTGTGTGTGTGTGTGTGTGTGTGTGTGTGTGTGTGTGTGTGTGTGTGTGTTTTTTTTTTTTTTTTTAATGCCCAGAGTGAAGGTTACTTGGTGGAAAATTTCCTGCATTTAGCCTAACCATTAACTTTATACAGAGAAATGTAACGTGGCTTCCAGAGCCTTGGCATTTGCGAGGGCTGTCCGATGGTTTTGAGAAGTTTCCAGTACATTAGAGAGCAGCGGCCAGCGTAGAGGGGTCTGTTTCAGGAAAATGTGGCAGGAATGGTGTAGCTCACTCACTCTTCTTGCTCACACATATTTTTAGTAAGTTGATCCAGAGTCTCCTGCCAATTGCAGTTTCATCCGCTCCGTCTTTTAATGGAAACGTCCACAGGGCTTGCCTCGCCCGCCTGCTCTTCTGGCCACATGTCAATCTCTCTGTCTCTCTCTTTCTCTCGTTCTCTCGTGTTCTGTCCCTCAAGGAAACAAAGGCTGCTTAATTGACTTAAAGGTATGTGTTCAGGCACTGAATTAAACCTGGGTGAAAAATTTCTCCCCACCCTTGTATTCGGAACGTAATTAGAACCTGGAGAACCCCCCTTTTTTGTTGCGATCACAATGCGTTATATTGTGCGGTAAGTGTC
Source organism: Clarias platycephalus (assembly GCA_030068275.1). Classification (NCBI taxonomy): domain Eukaryota; kingdom Metazoa; phylum Chordata; class Actinopteri; order Siluriformes; family Clariidae; genus Clarias; species Clarias platycephalus. The sequence goes on from JAQQZT010000006.1 coordinate 7,209,673, forward strand.
AGCGGGACAAAGGCGCCCCATTGGCAAACAGAGGCCAATTTGGTTGACGCTCCTCAGCAGGGTCTGACCCTGACCCCGGTGGGTCACATGACTCCCGATGACAGCCCGAACAATTACGGCTGCCACATTCCTCTCCGGCTGCGCCATTGCCGCAAAGCCGACCTCTAATAGCCATGCCTCCTGGTGAAAGAGACACCACCGCCATCCTGGTTAGGTATAACAACTGCAAATAAATAAATACTGTAAATAAATAAATAAAATCACAGAAGTGTTCCTCTTCCATGAAGATCGCTGTCTTTGAAAAACACAGAGCACAGAAGAGAGATGATTGAAGTGTCTCTTTAGAGAGGTAATGTTAATGGGGGGGACTACTGAAGAGTGGTGTGGTTTTTTTTTATTTTTATTTTTTATGTGGAAGCTCTGTAATGGCCGTGCTGTTATTTCCCCTCTCCTGATTCATTTCCTGTCTCTGAGGACATTTATTTTTAGGAAGTCAGTATTATTATGTGGGCATATGCTTAATGATTGCAGTGTGAAGCACAGGCATAAAAGCTGCATTATAGAGCGAAGAGGTTTTATTTTATTATTATTTTTTTAAACCCTGGCACGTCAGAGAAAAAGAAGACATTAATGGTTTCCAATCATTAGGACACATGTTTTGCGGCAGATGATGAGATGCCTGTTAAAGCCGTATCTTTATCTACTCCTAACCAGGCCCTAGTTAGCGTGGCCGTTTAGTTTTTAAAGTGGTGTGACGGGAATGTAGTGTATCTGATTAAAGCATGATTGGTGCATAGCAATGAGGATGGAAATTAATGATAGCCTGTTGTTTGGTAAAGAGTCGAGGCAACTCACAAAGCAGCCCTTTGTTGTTTATCATCAAGGACCCTCTTGTGTCACAGCCATTGTTCAGAAGTGTTAATAATTTGTACCTAAGTAAATCAAATTGCAGGCCGATCGCCGCGCGCTCCTTGGGCTCGCACGTTTGCGGAGAGAGCGAGCACTCCGATTTCATCCTCTGCCTCATTTAGAGGATGTGTTTACCGCATACACGGCAATAAAAATGGGTCATTTATTTTCCTCCCTTGGAAAAAAAAAAAAGCCCTAGCAATGAAGAGTGTGTACATGGGCATGTTTTTCTATTTTGATGAGAACCAAATGGCATCACAATGATAAGAATATCAGACAGGTTTTTACTTTATGTGGAAATCTGTCTGGTCCTCATAGCGTAGAACAGCTTTAAAAAAAAATACAAAATAATAATAATTTTAGGACATAATAATAATTTAAAGATTTTTAAAAATGAGGTTCTAATTATGCTTAGAATTAGATGTTCTAAATCATAGCTGCGTCAATACAATGTCCTTACGATGATAGTAGGACAAATATGTGTGTGTTTGTAGTGTGTGTGTGTACAGTATGTGTGTGTGTGTGTGTTTGTTGGTTAATTTTGCATCCATGTGGCCAAATGTGTCTCTTGGAAAAGATTTTAATAGGCATTTAGAGAACAGACTTTGATTGATACCATATTTTGTAGAAAAGCAGTGACATCTGTGTGCTGTGTGCGAACTCGTTGAAGAGAATATTAATACAGTACTCGGATATTCCGCATCGCTTTTTGAAAGTACCAGGCAGAGAGAAGTACAGCTCGGAGACTCGGCTCGGGCATTAAAGGAAGTGGGCACTGGCTTCATCGCTCGACCATGTGGCTCACGGAACATTTGAATAATCAGATGCAGGGGAGGAAGAAAAAAAAAAAGATTTATTATCCCGGGCGCATATGGAAGAAACTTTTTCAGAATATTGAGAAACATCATACAGCCCTCCTTCCCTGCGCCGTTTCATCAAAGAAGGGAGGGAGAGAGGGAAAAATACCAAATGAAGTAAGAATTACCTACTACCCAGTTCCTTTTGCAATCGGATCCGGTTCTCAAGCCTTGCCGCTTACATAAACAAAGCTTTCTCTCAAATTTGATTCAGCATTAAGTCTTTCCAGAGAATTTGACACCCCCCCCCACCACCACCACCACTCCTCTCCCTCCCCCCCCAT
>JAQQZT010000006.1:7212980-7225508 GCA_030068275.1 Clarias platycephalus
TGTGTGTGTGTGTGTGTGTGTGTGTGTGTGTGTGTGTGTGTGTGTGTGTGTGTGTGTGTGTGTGTGTGTGCACGAAAAAGCCTGTTCATGTACTTTGTGGTTTCTGCTGCTGTAACTCTGGGGTCAGTATTATTAGTTTAAATGGGTTTTACAGCTTGTTATTTGCTCGCATGTCACTATTCCAGCCAACGCTCCCATCACCAGCAGGACCATCTGAAAGAGTTTAATGTAAAGCTGGGCGATATTATACTTTATAATTTCTTTATCTTGCAATTTTACAATATAGTATCAATATCAGCGATAAGACAATACTTTAATATCAGCAATACGACAATGTAATATCAATACTGAGACTATATTGATATGTGAGATACAGTATGGCTATGTAATATTGACATCGGCCTTAATATCAGTATCGGTGATGTGACCGTATGTCTGTATCAGCAATATGGCAATATAATATCAACATCTGTGACATAACATATCTATATCAGCGATATAACAATGTATCAATCATTATCTGCATAGTGACGATATAACCAATATCAGCGTTATAACAATATCTGCTTAATGATCAATATCAGCAATGTGATAATATATCAGTATCTGCTTAATGACGATATAATATTGATATCTGCATAATAACGATATGTCCGTGTCAGTGATATGGTGATATCATATAATATCAATATCTGCATATTGGTGATATAACCAATATCAGCGATATGACAACAGTATCATTAATATAATATCAATATTTGCATAATGACGATATATCACTATCAGTGATGTGACAATTTAATATAAATATCAGCAATATGATACATCGATATCAACCATATGATATCAGTATAAGCGATGTGACATATCAATATCAGTGACATGACAATATGATGCCATCACCAATATGATGCTATGATATTGATGTCAGAGACATAATGAAATAACACCAGCAATATACAGTAACAATGTAATATCGGTATCTGCATAATGATTTAATATCGATATAAGTGATGTGAAAATATGACATCAACATCAGCAATGTGTTGATATAATATCTTTCAGCGATGTGACAATATACAGTACTATGAATATCAGAGATGTCACAATGTAATATCAATATCTGCTTAATAATCTATCAATTTCAGTGATATGACTATATAAATATCTGCATAATGACATATAATATACTGTAGATAGCTGCATAATGACCATATATGAATATCAGCGACGTGGCGATAAAATATCAATATCATAACAACATAATATCATGGTTAGCAATATGACAATATAATATCAATATGGTACCAATATCTGCATACTCGCAATATAATATCAATATCAGCATAATGGCGGTATAACATCAATATCAGTGATGATATATCATATATCAGCAATTCGATAATATATTTATATAATACAATATAACAATATTGTGACAATATTATGTCAATATCATCTGAGTGACAATGTAATATTGATGTTTGGAACAAAATAATATAATATTAACATCATCACTAATATCAGTATCTGCATAACGACGATATATCAGTGTCAGTAATCTGACATTATATCAATATCCTCGATGTGACGCTATAAGGCAAGTTAAGGATGTAACATCTTTCGGACGTTTCGGTAGGAGTCGAGGTGTCGCCACATCTGGCCGTCTGATCCAGCAATATACTTTCACTAAATTGTCAAAAATATACTTTTATACGTTTCTGTGCTATTACAGGTATCTTTATGCAGGCTATTCAGTGTTAGTGTTTTGCTGTTGGGAAAAACTGTAAAATGTTTCAGAATTATTTATTTCCCTTACTGTTCATTGTTAAATTATTTATTTTTGTAGATCTTAAAGACCAGTTTCGACTCTAATGGTCAGAAAATACTGTTTTGCCAGCAGTTTGTTTGCAAACCAAGAGATTATATAAAAAATGATGATGTGCACTGTAGTAATATCCAAGCCTTATGATATTATTTCTTTGTCTTATCACCTGCCCACAGTTTCATGGGGATTTATTTAAACATTTGTTGTGTAACAGTGAAATTACTTGCTGTAGCATTAGAGCGTGCACGATTATGTATTATTCAGTGCATGCTGGGAATATAATCTTGTTTAATAGCAAAACTACCCCAGTAGTTAGTACATTACTTCTTTTGTTAGACTTTTGATCAGTTTGCAGTTGTGTGCTGTGGAAACAATTAGTCCGACCGACAGGCACTTCGCTGCTGAGCGGAGCGATGGCGATCGTCACAGCCCTTACTTACTCTACAGTACGTCATGCTCTCAGCTGGCGGTGTCACTTTTGTGACATTTTCCAGGCAGAGCTCGGACACTTGGACTCCTGCATTAGTGTGTGGTTCCTCTGTTTGCTCTCCAATTGGACCCTTCTGACAGTGAGTCCTCTTTCGAAATTTCCATGCTAAGTGTGTGCGATGCATCACATCCAGTTGAAAGCAAATCAGCGCTCTTTTCTTGCTAATGTTGCTCGGGGCCCGCGAGGACTTAAGCGCCCTGACAGCTGCGAGTTCTACGAAGCATTTTATTTAAGTGCTGAGATTCGACGTACACACAAGTGCACACAAATAAGCATTCACCGTTTCACGCACTTCACCAGCCGCCTTAATTTGGCATTAAACCCGAAGCTACAGTACGAATGACATCAGTGCGGTCGGGTGATCGTCTGTCAAACGGGCAGCGGAGCAGAGAACGGCCTCCCGTGGCCGGAAGCGTCCAAACATAGAGGAGCATCACGTCAGAGAGAATCATTCTGACAAGCATCCAGCGTGAGCCATCAGCTTCCATTTTTCTCCAGGATACCTTAATAACGAAGCTACTGGTTGTTTTAATTTTCCAGCAGATGAATTCAGGGCCGCTCTGTTGGAATGGATTATCTCTCAGGTTTGACATTTGAGGTTGCGCTGATATTTTTAGTGTCCTCCTTTGCGATTTGGACTAATTACGCTGCCGGCTCCTTTTTTTTTTTGTTACAAAAGCTCATTTCTGGCAATAAGTCCTCGGGAAGAGCACAAGGAGTCGGCATTTCTCGCTCCAGATCCGCATCGTCTCAAAATTGTCACCTTCATTTTTCTCCTCCGTACCCCGAAAGGAAACGAAGGAGCGCCGGCATCATTAAGTAACTGCACAATCCTCGCATGACGCGCACGGCTTCGGAATGCCGTGCGGAGAAAGAAAATATTGAGCTTGGTTTTTAAGCAAGCCATATCCCCAACAGACTTCTTACACGCTAAATGAATTATTCATGCCATAAAAAAAAAAAAAATGGAACCTTTCAGGACACAGAGTCTGCTTTGTAATACACTACTGTTGCTGTGGATTTGGGTTTTTTTTTAGAGACAGAAATTGGTGGTAGATTATCGCTCGAATTCCTTTTCCTCAAAGCTTCCACCACCTGACCTGCCTTTTTTTTTTTCTCTCACCGCCATCGTTTGGATACGCTTGTGTCTTGATTCACGGCCAAGCCGACATCCTCAGCGTGTCTGGCCATAAACATTTAATGAGTCAGTAGCGGAGGACGTGAACAAAATGCACAGCAAAGCTCCTGATAATAGCTTCAAAGCAAACAAAGGCTCAAGGTCTCGCTGTGTTGGAGTAAGACCACGGGGGGAAGCATGACTTCCTTGTTACTGGACTTCTCAGTCGCATTGTTTTTGTTGTATATTTTTACAGTCTTTCACAAATCAATTCCATTTAAGGTGCTCCGGCATGACAGTTCTATGAGATAAAAGGAGGCGAATTCGAAAAACGCATAAAGGCGGAAAAAATAACCGTCGCTCGCTCTTGTTCTCCTGAAGGAATGCAGGAGGAGCGGTCAGAAAGTTGGCCCCCAGTAAAAAGCTTTTGCTGCAGCACAATAGTCAAGAGGACGGTGATAGATGGTGTCATGTTTAAAGATGTTATTATGCCAAGCCACCACTGGCTATGTGAAATCGTTTGAAATTGTAATTTGATATTTTTGATAACACCGAATTTCTTTTCTACTGGAACATACGGATAGCCTGTATCCGCACTTTCAACAGTAAAGCAGATCCTGATCTGATTTCTCCTACAGTCTCTCTTTCTCTATCTCACTCTCTCTCTCTCTCTTTCTTTTCATCTTTGCTCTTTAGTCGTTTTTTAACCCCCACCTCATTATTATTTGTTCCCAAGTAATTACAGGTCATGGCCTTAAACACAGCATATAACCGGATTCAGGTGTAAATATCGCACTCGCAAATAGTCATTTCCGAATGTTTACTCCAACATGTTTACTAAGGAGCTTATCCATTTACAACCACTTGGTGAATTCGCAACAGCAACAAAAAAAAAAGTGATGACGGCTATGCGCAGGCGGTGCATTTTAATTCGTCCTTTTAGTCTCGCTGTCGGGAGAACAACGCTGCATTGTCTGCGGGAAATTACAGTTGAAAGCGCTTGTCTTGACCTAATATATTTTCCAGCATTGATTTCCTGTACGTTTGCATGTATAATAATATACATTCAATATGACGTTCTTCAGTGCTGTCCGGTCCTACAGCTAAACTCCTTAAAGAGGAACAGAAACATGTGTCTATCACTCACATGGGTATTTATAGTGCTCGATCGTGATGAATCGTTTTTCCTGCACAGCGTTATGTTCGTTTCAGAAACGAGACAGCATCAGGAATTACCCGACAGCAGCGCTATTAGCAACTGTCAGCCAGTTGGGATTCTGTGTACTTGTCTTTGTTTGTCAGGAAGCATGAAATGTGGCATTACTACAAACACCCGAGACAATCGTGAATCGGACTGATGGAGTGTCGGAGAGATGACGGAGATCAGTCGCACCGACTATTGGGGCCGGATTGTCGGCCAGAGCACGCGCCGCAGGTCAAAGCCCCTCGTGTGATCTCTGGACTGTGCTGTGCATTAGCGAGCGGCGGGAACGCTCAGCATCTTTTCCCCTTTCTCTCCCACACCGAGTACGCACTTGCTCAGCGATGCATGCCTAAGAACAGTCAGGCATTAGTGTTCCCAGCAGTTTACCTTACCGAACTAGGTCAAAGAGACACTACCATATTTGGAGAGGATGCTCATGAGATGACCTTCCACTTTACCCGCTGAAACCCTAACAGAGTTTTCAGGCTGATCTCGATTTACCTTTTCGACGCCTGCATCGTGCGGTAACTGGATTTTCCACACAGCTCCTGAAATTTGGTCTGTTTAGAGAAAAATATCAATACGGAGGTCACTTTGCTGTATAAGTGACAGAACCAGCTAAAGGAAAAAATGTATGTATATTATTCATACGGGTCAAAGACGGTTCATTTTACACAAAACTGTTTATGCGTTAAAAAAAAAGAAAAGAAAAAGTTTTACATGATTACACTCTCAGAACTAATAAAGAATAACATTACGATGAACCATGAAATGCTTCAGAAAACATATTATTATACTTTACTTAAAACAAGTTGTTTTGCTTAAGATGAAATTAGAATAACAGACCACATTTATGAGAGTTAAAACCTTTATTTCTCTATCTGAAGCACTTACGCCAGGGTTTCACTAGTGCTTCGGCACCATCAAGGTAGAAAGTTTTGTCAGTACGCCGGAGGCGGGATTGGAATGCATAATTCATGTCTGAAACGCTGACCTCCCAGGAACTCCTTTAATGGCCCAAACAGGTGGAAATTTCTCAGCGTGTGGTCAGGACTGTTCTGGGATGCGGCAGTAACCCCTTGCCAAGTTCCTGTAATGTGCAAGTGGCGTTGGTGAATTATTGTTCGCACAGTTCACACAAACAGATGTGCGACAAGTCCTAACATTTTAACAGGAAAGACTGCAGTGGGCTTCAAGCCACCTCGGCCGGGATCGTCATTCCTGAATGTACGGGTTCCTTTAAGATGTTAGCACCATTCAAATGTTTTTCAGCGTCTAAGTGTCTCATCACCATAAATCAGGTTTACGCCTTCATTCGCAAGAAAGTTCATTACACGTCCTAACTTGAACTTGAACATCTGTCGTATCAGGAACACTATGTATTTTTATGGGTTCTTCATCCAGATATTAGTGATATCTCAATAACAAGTTGTTGAATGGTTGTAGGATGTAAACACAATTCCTATTGTAGCCAGAAGATGAACTGATTATGTTTTAGAATTGATCTACCCATGGTCAAGGTCAAAGCAAGGTCAAATGTCTGAATTATTTTTTTTCTTTTCTCCAATATTTCTTCCTTGAGATTGGTATTTATTCATTCTCATTGACCAGGTCAGGGTCATGGTGGTTTGATGTACTGGGTTGATGTAGCTGAGATTGAGGAACTGTCAGATCCAGATCTCTTATTTCTAATGACATGATGATTGGGATTTCAGCAATAATAATAATAATAAAATTGTAGTGCGACACTCCAGCTTCAGTTGTTTTCACTATGTTTACTTCCGTAACTTTTTCCAAAGTTAACTTTTCATATAGTGTATTATTTTACAGTTTTTTATTTATTTATTTATTTATTTATTTATGTAACAGTTCTTTCCCCAGTCGAGCACTTTGTCAGCTCAGGTCACTCGTCCTTTCCTCACTCCACATGACCTGTGAGCCAGTGTGTGTAAGATACACTCTGGACCACAGAGTCAGCATTTAGTCGCCTATTTGGACCGAAGTGTTTAACAGCAGCTCTGCAGCTTTTATTCTTTTAAGTATGCCGCGTTGTGGCGTCACACAGTAACCCCTTGCACAGATACATAAACTTGCATTCTGGCAAGATTAGTTCCTTACAGAAGCTTTATTTCTGGTTATCCCTTTTAGCCTTTAAATGGGTGTGTAGATGTGCGTCAGAGCAAAGTGCTCATGCGTTACACGTACACACAACTTTTTCTTTTGTGTAAACTAAAAAGCATTCGTACCTTTGGAGCCGTGACAAAAAGAAAACATGTTTACATTTCTGAATGAGAAACGAGTAGTATGTGACCTTTTCAAGATAAAGTACTGTATAAGTATGACCTTTTTTTTTTTTTTTTTTCATCCTTAGCATACATGGCACACATATGATAAAACAAAATATCAATTATGCAAGAATAATCAACATACTGCCACTTAAATCAGGTCTATATTTAATGGTTCTGATTAACCTTTTAGAGTAACAATATCATTTATTCATCGTATATCAATATTTGACTTGTTAGAGCAATTAATCGTCAGTAATGCGATTTCTCTAGTCGACGAAGGACAGTTACAGATCCATCACATCCATAATTCATGGTCTAATCCAAAATCATTAGATCTTCATAATGTTGTCTATTTTTAATACGCGCATAAACATCCTACTTTTGAAAATATCACCATGCGTTCTCCTTGAAAGCTCGCATTACCATTATGCAAATGTTCTCACTGGTACCGAGCTCACGCAGGCGGCGAGATACTTTGCAAGTCAATGTGAGTTCATATGTCACATTGATTACACTCTGTCTCTCGCGCACGTTCCGTCTTTCTCACATTTGATGCTCCAAATAAAGCAGCTCTGTTTTTTTTTTTTTTTGGTAGGCAAAAAGGGGTAGCTGTCTGTACATCTAATCTGTATTCTCATTATTATTATATGCTAGATAATATCTACATGACGTATGTTTCCTGAATGTGATTATGTTCCCTTATGTACAGTTGTGTTCTCGTTGCATGCATTACGACGGCCTGCATCTTTTCTCCTGCTGGAAACGTGACAATGCCAACGCTGCGCCAGGTGCAGACATGGTTGCCAAAAGACCTGGTTCTGCTCCGTTCTCTCAGGATTTAGGTTTCATACCAGCTTCGCTTTGCATACCACGTTGACGTCTCAGTCACCCAAGAGGGACGTACAGCCCGTGTCTTGTTTCACTGTAATTAACTGCCATTACGCCGAGCACTTCTGGCTGCTTGGGAAATTTTTTTTTTTTTTTTTTTAAAAAGGGGGTCTTCCGTTCTGAATAGCAGCGCGCCAACCCTCCAATTTGCTCTCACGTGTTTATATTCCTATTGTATGCGTTTGATATTAATCAGCGAGATAAGCGTCAGATACACTTGGGAGATTCGAGTTCAGTTCCACATCGCCATTCACGCGGAGAGAATAGCGTGTTTTGTTGTGTGTGTGTGGTTTTTTTTTTTTTTTTGTCCCCCATAAAGAGCTGCACAATCACATCGTTAATAGACAGCTCTTCAGTTAAACAATTATGCCGCATTGTGTTTCCCCAGGCATTGCGAGCGCAGGAGCCAGAATCATACATCATTCTGTACATGTGAGCGTGGAGGGACTCTCTTGCCATTTCAACAAGGTCATTTCAAAAGCATGTACAGAATAATTACAACACAAGAAGCTCTCATGGAGAAAGAAAGCTCGAAATGAGACGGTGTTGATGGAAGCGATTAGCAGTTGAATTGCGCGCTGTTCTTGAGGTTTTTTTTTTCTCTCTCTCTCTCTTTCCACAATTTTTTATTTTATTCTGTAGCATGGCACTCGTATGCTCTCTGGAAAATGAAAGAGGGAGTCGAGAACTAATAGTAACAGCGGCTGCTGTTTTTTTTTTTTCCCCCGAGCGAGCACCTCGAAGATCAAGGTGGAGGAAAACAACGCAGCGCTCGGTGTCTGCCTAGTTACGTTCGCGAAGATTTTGAATTGTTCGTATGTTTTCACCATCTCCGCCCCTCATCGCTAACCCCTTAGAGATAATTTCCTCTGCTGACTCGCTTCGACGATTAAACTCTCATGGAGCGGCTTCGGGTTTAGCCTTTTTTTACTCTTCTGACAAACTATTATTATACAGCTCTCCACACTTTAGTCATTTTAAAGGTCACTTCCAAGACCTTGTGACATATTCTCTCTTTCTCTCTCTCTCTGTCTGTCGTTTTTTTTTTTTTCTGCAAGAATACACTTTACAAGTTGGTTCGTCACTGCCAAGTAACTACATTATTCTCTGTGAGCTGAATACCAATGTGTCCCTGTCATGTACTGTTATCCATCCAGTTTTTCCTCTGCTGTTTATAAACCATGCCATCGGAGCGAGGCTCTATATTGTTACACGTAATCGTGTAATTATAAGAGATGAGTTCATATCCCTCGAGGCGTTTAAGGAGAGGCTTTGGACGGCAGCTCGGAGCAGAATCGCTAAGCGGTTTTTTTTTTTCTCCCTACTTGCAAGTTTGAATTTGAAGACAGATAGCAGTTTTGCAGTTCTTATGTCGAGGTTTAAGTGCAGGGTGCTATAATATGCTCCTTTGATGTATTGCTTTAATATAGCAGAGGTTACTACTATCCACTGAGATGGTGCACGTTGTGTTGTGAGAATGTGGAGTGCCTCGTTGTTGTTGTTTTTTTTTTTTCCACAGGAATGAATGAGCAGCAGGCGAACAATAGTTCTTTGAGTTGTTTAATTACTTCTTCCTGGAACAGCACATTTCCCTTCTTTGTAAGTATTAATAAAAGATGCAGCTCTGCCATGTGAAGGGAACACGGGTACAGAAATATTAAAGAAGTGACTAGTGTTTGAATGATGCTCCCGTTTAGAGCATTTCAGATATTCTGATATTGGCTTTCCTTACAGACCTTTAAACAAAGCCTGTATGTTTTATTTATGTAAATGTAAAAAGAATGCAAAAGGATGCAAATACGCCGATTCGTCCGACCGAGACGATTCGTTCCTAATCGCTTTGCCTGCGGGTCCGACGGAGTCTCCGGCGGCAGGTCCACACTGTTGACCCAGCGCTCCAGCCGGAGAGTGAAAGTCGCTGATTCAGATTCCGCCAGTGATATGCAAACGCCCCTGTTTGCGAGTGCCGGAGCAGAAAGGGGAGGGGAGGGGAGATGAAGAGAAAGGGGTGGGTCCTGAGAAAGGAGTCATGAATCATGAATCATTCAGTTCGCAGTTCAAGGAGAGAGAGGAGGGGCAGGAGTTGGCACTGAGAACTGCTCGCTTATTATCAGCCAGGATGTGGAATGGCATTAGTGGGCAAGACTCCAACCAGCAAGCCTTGTCGAGAAACTAGGGCAGGATTTGTAGCCATGGCTCCCTGCCTGGGCTCTAGTGCTATGCTAACATTGTACAAAAGAGCGCGTGTGAGCCCTTGACTTAAAGGGAGTATACACCCAAGGCTTTTAAGCACCTTCCGTAGAACTAGACAATTTCTGACACATTAAATGCAGCTGTTTCAGGGGAAAAAGGAATTCTGTTATGTATTGCAGTATTTTCTGTGCCAATTCATGTCTCCAAAATGATGAATTTTTTAAAAACATTTTATATATGTTGTGGCTTAGTGGTTAGCAATGTCACCTTGCACCTTCCGGGTCTGGGGTTCGATTCCCGCCTCGAGTTTGTGTGCATGGAGTTTGCTTGGTGGATTTCCTCTGGGGTCTCCGGTTCCCTCCCACAGTCCAAAGACATGCAAATTATACAGTATGTGTGCCCTGTGATGGATTGGCACCCATCCAGGGTGTACCCTGCCTCTTGCCCTAAGTCTCCCGGGATAGGCTCCAGGCCCCCGAGAACCTGTGTCAGGATGAAGCGGTATAGACGATGAGCAAGTGAGTGTATTTGAGGGTTTGCTGTTCATCTATAATCCTGCAGGTGGTGTGTGTAGGCTATTCACACATTGGCGGGCAGCACAGCATCCTCTGCTTGTTTAGACATGATATGAGATCCGTCTATCTACCATCCAGCACATCAGGCGACGGATATACACATGTTCGTCATTTCTGTGGCAGTTATTTTACAGGGTCAGGTTGCCAGATTGACGCCTGGCTGTATCTGAGCGCTTGGGGGTGAAGGACCTTGCTCAAGGGTCCCGGTGGCGTCAGGCCTCCAACCGAAGACCTTCTGGTCAGCAGTCCAACACCTTAAGCACCGAGCTCCCCTGCCCCTTTAAATTTGTTTCGAATTGTAACAAAATCTAACAAAAAAATCGAACATTGTATCAGGATATTTAGTTACAGGAATCAATATCGTATCGACTGATGGACATTTTCCCAAAGATCTGTATTTTGGTGAGTCAAAACGAATAGTATTACTGTATGACAAGGATTTGATGGCGTTATTGACAGAGAAAAAAAAAAAACTTACATTTTTAAGAGAAAAATAGGAACATGGAGCTCAAACAGAACAACACAGAACAAATAATTGACTATAAATGATCTTGTAGGTCCAGATGGCTTCAGTATGTCCTGTTCCTCTTGCATGGCTAATCCCTAACAAGGCCATAATATTCTGTTTCTCAGGAGGGCCATGGCAATCAGATCGATCCTATTCAGCCTTTTCAAACAGCGCTCCTTTCACAGGGGGCACTGACTTCAAAGTTATATTAAGTTTCTGGTAAATATGCACACGCCGCCGGTAGCCCGGTTGTCATGGGGATCCTGCGGAACGGAGCGTGCAGCCGGCTACGTGTTGATTAGCACCTGGCCTCGGGCCAACCGTCTCGTATCGTACACGCAGATAAGAGAAGGCACCTCCTCTTTTTTTCTTTCTTTTATTTTTTATTTTTTTATTTCTCCCAAGCTTCATCTGGCTTTGAAGTGCCTAATAGGTTTAAAGGTCAGGATTAACACGTTCGCGTCACCGCGGAAAAGGCGGCGCGCGAACCTGGAGTTTTTTTCCGCAGGCACATGGCCGTCGTGCATTTATACAAGGAGAGAACTGACCTTGTTTACGCCGTAATGAAAATCATCGCCGCTTGAAAGCTCTTACGGTTCGCCCTCCCTTTGTGTCGAATGCGACAAAGATCGCATGCTGGGACGCGTAATTATATGCAATGAAAATCAAAGTTTGAGGGGCAGGCAGAAGATCTTTTCTATCTCCCTGGTAATCGTAGCCACCGTGGAATTCACATTATGTCAGCAGGAGTGAACAAACAGCCTTAGTTATATTCAGCCTCTCTCTCTCATTCTCTTTTGCTTTCTCCCACACTTCTCTTCCACCCCCCAGTCCTTGTTCCTGCCATTCTTTTAAGACTGACAATCCAAATTGGATGGATGTAAACAGAATGGTTAATGGCTTTAGCTTCTTATTCATACTTAAATGGAAAAAAAAAAGAAGTCAAGCTTTTTATGCAGTCTGCATGGTCACTCTGCTGGGTGCCTAAGGCATTTCTAGTCTCGTTTTTTTTTTTTATGTTAACAAAGCAAGCATTTCAGTGTTTTAATCTCACATTAATGGATTCTTATTAAGCATCTTATCGTAGTAGGATTTGCTTATGACATCTCATCAGCAATCCAGAAATCTGCGTGACATTAACATACAGTAGGGTGCGGAAATGCTTTACATCTGTTTAACTCATCTTATATCTCACACTTAATAGAGTGTGTGTGTGTGTGTGTGTGTGTGTGTGTGTGTGTGTGTGTGTGTGTGTGTGTGTGTGTGTAAATCACCTCAGCCATCTATATGTCATCTGTAACCTGTCCACCTCCCACCCCCCACCCTGGCAGGACTATCAGTCACTTTGGAGTATGAGAACCTCTCTCACACACACACACACACACACACACACACACACACACACACACACACACAAACACACACACACACACACAC
>JAQQZT010000006.1:7238210-7251960 GCA_030068275.1 Clarias platycephalus
TATATAGATATATATATATATATATATATATACCTAGTTATTATCGGTGGGTTGATTATAAAATGGAAATAAAATGAAAACTCCAACTGCATTAAATGGAAACAAATATGGCGTCCGAGCGCATGTTTCAAGCCATTTTGTTTTTAATTCACCAATGCACAATCTGGTCGGTTTACATCAGGCATATTTTCACACCAAAGAAATTTTAGTTCCACCAGCATATCGTTTAAAAGTCTTTGTTTTTCACTTGGCCTTGTTTCCGAGCCGTGTTTATTTAGTAGCACTGGTGAACTTGTTCCCACTGTTTGTGTGCCGAGTGTGTGTTTTTGTTGTTGTTCATTCACATACCCTGCTAGCCTTGAAAGCTCTTTTGGAAAATAAATGCGTGTGATTGTTGGGAGCAGATGGCTAACCAGACACGTGTGGGCCATCTCTGACTGCCGAGTGTGAGTGCATGACTGAAGCCGACACTCGGGATCTGACTGCAGATCTCGACGCACAACACGCCCACCTCCAGCACTCCGCTCCATGGAAACCTTAAAGCTGGACTGTGACCACTTTTAGCGCATCATTTTTTTTTGTGGTGCATTACCACTCCTTATCCGTTGCAGGCGTTAATCCCGGACTTTTGATTGTGCGGAATAACAGAGCAGAGTTATGAGTATACCTTTATTTCTCTATTTAATCCCCCGCTACACTAACGCACCAGCGTTTCGCTAGCGCTCGGATACCATCAATGTTGAACGTTTGTTGCACTGTCTGCTTTATTTCTGAAATGCTAGAAATGCCTCCCAGGAACTCCTTAAACAGCCCAAACATGTGGAAGTGGCTTTGAGTTCCATTTCTACATGTTTGAGGAGTTCCTGGGAGGCCAGCGTTTCCGAAATAAAGGAACTCCTTAAATGACCCAAACATGTGGAATACAGGGTACAGGGGATGAGACGATAAATTCCAGCAGAGTCCCTGTAATGTGCAAGTGGTGTTGCTGAATGATTGTGTGTACAGTTTGCAGATGCATTTCTTCTGCAAGTGGATGACAAGTTATCATCGATTTTTGAGGATCAGGCGTTCCACTTGAGAAATATTTATGGGAACGACTGCAGTGGGCTCTGAGCCATCTCACACGGGATTATTATTTACCGTTCCAACATTGTACTGCGGGTGAGAGTCTCATCACAAGTCCCGGTTTGACTTGAACACGCCTCTCCTACAGTATGTAGGCTATGAGGTTCAGCATCCGCCTGAGGTGCCTGGTCAGTTAGGAAGTTTGTTCACGTAGTTCACCGAAGTAGCTCGACACATACAGTATGTGATGAATGTCTAGTTTTAAATTAGCCCTTTGCTAATCCTCTTCTCTGTTTGTTCCTCCTCCGCCACTCAAGGTGAAAGCAGACGCGAAAGCCTTGGTGTCGAAACCTAAGACCAGCTGCAAAAAGGTACTAGCCGAGGAGAAGGCCAAAGAGGAGACAGGGGAGGAGTGCCGTGCCGAAGAGCAGGCCTTCCTAGTGGCTCTCTACAAGTACATGAAAGAAAGGAAGACCCCTATTGAGCGAATACCCTATCTAGGGTTCAAGCAGAGTAAGTAGTCTAATGTCTGCTCTCTCTCTTTTCACTCTTTTCCCTAAGGGTCCTCGTGTATAAGGTTTCTATCAACAGTTCATAAAATATCCTTAAACCTCGGAAAGCGAAACAGTTTTTTTCTTTTAATAAGGTCCAGACAGACGGTTCGCACAGAGCCTCATAAGCCAGTCATGTGTGGGCGAAAAGGTCACACTGTAATTAACTTCTTAATAAATTAGCAAATCATAAATTTGCTAAGACTAGGTTACAACATGATGGCTAAAGTAATATAGTGACATATGGCAAACTGGTTAAGTGCACTAATACACTAAGACATTGACCAGCATTTTGGCTATAAGGTTTAGTGTCACATTACACACGGAATCGCTCTTATACCAGGAGACGTGTATAACAAGTCTTTGCACTTGTCTTTATTTTGTCCGGAATGTTTCTCAATTCTGAAGAGATCGTCCATCATTTGCGCACGGTAATTAATAATTAGTCAGTTCTCTGTAATGACTACAAGTTTTTAAATGCTGTGAATGTATGTGTATGTTTGTGTGCGTGTGTTAAAGTTTACACGGTCGATGATCAGGTAACATGAATGTATAGTGTGCGAGTCTGTGATGGTAGCGCGTTGTAGTCCATAGCGGCTGCGTTGGGGAGATGGAGTCAGAGGTCGGCGTAAACTTGGCAGTCTGCGCTTTCTATGTAATGTGACAAGTGTCTCAAGTGAGCGTGTCACTTGTTGAAACATCAACGTCAATACATACAGTAGAGTATACTGTACAGGTGATGCTAGAAAGGGTTAATCCATCATTTTCGAAAATGAATACACAAGCAGGGTCAAAACCAGGAAATACCAACACATGGAACATGCTTTGGCTTTGAACAACAAAAAGCATGGGTGTAAGTGAATTAATCGCATGATTAACACTGAGCACCTGGACACAACCTGGAAGCAGAGCAGCGACAGAACTGAAACAAAGGCATGTGATGTGATGTGATGTGATGTGATGAGGGGAATTTCAGTGGAATTTGGAACCATAGTGACAGCATGAACCATGAAGTACAAGGGGCATTCAAGTCAAACCAGAATTTTATTTTTATTTATATGTTTTGTATGTTGCCAATACAATATTTGATACAATTATGATATACAGTATTTGATACAACTATGTCTTATAATGCATTATGTAGGCAGTACGGTGGTGTTACAGTGGTTAGCATTGTGCCTTTGCACCTCCAGGTTTGATTTCCGCTCCGGGTTTGTGTGCGTGGAATTCGTATGTTCACCCATGTTTGGTTGGTTTCCGCCGGTTTCCTCCCACCGTCCAGAGACATGCAGATTAGGCTAATTGGCATTTCCAAATTTCCCGTAGTGTGTGTGCGTGTGCCCTGCAATAAATTGGCACCCTTTCCAGGGTGTACTCCGCTTTGTTCCCAAAGTCTCCTAGGATAGGCTCCAGGCCCACTGTATTCATAATTCATGAATGATTGCTTTATGCACAGAGGGACTGGGTTTTTATAGTGTTAGTAAAGTAAGATGTTTTGATCACTGCTGACAATCCATAATTAATTCATAAGTCATTATACTGTCAACCTTTATAGAAATCTTTTAGTTCACATAAGTATAAAGAAATTTGTATGCCAGTTTTATGATCCTATATTAATGTAAGTTTTTTCTTCTTCTTTTAAATGTATGTATTTATTATCAAATATAAAAATCAGTAATGAAGGCCTAAGGATATTAATGCTGAGAAAGACACTAAACATGAGCATCCACTTTGGAACAAAATGTCATGCCTAACACATCCCTTTCCTCTGAGAACCACCTGAGACCCAACGTTATCCTTTTGAAGAAACAGAAAAGTTGTGATCTACTAAGCCGTGGCGGAAAACTAGGTCGGCGTAACTCAAGAAAGTGCAGAGACAATTAGTGTTAGTCAGCTGTGCCCTTTTCTAATTTGCTGCCTACAGCTCCCTGATCAGCACGCATGACGTGAATAGGCAAGCAGTGCAGCGTCGAATCCAAGCGCTAAACAGCGCACAACAGCACACCCTTCCCTATCTAAATGCTGAAAGTGAAAATGCAAATATTCTTCTTCAATTTCCCTCTTGATTTTAGCGCAGTCATCAGCGCCACGCTGCTCCAGTCCATGAATATGTATACGTGCGTACCATGCGTGACCCGAATCTGCAAGCAGTTCGTGCCATACCTATAGAAAGACCCTGAGATGAAATGCACATTTTTCCTGAATAGAATTTTTTTAAATATAATAATAATAATTAAAATAATAATAATAATAATAATTCTCCTCCTGTTAATCTGTGTGCTGTAAATAAGCTCATATTCAATAACCCATTCACGCAAGGCCACCTTGTATTATGTCAGCTCTACATCCTGGCACCTTTTTTAGTTAACATGCATGAATCAGAATCCAGTGACACAAATGCCTGTTTTTTCTTCTTCTTTTTTTCCTCTCCACACAAACCTCTTGCCTCTGGGGCTCAGCGAACAGAGCCACCTGAGTAAAACATCTAAAAATGCCCCGGTTTGTTTTGCTCCATTCTGTGCACAGATGTGTGTTTCCTCCCAGCCACTAAGACCGGTTCAAGAATAAGATGTTCTTTTTTTTTTTTTTTTTCAATCTAATACAAAACACACAACAACAAAAAACAACAACAGATGAATCACATCTCATATGGGGATTGGTTCAATTACAGAGAGCAGAGAACATGCAGTATTTGAAGATGTATTAGCGATCTGAACACTAGTATTGGTTAGCACTCCTGAGCCAATATTAGAATTATAATTCGATTTTTTTTTTCCGGCTGGAAGGAACACAAATAAGCAAACACATGTGCAGATAAAAACATTAAGTAAACCCATAGAGCTCCTGAACTGAAATTAGATCTTCACTTAAGATGTTATGGAGGAATTAGACAGAATTTATTTAAAGTATTACAATTGGATTAGCCAACAGCTGATCTTAGTGAGGAAAGAATATAAGCAGGTACTAAAGTAAAAGAGCCCTTATGGAGCCCTTACAGACAGTATAAATGTTGATTTTTTTTTAATACCAGCAGCTCTGATAGTAGTTAGGACTACAAGGTCTATATTAAAGTGTAGGTTCTAATAACTTAGCAGTACTATACAGTACTATACAACAAACACATAGGGACTCAAATGAATCTATTAAAAACAAAAACTCATAGGAATCAAAAATAAATACATAAATGGCTTTATAGAAAGAGGTTTCATTCATTTCATTTAACATTAGGAAATGTTTTCTGACATAGGAAAAAGTTACGAGGATGGAGAACTTCCTGAGAACCTGTGTCTAATGTGATGTCTTCATTTATTTATTTATTTTATTTATTTATGCAGAAAGACTAAAGATTAACCGATAAGGAAGCAGATGTTTATAGCTTGCTCTAGTCCAACTGGGACTTTTCATTGTGCCGAATAACAGAACACAGTTATGAGAGTAAAACTGCCTTTACTTTTATATTATCCCTACATATAGCTACACTAATGCTTGTGTACATCAAGATAGACAGACATTTTTCTCAGCTCTACTTGTTTCACATCTGACATGTTAATGGGGGGGAAAAAATAATTTGCTGCACCACTTGCACGTTACAGGAACTTGCCTGGGATTTATCCAATGGAGTTCCTGGGAGGCCAGTCTTTCAGACCTAAAGCAGGCAGTCTGATTGTGGCTCTGGCGTACTGAGATGAGAAAACTTTCTACCTGGATGGTATCCAAGCACTAGTGAAACGCTGGGATAGAGTAAGTGCATTAGATTACTGCACAATCAAAATCCCGGTTGGACTTGAACACCATTGTCATCTTATAAGAGGAACAAACCATTTCAAGGCTTGATGTTAGAAAATGATCAGCTTTGAAGCTCCTCTTCATGTCGGCCTGCATCACACCACCCAGTCATTGATTATTTTCTTCTAATTGCGCACCCTGTAGTGTTTTCTTTTTTACATCATGATATAAAACAAACCATATTAGGAAAGATAATTAGAAAATGTAATTAACTAGATGAAATTGATTTATATGGTCCAGTGTTTTGAACTTGTATCTTTTTCGTGCTAAATATTTTACAGATATTTGTATATATTTTATAATAGAATAGATTTTTATGTTGTTGTTTTTTCCTAATGGTGCAGCGATACAACTATTTAAATAATACCTGCTTTTATATAAACTCAAGCTTTATCTTGCCTGTTCAGATCAAATATTAAAGAGCTCACATGGATTTTACAAGCCTGTGTGTGTGTGTGTGTGTTTTGTGTGTGAGAGAGAAAGAGAGATATTGTTGATGCATAAAAGCCTGAGTTCACAGCGCTCTAAGCTGTGGGCTTGTCATTCACAGGGCTAAAAAAGAACAGGCGGTGTAATCCTGCAGTCCATCTGAAATAGCTGCTAGAGAGGATGTGAAAATCAATATTGCCAGATATGGGCGTTGGAAAACGCAGGTCTGACGAACGCAGTGGGGCTTTTATGTGTGTGCGCGTCTGAAGATTGAATCCTGATTGATTAATCTTCCCATCAACATCAGCAACTAATTTGTGCTGGACTTCATTTGTACAAGTGCTATGTGTTTATTTAGTTTCATCTGTTCTCTCAATTTTTTTATTTCTTTTTTCTGAAAGGCCCCTCTGATTTTTAAAAAAAAAATTTCAAGGCCAGGGGGAAAAAGTAATAACGGAAGATGGATCGTCGATGAGTGCTTTGAGTAATGTTTCCATCCTTATTGTGCTTGATGGGAAGTGTGTGTTACTGTGGCTCTTTCTTCTTCTGCGGTATTGATCCTTGTTCTTATTGTCCTTCTCCCGCAGTAAACCTTTGGACGATGTTTCAAGCTGCTCAGAAGCTGGGAGGATACGAGCTGGTAAGTGTGTACACCATCCGCTCCGAGGTTTGTAGTCCCACTGGCAGCAGTGTTTCAGCAGGAGAAACAGGCAGGAGGATTTCGCAAATTTCTCCGCCTGCCACAGAACACGTGTTTTACTAAGTTTGAGCCCTGTTTCAGCTCCATGTTTGGCCCGAATGACTCACTGTAGTCTGTCTTAAAAAAAAAAAAAAAAAAAAAAGGGAAAAAGTACAAGTAAAAAAACACATGTAATTTTTTTATTTTTTTTTTTAACCGGAGAGGAAATTGGTCAGGGCTGTTTGGTGCACATATTGAGCCTCTTAAGGGGGTTATTATTCCAAGACCAGCAAACAGAGAATTTGTTTGGCAGCGCATCTAACATCCGCACAGCAATAACGTGGCCAAAACTTTTTACATTCAGTCAGAAATGGTTTCCGCAAGATTCTCAATGATGCCGAGTGCTGTTTTTTCTTTTTTCTTTTTTTTTTCCCGTTCCTTGTCAGCATAGAAGAAAGAGGAGCGAGAAAGGCGGTCGAGTTGTTTGGACAAGGAGTGAACAGGAAGCCACTCAAGGCCTCTTTTTTTTCTTCTTTCTCCCGTTCTCGCGCTCTCAGGAGGCTTTTTATCTAACTTATCAATACTACAGGCTGCCTGTCTTTGAGGCACAGGAAACACGCTGCTTTGCGTATGTTCCGAAATGAAATTATGGCAAATTCGAGGAAGCTCTTGTTTGAGACGCTCAGAGGCTTGTGCAGCCAGTTCTGAGGAATAATGTCTGAGCTGGAACATAGCTCCATTAGTGTAATGAAGTGTACTGATGCGTCAATGAACCTGCGTCAGAACTTCTGAAAATACAATCAGAATCAGAACAGAAAAACAAATATAACAATAACAATATAAATATATATATATAACAATATAGGCAAGGCTGACCGTTATTACAGCAGGATATACCTATGTGTGTGTGTGTGTGTGTGTGTGTGTGTGTGTGTGTGTGTGTGTGTGTGTGTATGCATACTGTATATATAATTGTGAGCTGCTTGTTGTAGGAACAGCATGCTTCTAGAATACTTAGTCTCACCATTTAATGAACAGTTGCTGATCTTCTAATTGTGGACACTAATAGCCAGGTGTACAGCGTACAGTATGTACAGCTTTCTAACTACTGTATACGAAATGTTGTAGTGTTGTATCATACATAGACTTTTTTTTTTTTTTTTTTACCTATTAGCGATTGGAAACATTTTCTCATGAATACCATTACTGTGTGCAGTCATTATGATAATCATGTTTGGAATGTTTGTTAGAGGCAATCTAGAAATGCTGTCCAAACGTAATCATGCTTTTAGACTTAGATGACCTTGGAAAATGACTTAATGGCAGCCGGTCATATGTCCCAGCGTTATGGAGGGGACTGAACTAGAGGAACCAGTCCAAGAAGTCCGGTCAGTCCAAATTAGTCACTGGTTTGAGTCGGGACTGATTTCACAAGAGATCATTCAGCATAATAATAATCATAATAATAATGTTAATAATAATAATACTAATTTAAAAAATATCTACCTTTTGATATGATAAAATTTTTGAAGAGGATTTTTCTGTGAAGGAGCGTGCAGGGTCACAACTGCTATTCTTCAGGATTATAAATGTTATATTGTAAGAGATAAGTCGAACTATCGTTTTTCGGATGTCCCACAACATAAAATGTAATTACAAGAATAAATCATTTTAGGACGTGCTGTTGTGGGAAAGTAATCAACTTCAGGGTGATACACCAATCAGCCCTAACATCAACACCACTGTCAGGTGAACTAAACACTAATCGCCAACTATAATGCATTTATAAAGAGATGCATGGACACTCAGGGCTCACTCATGCCCACAGGGACCAAAAGCTAGCCACCAACTCAGCATAAATTAATGGAAAAAGTTATTGCTGGTCAGCAGAACACACCAGCAGTGAACCACAGCCTACCACACGCGGGGCCCAACAGGGGAAGAGCCCAAAGAAAAAATCCCCAGACCCAAATCTGGTCAACCCACATTACCCAATTCGCTGTCAATGTCTCGGTGCCAGAGCCACCCCAGTGGCCCAAGGAGAACCCAAAACCTGGGTGGTTTTAATGTTGTGGTTGATTGCTGTATATCGATTAGTTTCGTATGACATCACACCCCATTGTACTTTATTCCTTAACTGATGGACCTTGATGTTGTCCTCAGTAGCATCACCAAGCCAGACATTCATTAATTTTCAAGCAGCATATTGACCTTGTATTAACGTTTGCGTTAAATGTCTTTTTCCCACATTTTGTCGTTTGCCAGATCACAGCACGCCGACAGTGGAAAAATGTATATGACGAGTTGGGTGGGAACCCAGGAAGCACCAGTGCTGCCACGTGCACGCGGAGACACTACGAGAGGTACAGTACAGCCATACAGCCACCAGTCATAAACATATTTATGGAAAAGCAGTCATGTTAATTACAACACGGTAACCTAATTAGAACGGCTCTGTTAAAATACTGTGCTGAAAATCAGTAAGTTTATACACAAACAATCTTATCTTACCACTAAGAATCATTAAAATCTATTAATTCAGAAATTCTTTTTAAAACCTATGCACGAAACTGCTGGGAGGAATGTTCTTGCTTGTATGTATTTAAAAAAAAATCAATACCACTTACCGTTCGTTTTATTATTTATTTAATGTAATATAACAAAAATTCCTATTACTGTAATGTTTCCTATTATGAAATGACAATAAACCAGATGTGTTGTTTTTATTATTATTTCTAGATAATTATTAGTCATTTTAAGTTAACTAATGAAAACCACATGTGGGTGTGATGGTCAATCTTTAATTAGATCATTAACATTTCCCTCACTCATCATCTATACCACTTTATCCTGAGTCACGTGCCTGGCGCCTATTTCAGGAGACTCATTAGGCAGGGTACACCCTGGACAGGGTGCCAATCCATCGCAGGGCGCGGACACACATACCTGTACACACACACACTTGTGTGCTCATTCACACACTACTGGCAATTTTGCTTAGGCCTATTAGTCTAACCTGCATGTCTTTGGACTGTGGGAGGAAACCCGGAGAACCCGGAGGAAAACCACTAGGCACAGAGAGAACATGCAAACTCCGTGCACACAGACCTGAAGCGGGAATCGAACCCGGATCCTGAAGGTGCAAGGGCGACAGTGCTAACTACTAAGCCACTGTGCCTCCATAATTAACACACACATATAGATTTAGTTAATTGGCTGCCAATAAACCTTTGGACATTTGTGTTCTTTTGCCTCTTCTTGGTTAGACAGACATTGTGCCACTTTGTGGTTAAGCAGACATCTGGTTACCGCATTACCACGGTTGGAAAAAAAGAAAAAAAAAAGAGGGAATAAATAGTACATTTGGACGGTCCCTAGGTGCACTGCAGTGGTTCCTAGATGGATGTATGGATATTGCGTTAACATGTGCTCCTTGAACATCAAGTTCCAGATTTAGTCCCCCTTGCTGATTATGAAAACTCTCACTTTTCAAGGATTTCGAAGCGTGGCTATGCGGATTTGTGTTCCACAAGAGCATTTAGCCACAAGTGCATTAGTGAAGTCAGGCTCTTATGTTAGTTGATAAGGTCTGGGGTTCAGGTTGTGTTATAGTTTACCCCAAAGAGGTTCAGTGTGGTTGAGGTCACAGCTCTGTGCAGGACTGCAAATTTTGCAAACCATGTATTGATGGACCTTGTTTTGTCCTGCTGGAACAGATTCGGGCTTCAGGGAAAGGAAATTTTAATATTACAGGATACAACGCCATTTAGTAAAATTGCTTGAGGAAAACCACATGTTGGTGTGATGGTCAGGTGTCCACATCCAGTACATTTGGGCATATGGTGTATCTTCTAGCAGAGTAAAACATGCTGAATAATCTGACATGAATGCATAATACAGAAGACTATTCAAGTTATTTAAAAATAAGGCACATCAATTATCAAGCTTTGTTTAAAGCTTGTTGTTTTCAAATATTCTTTTTTTCCCCCGCTATTAAATTATTTGTGAACAGAGCTATTGAACTGGATTTGTTTGTTCCTCATTATTTTCATAAAGGCTTATATTTTTTTATTGAAGATTGAACACGTGTGCTGACGTTACAGGAGAAAAGGTGTTATGTCTAATAAGTCTTATTTTACAGGAATTAATATAGGAAAAGATGTCTGGAAATATCTTTTTGTCGCGTGTTTGCATTGCGTACTGAGCTCGCAATCAGTTTCGGCACGGATCAGTGCATAAGCTATGGAATGAAAGGCCTTCTTTCAGTTATTTGAAAAGCAATCCAATACGACCTTTAATGTTTGTGTGAGACGTCCGTGTTTGCTGCCGGGATTTTGAGGGAGCCGAGTCGAGGTCAGACGAGTGGGTTCTCACCTCGGGCCCACCGCTCTCTCAACCCAGTGCTCAATCAATAGATGTGTATAATAGCATACAGCTCAGTAAATAACACACTGCAGAAAGTCCATGGAGCATCCTTGACCAAACGTGGGGCAACATGCTTCTATGTCCACTTGTGAGCGAGAGTAATTAACCGGATTAATTTGCCGGGTTGTTAAGCTGTTCTGTTCTTTCGTGGCAGAATGAAACCTCGTATTACCCAAGGAAAGTTTTCAGTTTCTCATCAAGGCACGTTTTTACAGAAAGCTCTCTGTTTTAGAGCTGAACCGAAGCAGCTCATTAACTGTCATGTTCTGTCTCATTCATTCAGGACGCACTACTAATTAGCAACATAGTGGTGCAGTGTTTTTATAATTTTTTTTTTTTTTTTTTTTTATATAACAATATGTTTTACATTTATTCTAATTAGTACACAGGGACTCGCACACTAGTTTCACATAAATGGATTTTAAAAAACGTGGATATGGTCAAGTTTTCATTACGGGGATGTTTAATTGTCCTGTGATAGCATTTTGTAAAAGTTTTTTCCAGACCGAGAAAACAAGAGTCTGGTGTAAGCACGTGACGATGAAAACATTGTGTATTTGTTTCTTTTGATTCTCACTAAATGGAACCATACATTAGTAAAATATTAGTAAAATCATTCCATAATTAATAACTAGGTGTTGGAAAGTGTCAGATCTAAAGGACGCTGAATGAACTGCTTATGACCTTCGCTATAGTTGTGACACAACACACCGTACTGTTGTTGATTTTTTTTTTTCTATAAAAGCATAATCTTTCCAAATGAATTTGTCACATATTGTAGTTTGTGCTTTGTTAAAATATTGTGGGTTCCAACTGATAGGAACTAAATCAGAAACAGAATATAAGACACTTACTCGTAGTCCCCTTTTCCCACACATCTCTACCATCATGGCCAACTACTACCATCCAGATAGGCCACAAACTATCCTCCGAGACACGTGACTCCAGCTGACCAAATCAACATTTGGGACAGCGTAAGCTTTAGAGGAAAGTGCTATCCACCCCTTCCGCTTGCGTGAGCTCAGAGACTAGTGTCTGTGATTGGCCAGTGTCGCCATGATTGATGCAAGAGTGCGGGTACAGTGAGAGAGCACGGCCAATCTCGTCTCTGGACTCCCGGCTACAC
Organism: Clarias platycephalus; assembly: GCA_030068275.1. Lineage (NCBI taxonomy): Eukaryota > Metazoa > Chordata > Actinopteri > Siluriformes > Clariidae > Clarias > Clarias platycephalus. Next base: position 7,250,272 of record JAQQZT010000006.1, read on the forward strand.
ACGGTTGTAGCACAAGTATGTTTAAAAAAAAATCACCAAAAGTTGTTGTTGAGTTTGAATTTCAAGAGAGTCCAAGAGAGTGAAATTGGCTGTGTTCTCAGGGAGGAAGGAGTGGCATACGTTCTCTACATCATCAATTACAGCTAGTCATTGATGTCTATAAGGTCAGGAAATGGGTGGATAGCACTTTCCTCTGAACGCGTTGTACCTCTGCTACCTTTAACACTGCATGAGTAGCAGTTTGAAAACAAGCAGTAAATGTTACCCTTTGCACTCTCTTGATCATCCTGAATGGGGAGAGCTGCCTGATGGGCATAAACATGTCAATACCTAAATTTGGATGAATATTTGGGGGGAGAAATTAAATACCACGACCTGAAAAAGATATTTCTTGCTGGAGAAAATGGCTTAATTTGACTCAGTTGTTGCACATTTGCGGTGATTGTTTTTCTTCTGTTCACGTCGTGTCAGTAATCATTACAGAATAAAGTCTTTAAAGCAACTTCTAACGCTACGTAATAGTAAGAGTCATAAGCATACAAGCTGGCCTTGATGAAGTTACAGGTCTATCATCAACAACCACAGGTTGCAAGGAAAACTGACACTTCTTGTGTTTAAGCTTGTTTGCATTTCCATTTTCTTTTACAAAGAAGCAAAAGAAACACAAGTCATGTTTAAAGTTTTGTATCTGCTGTTAATTATGATCTAAATGAGAAAATAACTTGTTTTTCATTCCTCCTGCCTGGAAACAATAACCGAAGAATCGTTCGTGATTGAGTTTGTGATTTTTTGTTACTGACATAAAAATTAAATGACCACGAACCCTGAACGTGCCTTAATGTTAGATATTTTGTTTCAACTCCTCTGTCTTGTTCAGAAAGTTCTCTGTTAAGTATTTAGTGTTTCGGAGAAGGCGGCCAAGCTAAATGCGCTCGCTTTGTTCTGTGGCTCGGGGTAAGGTTACACAGTAACCGAGTTAGAAATTGCAAGGACGAGAAGAGATATTTGTGTTGCTTATGTTTAAATGTAATCTAGGATACATACGGTCATTTCATACATGATCCCGGTGGAACCTTTTCCATTCGGGACACGGGGGGGAAACAAGGGCGGGAAAGCTCCAAATCAATATTTAACGTCCTGTACAGTCCCGGCGATCAGAGCTGTTTCTGATAATATTTATTTGTCTCTCTTATCTATTTAACTGTCTGCCGATTGAAGAAGAGAAAAAGGGCAAGATGAAAGAGAAAGAAAGAAACATAGATTGCAAATTGGGTCATAAAAACGACATGAATAACCTTGAGAGAGACTGCGGCATTCCTCCCTCCCTTCCTGCTGCTTTTTAATTATATAGGTCAGTGGCACTGATCAATCAGGCCGCGCTTATTTATTTAATCCTCCTCCTCCTCCTCCTCCTCCCAGGGAGATCGCTGTTCCAGAAACGGGCCGCCCGTGACTTCCGCTCTGCAGATAACCGCATTCCCCGCTCCTTATCTCGCGACTTGGATGCTTATGGTCTACCCATGTAAATCCCTTGTTAAAGTCCCTGTATTTGCATCCTCTGTTCTCTAATTAGCCTGCGAAGGATTTCTTCTGCGCTTTGCATAAAGATTTCAGATTGCAGATTTACATAACCTTATTACATTATTTAGCTGTTCGTTTAAAAAGGGGGGGGGGGGGGGGGGGGGTTAA
>JAQQZT010000006.1:7268712-7280946 GCA_030068275.1 Clarias platycephalus
AAATGGTTCTCTTGATATGATACATGAGTAAATCCTACAAATGTAATAAATTCAGTTCTTATGCAAATAGAATAATCTGCCTTACGTTTAAAAAGGGGTCACATTTCAGAAGGTCCTGCATCAAGCAAAGAAATCCTTGACTGCTAAAATGACTGGAATTGGGTGAACTGTCTGATGCATTATTAACAACTGGAATGATAGTGGTGGATCCTCAACTTTGTAGAAGAAATGTAGTCACACAAAAAATCCACTATCAGAGATCATAAAAAATAAATAAATCATAGAAATCACAGCTTTGTTTAATACATATAAAGATAATACTCAATTACACACACACTTAATGCATCAAGAGACGACAGAATTAGGGACTAAACAGCTGCGTAGCCTTAAGAAAACCATTTGTTAGTGAGACTACTTAGGAAAAAAAGACTTCGTCAGAAAGCCGAAGCAGAAGCATTGGAGCTATTTGAGCAATAGAAAAGTGGTCTGATGTGTCCAGATCGACCCTATTTCAGAGCGATGGACGTATCAGGGTTTGAACGGAAGCGCCTTAAGCGATGCACCCATCATGCATAGTGGCCACTGTACAAGGAACACTGGAGGAAGTGTTATGATCTGGGCTTGCTTCAGTTGGTCAGGTCCAGTCTCAGCAACGTTATGTGGCAATAAAATGAAGTCAGCTGACGTCCAAACAGCACAGAATGAGTGGGTTTATTACATACTGTATATGGAGTTTTTCTTTCATCATGGCACGGGCACATTCCAGTACTCTGGGATTCTGGGAGCATGAGGAGTCATTTTCACACATGAACAGACATACCATAATTAAAGGCAAAGGCGGTCGATCAAAATATTAGTGTGCAACCTTTTACTTATTTATTTATTTATTTATTTATTTTTGACAGACTGTGTACCTGCTCTTTGGGTATACTAATCTGCACAAATGTAGCCTTAATCTACTAATCTATTAGTCCATTTGCATGTACACCACAGTATATACAGTATATATTGCTGTTTTGTCAGAAACACCCCAAATTGCATATTTATTAAGGTAAACATGCAAATCCAGACAACTCGTGCTATTTTGCTCAAATGAAAAACAGTTCTCGGAAGGGATCGGCTCACAAGGTGTTTTTTAATGTGCTTTTACACATGCAGACTTTTAGTAAATCTGGGCCTCTGTGTACACCACGCACAGAAGCACACGAGTCTGTTCACTTTTTTATTTTTTTTTTTCTTTAAAGAAGCGTTTACAGGAGGAGAAAGTCACCTCTGGCTTAGTGTTATAGAATATTCACCCACACACTGGAAGAATCCTGTACCAGAGCACATCTGCTCTAGTTTACCATGTTCATTATAACTGTAATGAGCGCTGGGAATTTCGAGGCCCCCATAATTAGAATGTTTGTCAGGAGCACTTAAAGTGTCTCTTTTCAGTGTTAAATTGTCACAACCAGCTGCACTTTGGAGGGTAGACTTCAGACCTGGGCTGTTCAGGTTCTAACTCTTTTAAATGTGCTGCTAATAGCGTCTCCCTTGTTACATGCTTCTCCTTGTTCTTATTTCAATCTTCTGGCTGTTTGCTACAGGGACATTGTAAGTACACTACACTGGGTAAACAACATGCTGATTGTAAATGCCCTTATTATTGCTCATGAAGTGCTTATTCCATTAGGAGGCCCTAAGCCAATTACTCCGATATTAAGATATTATGTGTTCACACTTTGCCAAATTTCTTACATTAGGTTGTTAAATATTGTCTTTGTCTTACTGAGCGTTATTTTCTTCTTCGCTTAATTAAAACCGTATATTGCTTCTCGTTAAGAAGATCACACCGTACTTCTGGTTCGCAATGTCACACGCAGCACGTTTTCAAAAAGCGGCATGTCGCCAGGCTACAGAGAATATAGTCAGCTGGAGTGTAAAACTCTCTTAGTAATGCGTTTAACATTTCGAGAGCATGCCAACCTTGAAACAGAGACACTTTATTAAAATGCAAAACACTTCGGGAAGAAAAAAAAAAAAAGATGTTTCCCTAGCTTTCGATGCACCCTCTAGTGGTTGACTTAATTCTACTTGAGGGTTCAACAGCTTAATTACAGGCTTGTCTGTATGTGTGTGAGTTCATCTCAGGATTATGGAAGATGTGGCCATAGTGTATTGACTTAGATGGCAAAAGCTGATTAGCCAAGCATATACGAGAACTGTTCCGAGCGTCAAGGAACCGAAACCAGCGAGCACACATACACACACTAGTGAGAGTACAAATCTCACTCGATCACCAAGAGACAGAGAGTGGGGTCAGCTCAAATGTTTATTTATATATTACATCATATGAGTAGTAAAAAATTTTTTTATTTTAATTGAATTTACAATTATCTTGAAACTATTCATAGTAAACCAGTGCCGTTTTCCTAATATCAGGGCACGTATAAAAATGTACCATTTACACCATGGCTAGGGACAGATGCAAGCACTTTCTTTGCTCTAAAGCTTATTCTGAAATGGAGGCATAAATAGGCACCACATGACACACAAATATGCCAATCACTTTAATAACAGCTCGTGCACAGACCGCAAAAAATTTTCCAGGAAGGAAGCCATTTTTTCAAGTAAGTGAAGCCTCTAAATAGCACTGTTACAACTGACTCACACTTGCACGCATCATGAAATCTAAAATGATATCTAACCGCCTTAAAACTGTCAAGCCCCAATCACGCTAACTAACAGTCAACAAGACGCTAATCAGCACTAACCAGCTGTGGTTTCATTTGCCTACGCAAATAAGTGCAGTTCGAAATAGTTTCCAGGTAATGAAAATGACTGGCATATCTCAATATTTGACTTCTTCAGAACTCAGAACTGATTTGGTTAATAAGTGCGACGCGGTTGAGGCATGCCTCAGCTAGTTAACATTCAATAAGACTTGAACGCTGATGTGATTGTGCTTGTGTGAAGTATACAGCTGAGCAGGTCAGGGAGCTGGATGGACTAAAGCACTAATGGCGCAATAAGTGTTGCTGCATCTGTCTCTTTATTCAGAGATAAATTCCCATTTGGAGCTACCATTAGCCAGTGTTTGATGTCGAACGCCATTCTCCAACATACTACATGCATTTCATTCACTCGTCTCATAGCGCTTTATGTCCTGTATACGGGGTTTGAGATGGGGTACAACCATGGATGGGGTGCCAATCCATCACAGAGCACACACACTCACTCACACACTACAATCACTTAGACTAATCTGCATGTCTTTGGTCTGTGGAAGGAAACCCATCAAGCACGGAGAGAACATGCAAATTTAGTGCACACAGGCCTGAGGTGGGAACCGAACCCTGGAGGTACAAGGCAACAGTGCTAACCATTACGCCACCGTGCCGCAATTACATGAAATTAATTATTAATGTATTTCTAAGAAGATAAAAGTCAGTTATAAAGATTAATAAGGAAGTCATTCAGGGAGGATTTTTGCTTTAATTGCATTTTTTAAATACAATATTGTTGTCTTTCATAATGTTCCATAAGACATAAAAAGCAAAACAGTAAAAAAAAAAAAAAAGAAAGAAATGTCCTTGTCCTCTACACCACTGCATTAGGCATATCTTTTACGCATGCACACAAGCTGACTAAATTCTGCAAAGAAGGAATTAAAGGGAGGGAGAATGGGTGTTCGAGTGAGCATGCAGAGTTTGAGCATTAGAAAAGAGCTGCATTTTCGTTTGCGTGGGAAACCAGGTCACTGTGGTGAACCCGTATCTCTGATACATTTTCATCATCGCTTTGTGTATGTCTATTAGACACTCCATGACCACATTTCCCCTCCACACTCTTTTTTTCCTTGTCATATTTCACCTATTTTTTTTTTTCTTCAGTAATATCTTATCAAACTATTGAGCTCGTATCAGCGTATCACATTTTCCTCTGATGAAAAATACTTTACAAGGAAAGATACTTTACAATGTAGACACATCAGAGTCTTTATTAGCTACACTGTATAGTCAAAAGTATGTGGACACCTCACGACTCATATTCATGCATACTTGTTCAACCCACCCATTACTATTATAGTAACAACCTAATGCGGAAAGACTGTGGAAACTTTTATCTATTCAGCCAGAACAGTATTAGAGGTCAAGGGAAGAGGTCTGGCATGTAGTCAGAGTTCTAGTTCATCCCGAAGGTGTTTAGTGGGGTTGAGGTCAGGGCTATGTCAAGGACACTCGAATTCTTCCACTGTCCTGTCAAACCATATGTTCAGTTTGTATGCAGCTGCACTTTCATGCTAAAACAGGGCTTCTTGAGTCTAAATTACAATGCTACAGCATATAAAGAAAGACATTCTATATAATCTTGTGGCGGAAGTTAGGAGAAAAATCACATTTTTAGTTTAACAGTCAGGAGTAAACATACTTTAGATCATGTTTGGTGGTGGCCACATAATAAATGTCTTAAGACAAAAGTGAAATTCAGCGTTTTAATCATTTATAAAAATGACTATATATTTGAAAAGATATCTGATGAGATGATCCAGACCTAAATATCATTGTCACATAGCCGGTTCTTCAATAGTTTTATCAGTTAATAAGCAGAAATCTTTATCCAGATAGGACACAACTAAGTAGTGAAATCACCTGTTTTGTGCACAGGGAGAGCTATAATACTCTAGGGACCGTGTATTTATTCCCATTTTTACGACCGTGATAGGACCACCGGTCAACACTCACACACACATTCACACACTACGGGCAACTTGAGAACACCAATTGGGCTAATATGCATGTCATTGGACTGTGGGAGGAAACCGGAGTACCTGGAGGAAACCCACCAAGCACGGGGAGAACATGCAAACTCCATGCACACAGACCCTGGAGGTGTGAGGCGACAGTGCTAACCACTACACCAATAACCCATGTTAATAATCCATATAAATCTATTACTGACTTGATTATTGTGCATTTTTATGGAATTTGTTTTGATTGCCATCCACTCTCAACTACACACTGTTGGGCAAAAGGATAAAGACAACATATAGTTCGGATAGTAGAGAGATCATACCTAAAGAGCTTAATATCCTTGAAGCAACAATTACATGTAATAATAATGTCAATAATAATATTAATAAAAATATTAATAATTATTATTATTATAATAATTTATATAATAATAATAATAATAATACAAACAATTTATATAATAATAAAAAGTTTTTATATAATATAATAAAAAATATTTATATAATAAAAATTATAATAATCATAATAATAATAATATTATTATTGTTATTATTATTGTTATTATTATTGTTGTTGTTGTTGAATGTGAAAAATTGAAAGCTGAAAGCTAGAAAAACTAGGCAAGAGATTGAGTAGCAGTGACATCTACAGACAGAAACCAGACATTACACCTTGCAGAACTGCAGCTTGTGAACTACAGTACTCACTACACTGCCTCTGGGGACAAACAGACAGCAAAGGCAAGTCCAAAAGCAGCATAATTTCAACCAGTGAAGTCATTCATTAACTGCGGTATGATTGTATCAGCATGTTCTTGGAGGCTGGTGGGAGGGGGAGCGGGGAAAAAAAAAAGTTGGAGGAAAACATTCAAAACAATCACAGCATGTTTTTTTTATGAAAAGCAACTGAATTTTATGGCATTACTATGGATACAATACAATCATGACTACTTACAGAACTCATCAAATCTGAGGCGGGATCAAATTAAGACGCAGTGTTGTACAGCCCCGGCTGGAACGAGGTCAACTTTAGCGTGTGAAGCAGATCTGCTGAAGGCCCCGATGGAGTTGGCCTTCTGCTAGTTAGCTATTTGTCCGGTACAGAATGCAGTTGTTGTAGACGCACGCTGCAGATTGTGACACGCTATTGTGTTTGCCTGACGGCCCAGCTGCTCGCATTAGGCCCGCACTCGGCAGCTGTGCTCTCCTCATAATCTGCTGGCTCGTGCAATACTGCACCAGCTATTTATCAGCAGCACTGCGTTCTCCGCTCTATAATTTCATCTCCCAATTGTCTTTATTCAGTGTTAATTCTTTTAGACGTGGACAAAATGAGGCAACTTTAGCTCCTCGAGTACACTGCACTACAATTTTCCAAGGAGCTTTGTTTAGCTCAAGGGGCCTGTAACTATTTGTGGATAAAAATGATACAGAACAGCTGCTGCCATCAAGATTTTTAAAGCAGGCCAATTTTTTTTTTCTTCTTCTTCTTCCTTTTTTTTTTTTTCAACTTAAAAACCATCAAGCGCGTCAAAATCCCATACTCAGACCGTTATTAAAAGCCACCTATCAGCCGGATTTAGCCATGCCAGTAAAAGTGCAACTTCACCATCATGGCTTGGCTTGTGCAAAAGTAAAAGTATGTTTTCTAATGAAGAGCCTGAGCGGAGTGGAAGGCATTCAGCGAGTATTGACTCGCAGAACCACAGGAAAACCGCCAGGCAGGAAAAATAAGCTCATGGGGAATGCCAGATGTATTTTGCACAAAAATAGCCAAGACTTTAACAAGGCCAGTAAATCTATCAAGGAGCATTTGAGGCCCAGGAAATATGACATTCATACTGAAAATTGCTTTTTTTCTGGTTTTCCCCTTCTAATAAAATTTATAAATGTTGCCTTTATGTTGTCTTTTATGCTAAAATATGTGATAAGGCTTATTTTGAAGAGGCATTATAAAAAGAGAAAGCTGTAAATCAAAGTGAATGCACTCACTGTCTTTTTATTTTAATACATTCTAGTTGAATTAAAATTTAAATATTATATTATATTATATCATAATTGTAGATAAATACTGTATAATGCTATACAGTACATTACTCACATATTTTCCATTTTGTCATGTGCCACATCACAACAGCAGCCAATCACACAATCACGAGGGGCGTATCAAGGTGGGGTATACCTTGGACAAAGTGCCAATCCATCACAGGGCACACACATACACGCTTATTTACACCTTATGGGCAATTTAAGAACGTCAATTATCCTAACCTGCAGGTCTTTGGACTGTGGGAGGAAACCGGAGTACCCGGAGCAAACCCACCAAGCACTTTTCATCTATCATTATTAGTAGTATTATTATTAGATTTTGGGGATAGTTTGCCAATCCTTTGGATGGCACAAACCCAAACACACATACACACAGTTTGAGGTCACCAATTGTCTTACTGTACTGCGGGAGGAAACCGGAAACTCACCAAGCACACAGAGAACATGCAAACTCCTCTTATTATTAGTAATAGTAGTATTGGTAGTACCTGGTAGGCCTGTTATGAGGTTTGTCTTTGATTGTGTCGTGCTCCACATGAACATGAGCGCAGTTCATAGTGTATTTATCCAGATGTTACATGTGCAGGGAGTCTGTGCAGCTGGGCACAGTAGTAAGCCAGATCCGCTAACCTTGGGATATCCTAAAAGTCAACACTTTCTCTTCTTCTGGACCTCTGCCTCAACCTGCCCAAGTACAGGCAGGCATTTTTTACATACTGTAGTAGAGGTAAGTGTTTATAGAGCTCTACTACCACCTCAGAGATGGAGGGGGGCTTTCATTGGGGACATGAACTCAATCTTCATGAGCTCGTGTTCTGAGTCAGACGCCAGCCTGAGCATGGCATAGGAGGAGGAGGAGAAGGTGGTGTATGAACTTGTGCTGAACTAGAATAAAACCAAGTGATGTGAAGAAGTTGTAGAAGGAGCAAAGCAACCTAGACAGGAAACAAAAGTTCTCATAGAAGAGATATGTAGATAAACAAAAAGGTAGAGCGGTGTGTGTGTGTGTGTGTGTGTGTGTGTGTGTGTGTGTGTGTGTGAGTGTAAATATAGCTGCTATACCTGGAAGTGGTAGAATGGTGTCAGAGTGTGCTGTATTTCCTGTGCTGAGAAGCAGAACGCAGAAGCTGTTATGTAAAGCACAAAGTGTTTTTGACTGCATGCCAAATCCCCTTATAGCTCCCCTTGATAACTCAGTGTGGTGGAGAATAAGTGTGAGTTCTTGGTCAAGGGCAGAGCCAGAGAGTCATTTTGCACCACTTTCAGGCAAAATAATATTAATAGTCTCCAGTCTCTGACACCGTGTCCTCTCTTTAATGCAGCAAATTTGCTAACAATGTAAAAAAAAAAAAAAAAAACAGATTCGATTTGACTCACCTTGGTGCAGAGGAAGAAAGTAAAACTGGCACACCTTGTCTTCTTGTCTGTAGGCATTTTAGGACCTTATGTTTACGTTTCTTTCACTCTTATTTAAAATGAAGTATACAATTTCTAAGTAAGAGGATTCATCTGTGATTATTTAATATTTGCTGATAACATTGACATCTTTATGCTCAATACAGATATTTGGATTGTTTTTTCAGAAAGCCGCCTGCGTGTTCATTCTGATATGTTAAACTGTGTGTTTATCCTCGGTTTCAGGAATACTGTCTGTTGCACGAATCTGTCTTTCGGGCCGCGCAGGATACCGAATGATGAATGTCGCGCATGTGCCGCGTTATCGGACACAGCTGCATTCGGATCATCTCCCATCCGGATTCGTGCCTCTGCTATACTGTATCGGTGCACACACCCAGAGACTCATTCTGCTCCATTTGATACAAGCAAAGGAAATAATCTCTGTCTAATACATCAAATGTCCTTGCCAAATTTATAAACAGATCTGTTGGTAGGCTGAAGTGACAGTGCAGTCAGTGTACTGAGGAAAAATTCCAAAAGGATCTGATGGCATGCCGTGCGTCATTTCAGGCACAGTCTGTTATTAACTGCGAAAGACGTCTGCATATGAGAGCTCTCCATATTTACAGCGCTGTCACTTGTTCACGGGGTGTCAAATGTTAAAGGAAAATAAACTAGCATAGTATTTATTGACTCAATTATTTATTCTGTGAATGTACAGTAGTAAATTTAATGATAAAGAAATTTTACCCAAGACAGAGAGAATTTCATTATATTTACATTTACATTTTTGGTATTGGGCAGATATACACTGTTTAACATACAGTACATGTAGTACTCTACACAGACTGTAGACTTACTGGCGTAGTGGCATGGCGGCGTAGTAGTCAGCACTGTCGCCTTGCACCTCCAGGGTCCTGGTTCGATTCCCACCTTAGCTTGGTGGGTTTCCTCCCACAGTCCAAAGACATGCTAATGCTAATTGCCATTCCCAAATTTCCCCAAAGTGTGTGAATGAGCATATGAGTCTATGTATTTGTGTGTCTTGCAATGGATTGGCACCCTTTCCACGGTGTAGCCCACCTTATGCCCCAAGTCTCCTTGAAAAGCCTCCAGATCCCCACGACCCTGTATAGGATGAGCGTAAGATTTACATTTAGACATTTGGCAGATGCCCTCATCCAGATGTATCTCATTATACATCTGAGCTGTTGAGCATTAAAGGCCTTGCTCTAAGACCCAACAGGAACAACTTGGTGGTCATGGGATTTCAACCTGGGACCTTCCGAACCGTGCCTTAACACCAATGCCTTAACCACTGAGCTACCCCTGACCCGATGAGATGAGGTTTGTGTGATAATTTAGTTCAAATTGCAGGACCAAAATAAAAACCCAACAGCAAAGTAAACAACCATATAACAGTCAGGACCTGTACACACTTGGTATTCACATTTTTTTTTTTTATCTCAATCAGATGAAAAATAGTACGAGAAATGAGTCTGCAGTGACTACTGGTCCAAAAGCTTTGATCAAATGGTCTGCTTAAGAAACATATAAATGAACAGGAATAGACGAATATAGCTAATTTCCGCTCTGCGATTATAGCATCACCTTTCTCTGTTAGCATAGCTGTGGTGAACTTCGCTCCGCAACCTGACAGTCTCGCAATGATTGTGCAGCCCGCCTTTGCTTGCATAACCATGATGTGCATGGAAGAGTCATCAGCACGAAACTTCTCTATGACCTCATCACAAAAAGGAATGTCTGGCGAATGCGAAATAATATCTAAATCAGGTATTATTGGCCTGACAAACTGAGAGTTTGGAAATGCTTCAAAAGTGATCAGTCATCCATTGCCATTTCAGAAGGGTCGAATAACTACAGTATGACCTGTGTCAAGCGAAGGAAACAACGAAGAAGATAAACTGTGCTGGAATTAAGTTAAGAACTGTAATACATTATTCAAACCTCCAAGGATACTGCTGAAACGTCAACTTCATGGAAAAAATAATCATTAACGTAAAATCACTTAAACGCTTCGTGAAGGTGACATCATTAAAAAATTGACAGTAGAAATCTGAGCTACAGTATGTTTATGACAAGAACTCACAGGATTGGCATTAAACAGCTATAAGATCACTACGGGAGACTAAATAGGGGGAAAAATTGTTTAAGAGCATAAAGATTGGGCTTTGGAGCAACGGAAAAAATGTCATGTGGTCTATGAGTCTAGATGGATCCTATTCCTGAGAAATGGGTGTGTCAGGGTAGGAAGGGAAGCTCATGAAGCGATGCACCCATCATATATATAGTGGCCATTGTACAAGCCTGGTGAGGCAGTGTTATGATCTGAGGTTGCTTTATTTGGTCAGGTCTAGTCTGAGCCACATTATGTGGCAATAAAATGAAGTCAGCTGACGACCTGAATGTACTGATCACATATATGAAGTTTTTTCTTTCGTGATGTCATCTTAAGTATTACGTGTTCCAGAACTCTAATTGTTGAAGATTGGTTGTGGGAGCTCTTGAAATAAATGGTCATTTATGGTATTTTAAGCAGTTTCTTCCGCTTCTTCTATTCAGAGAATTTCCAATGAAGTACAAGTGCTTCAGCTTGAATATGCTTCCTCTTTCCTCTGTTGCTTCATTGTTTTTGCTCAATAACTCTATCAGGATGGATACATCAGTGTCCTCCACACTATATCTAATGCTGAGTCATCAAGTAAAAAGAAAAAGGAAAATATGAGTACATACTTAAAAAAAAAAAAAAAAAAAAATTATAGTACAGTATATCTGGTGTTTGTATCTCTCTGTCTCTTTCTCTCCTTCCTTCTATCTCAGGGTTTGAGAATTAAGATCGGAAGGGCGATACATGGAACGGTCAGTCTGAATACCTGCCAAACTGATAAACAGTTTGATAATTTGATTGCCTCAAGGTGTGTGTCTCAAGGTGTTTGCAATAAATCTAGCCTTGAATTAAATGACTGGATCAGCTAGCTTTTTCTGGACGCATTAAAAGTATTCAGGCTTATATTTCATTCTCATATCAGTCATATAATAAGCAATCATATAATGTAATATCATATCATACAGAGCTAATGATAACATGTTAAATAGAGCTATTGGACTGTCCTCGGTTCATCATTCCCCCATCTGGTTCCACTTCGGAAATGATATGAAACTACAAATGGGGTGCGAGTGACATTTAAAAGTCAAACACTGCGATGTAACGAGGGAATGAAAGCTGCTTCTAATACAGGTTCACAGACTGTAACAGGCCGATCGCACCCGATAAAAAACAATGTTTCCCCTCCTTACAAGCTGCACAATCCTTATAAAGTGTATCCGACGATCTGTAAAAGAAAAATGCACTGTTGTTGTAAAGTTTTCCATGCAGTAATGTGAACTGACATATGGAACCAATCAAGAGGACTCCCAAAGGGCTGCTGGGTGGAGGGTGGAGGAAAGACGAGTGTGTGTGTGTGTGTGTGTGTGTGTCGGGGGGTGGCTTCTCATAATCTAAAACACTGAAACAAAGGCACAGTGCTGGGATGGACCTTATGGAAATTTGAGACTGGGAAATGTGTCGGAATGGATTGTGGTATTCTGGAGGCATAAATAACGTCACACCCCACTTCTGCTTTTTTGAAACTGTATCCCAAAACCCTCTAAGTGCAGCTTTTCGTCAGTCATGGACGTCCCAACGGAGAACATCGTGAAATTAGAGTCACTGGTCATAAAGGGTATTATAGGCTGTTCACACACACACACACACACACACACACACACACACACACACACACACACACATACAAAAAACAAAACAAAACAAAAAAAAACACACACTCTCCTGATAATTAGGTCAAGCTCTGTTGGACACATGTTTCAAGCTTGGACTCTTTTATTTGTCTTGTGTTTGGTGTGTATTATGGCTTGCGGTTCACTGGAAATGAAAACATCCTTCCATTTATTAGCTTCATTTGGGGCTGTTCTCTTTTTTTTTTTTTTTTTGCTTCTTTTTTTTTTTCTTGTGTTCATTTTACACTTAAGCC
>JAQQZT010000006.1:7296114-7328387 GCA_030068275.1 Clarias platycephalus
ATGCATAACATTAAAATGATAAGTATTTCTATTATTATTATTATTATTATTATTATTATTATTATTATTATTATTATATACTACTTGTCTATCAATCAGGACTGAGTTCTGTTTTAGGTTAAACCTGATCAAGCTCACAAAACAAACCAATTCCAAATCACTATATCGTCCAAGAGGCATTAATATAATTGTAAAACTACAATTAAAATAGTTGTTCAAATAACAATCTTGAAATCCGTAACCTCTAAGTGTGCCTGCGTTAGCAGTTCTATACCACCGAGTTTGAAAAATGATTGTTATTTATTTATTTTTTTACCAGAAAATCACATCTCATTGAGATATATGTCCACCGAGACAGTGAAGGGGTGCTCAAAGAGTCTCAGAAGACTCAAGAAAACAACACTCATACATCAGTAGCACACTCGGGGGAGGATCAAACCATTTTGTCATGGAAAAGCAAGTCTGTACTCCCCCCATCTTCACCCACCTTAGCAGTGCTTTTAACTCGCCCTGATGAATTGGACCACTTTCACTGTAGTAGCGGTTTGAGGTAGAATGATCACTCATTTCACTATGATGACCAAACTCCGTCAGAGACGTCAGCGTACTGAGATGAATGTCGAATCCGACCTCACAGCACACACACTTTCCACCTCACTGACCCAGGGCCAATGTGCTAAATGTGGCAACTAAGGGAAGTTAACATATCATGTTGTGCTGCTTATGAGCTATAAATAGTACAGCGTGATATGCTGACTTCCCTTACTTCCCCTTGTCTATTCCGAAGTATTAATGGACAGCAACAGGTAAATATTACGGTTCCATATATAGGCATTCAGATTATACTCAACATCTTCATTTGTTGCTTGCATATTCATTCTTATTAAACCACAAGAAGTGTTATATACATGCTTAACAGTGGTACGATGAATAAATCTCCTCGTTTTATTGTGTGTACTGTACTGTATATAACATCATAGACTATCAATAAAAACAAATGAGAAACAAATATAAGGTACTATGGAAGATCAGATGATTAGGATGTACAGTATGTGCTGTAGGTATGTATTGTATATAAACTCACTGACTACTTTAACATGGACACCAATACCCTTGCTCATTCATAATATTTTATGTAGATCAGTCTTTGGAGTTTACAAGTGAATGGTGAAAAAAAAAAAATCCAATGAACAGCAGTTCAGTGGGTGGAAAGGCCTTGAGAAATGTCAGAGGAGAATGGCGAGACTAGGAACTAATTTACATTGTATGATATTTGGCAAACTCCTTCTCCAGAGCAACTTACTGTAGACGTATCTCATTCCTATATATCTGAACAGTCAAAGGCTAAGAGCTGTGCTCAGAGTTTGGCAGCTTTGAACCTACAAATGTCTTATATACTCAGCTACCAGTCAATAAGCACTCTTTACAACCATGATTAGCAGAATGTGGGCAATCTGCCTCGAAAGGGCAAAAGACTACTTCAGGTTACCATGAACAGGAATCTGACGTGGAACTGAGACCAGGCTCACTGAAACTGTATAGCTGAAGATGGGCAAAAAACCAGTTAATGTTCTGTCAAGCTCTCTCAAGTTTTACCGTTCTTTGTTAACTCTAGTTGAAAATTATGACACAAATCAAAATAATCTCGTACCAACAACCATGAAACAGTAAAAGTCAATGAGATAGAATTTTTCCCCTTCTCATGTACACCGATCATCTGTTATATTACAACACAAACCATTATGCCCAGTATTGTGTAAGTTCCTCTTGTACTGTAAAGCCTGGGCCCTCGGGGCATGGCTCCACAGGGTTTCTGGGGTGTGCTGTGGTGTCTGGATGTTGCACATTGAACGAGGATGTTGGCAGTGGATCCTTTGGGTGCTGCGGGTTGCAGAGTGGGGCCTCTATGGATATGGAGTTGTTTGTCCGCCTGTCCCTATGGGTGCTTGATCGGATTGAGATCTGGGGAGTTTGGAGTTTGACTGTTACCTTTCTGTCATGGCCAGCATTGTCTTTTTTTTTTTGTGATTTGTGGTGCTTTTCTGTGGGTTCAGACCAGAACATTGGCCCCCATGGACATGAATGAGGTTTGGGTGTCCAGGATCCTGTCACCAGTTTTGTGGTGTATAGTTGATAATCAGTGTTAATGTGTTAATGCTATGTGGTGTTAATGGTATAGCTGATTGGTGTATATTTGAAAATTTGTTAGGAACAAACTGATTTTTATTGATTTCCTCATCTTTCTAGATGTTCCATGACCATGAGGCAAAGTAATCATGTAGATTTACAGAGTTATGAATGCACCTAGTGATCAAAATTGTGGACTGGCAGCAAGCACTAATAAGCACTCTTGCCCTATGAACATGTGATGAAGGTCGCATTAGACAGGATCTTTGACGACAGTATTGCCAGTTTCATGGTTTTGCACTCAATTGAGTTAGTCTTAAAATATGATATAAATTTATAGCAAAAAAAGATAAAATAAAGATAATCATTTTCAACAAAAAAATGAAAGACTATGACGTACTGACCAAATTCTACTGCAAATCTTGGAAATTATGAAGTGGTTAATGTCCATATAAAAGAAAATGCAGGTGTATCACAGTGACCTTGTTTGCCCCATAAAAAGGCTGAAACAAAACAATACAAAAAAATAGAAAGTCTCCCATTTCCAAAGTCTGAAATTTTTGGGCTAGTTTCAGGTCTTTTATTCGGTAGTGAAAATAGAAATTATATTCGGCCGGGAAATTTTGCCAAAACTTGGCAACCTTCATTGTGGTAAATTGAAATACGTCAGCTGTATTGTGCACAACTAAACAAAGGTACGTCTAAAAGCTGCTTCAGGGGTTGTGGCTACATCACTGTGTTGTCGACTCGCAACTGCCCAATATGGTGCTACTCTAAAAATTCACTTGATAGTAGCCTGTATCGGAAGTCAAGCTTCTGAAATGTATTTTTGTTTGAGGCTATGTTGTTTATTATGTCATCCTGCCCCACCAAGTCTATGGTCATAAGTCACTGCCAGTCTAAGATTAGATGCCACCTACAGTACATGCCAATAAACTATAGGCTCACTATTAGCTTTTGGATCTGGGTCGAATAAGTCAGAAATGTACGATTTTTAGCAACAGACACTCAACAAACCCTAATGCTCAGTAAAGGGGTCTGTGATATTACAAGACGTTTTTCCATTCTGTTGAATGTCTCAGAAAGGTCTTCATGAAGGAAAATACAACTGGAATAAAATCATCAATAAAAACACAATGTAAAATTTGTGAAAAAATTTTCTTTTTTACTTTTTTGTCTTTTAATTTGACAACATCTTAATGTTAAACCTCCAATAAGATGGTGGCCAGAAGGTTGTTTGCTTTGCAATCATGACAGCATTTTGCTTTGTTTTGTTTTTCAAACCATGGAGCAGTTAGTCATAGTTGTCATAATCATAATTTTAGCAACATGTGCAGCTTCAGAAACAGCCTTAAAAGGGCAGCTTTTGACCTTTTGCGCTGAGAGTTCTGCCTGGCGGGTTTCAGATCCTTGTTTAGAGGCCTGTGGATTCCCCCTGACTGCTACGTGCCCTTCTGCTCTTTACTTTCCTGCCCCCGCATTACCTCTTTGGGCCACTGAAAGATGCAGCAAAATCCATGTTTGAATTGCTTAATGTCTGCACATATATTTACAGTATATACACACACACACACACACTCCTGTTCTTTACATCTCTTTCTTTTTCTTCTCATGCTTTTCTAATCTTTCCCCTGAGAAGAGCTCTTGAGAATGGTCTCTTTGATCAGTGAGACAATTTTTTAGTTTTTTTTTTTTTTGCATAGCTCCTACAGTAACACGTCAACTTTGATCCCCCTTTTTCTGTTATAGGACACTTCCTACGAATAACTTGAAAGAAGTGAAAAAAGATTCTGTGTGCCACAAACAAAAGTGAAACTGATATGTCTGATTTGAGTCTATCAGGGAAGCAAAGCGCTGCTACAGTTAATATGAAAAGGGAACATAGAAAATTCGTGGACTTATGCCAAGTCAATAAAAATGTCAGAGCTTAAAGCAGGCTCATCAATTCAGCATTTAGGGAATTGCTCCATACCTCAGATTTCAACCCGACTTTATCGAGTTAACGCTTACATACGTCAATTATTTACCATAATTCTGTTTAATTACAGTGCTTTGCGGTGGAATATTACATTAATGTCCTGTTGGCTTTCCATCATACAAGTCAAGAAACCTGATCACACCATGTGCTCAGTGAAATGTTGGACAAATTGTTCAGACGTTCCTGGGACAACGCAGAAGTATAAACAATGAGTAATAAGAAAAGAACAAAAGATGCCAAAAGTGGGTGGCTGGATAGATAGTGATGAACGGATGAGTGTGGTATTGCGTAACCCATTTCTCCCCATTTTCTACCCATTTTTTTGGCTTGTTTTTCTCACTATTACACCAGTGCAATACAGAAGTGTACAAGTAGGGGAAGCTGTCTGAGACACTTAATGGGTACTGGCTATAATCTCAGGAACCATCAGAAAAGCCTTCACTGCACTTCATATTAATTCACATTCACACACACACACCCTTAGTGGCAAAATTCGGGTCGAATGGGCACATTGCCTACTTTGATATGATGACAGGAAATGATTCATCGACTCAACACTTTTCATACGTTTCTTATTCATGCATTCGTGCTGCCATTATTGTATTTTTCCTCTCTTTTCCCCAAAGCCGACTATTTGATTAGAGTCACGAAGCATACTGTTCCAAGTTCATACGTGCTTTCTGGTAAACATCTATTATTCTTCGACAGTTGCTCACGTTCCGTCTCACATGAAGGCATTTATTATCACAAAAGCACACGCACACACATACATACATGTATGCAAAGCAGTCTGACATGTTCTGCCTCATCAGTTGAAGGAAGTGAAAGCCCCTCGTGGGCAGCTGTAGCTGTCAAAGTGCGCTATGCATCCTGTCTCAAGACTTCCAAACCAGGGATATGAAAGCAATGCAGGGGGAAAATGCCGGGAATGCTTCTGAGTGGCACGGAGGCATCAAGGACCCATTGGTGGCCCTCTGAGCTGTCACTTACAGTGGCTATGGATGGAAGGCTATCGGTCAGGGCAGCGTGCCCAGCAGACGGCAGCCGCCAGCTGGATGAGGTCCTTCATACGAAGGGCCCATTTCCATCTTGATCCCTGACAATAACTGGGAGACAGGACAAGGCCATCAGTCTCCATTACGGGGACAGTGTTTTCTCTCGCATCGGCCCTCTCTGTCGTGTTCTCCTCGGGATCTAAAGGAGACGCTGTCTCATACATCATTTTCCACACAAAGCTTGAAAGCCCCCTGTAGTGGTGAGATGGCTCCTTCCTGCCTACCGCCCCTCCTTGCAACGTCGGTCCACCTTGACAGGGGTAGCTTCCGCTGACAAGGGGGAAATTAGCATAGCAATGGGAACCTCCTTAGGCCTGACAGGGATGGACATTGTAAGTGACACTGAAGCCCAGGCCACATCAACCAAAAGTCCTTAGATCCAGTCAAACCACCACATAACCAAGTAGCCTCTGTGATGACAGGTGTAGAAACTTTATAGAATCATATTTACGAAAACGTAAGTATGAAACCTGCATTTATGGAAAAAAATCTCAGTAGATACCAAGTAGATGTTTCTGTAGATGTTTGGAGCTAATTGGGCTCTTCAGCTGATGTTTTGCTGCTATGTGTTTAATTGTAGTATGTCTTGTATGTATATTGGTTAAAATAAAACCCAAACGAATCTTGGTAATATAAAGATAAACTTGGAGATATAAGTGAAATCATCTTTTCTTTAACCTCAGACCCATGTCCACTAAAAACAACAATCGTGACCTCACATTCTCTCAGTACTTACGGAGGGGGCTGTAGCTCTCATCCGTGGCCCAGCATTAATAGTTGCAGTGGTTCTGCTCTGGAGAATGATCCGATAACATGTCTGTCTTCATCCAATGATAGTTTCATATTGATTCAGGGGGCAAAATATTCACCAAGACTCATCCCTCTCACAGTGCTACTGTCAACTCTCTGGCCCACTAAGTGATAAGAAAAACCCCTATTACACCTTCCTCAGCTGACAGAGCGTCAGCCCTCATTTTTTCTAATTCAGGTCTGTGTAAGGCCTGTTCCAGTTCAGAGACCAAGCACAAAAGGTTGCAAGATCCTTGTTGGGTGATAGATAGCAGGTTACTCTTATTGTCAGCACCTGTTGCTAAAAGCATGTAGCCTTTTTACAACTTCATCCTCCATAAATATGTCAGGGATTTGGTAAGCATCTGGTTTTCTATCTAACAAAGACAACAGCTCAAACATGAGTGTAAGATTTTTGTAAAAATTACAGAAATTTGTAAAAAGTGTCTGGGTGAACCATGAAATTAGCAAAAGAAATGTGGAAAAAATATTATAAATGGAAATCACTTAAACACTTGATTGTGTTTCATTGTGAAATATCGACAATAGAAATCACAGGCATGTTTAATAATGAAAGTAAGATCATTTCCATATTAGCAATACGAGAAGAACTAACAGAATTGGAATTAAACAGCTGTATGTCCACGTGTTACTGGGACCAATCAGAAGAAATACTTCAACTTGCTATGGAGCATAAAATTGGACTTTGGAGCAATGGTAAAAAGGTCATGTCGTCTGATGAGTCCAGATTGGCCCTATTCCAGAGTGATGGTGCATCAGAATATGAGAGGTTCTTAGGTTCTGAGGTTCTTTTTGATCTGAGGTTGCTTCACTTAGGCAGGTCTAGGCTCAACAATATTACGACAACATTATGATGACCTGATTAAACAGAATGACCAGGTTATTACATCAATGGAGTTTTCTTTCCTAATGGCACAATGGTATGTCGTGGCATATTCCATGACTTAAATTGTCAAAGCCTGAGAAATAATTTTCACACATGACTTGGCCTCCAAATTAGGTGCCATAATTAAGACTAAAGGCGAATGTATTCTTAGTGTGTGTTATAATTTTTTATTTTTTTGTAATCTACATATTACATACACACATGCACTATACAGTATATAAATTATATATCTTAAATTTAGGACTAAGACCCAATTTAAGACTAGGACTAGAAAAGTAATTAAGGTGATTATGTTGTAAAAAATTGCTTTTCATTTCTAAGCTCTGAATTTTCTAAAATGTACTGTATCTGTACAAAGCGTATTTTAATTGTGTATATACTGTGAATCAATAGAGGTCCAAAATAGAATTCTTCAGTTTTATACTACACAAGTTTATTAGCTTGATAACATCTTATCTGAAAAATAAAAATATCTGGTGTCAACTCCACTGGGGAAGAAATTTGGTCTTTGGAGGTTGAGAACGTCTCCATGTCTGTTTTCAACATTTAACCCCAGTGACGTTTGAAGGAAGTGAGCAGTTAGTGACCCAGATTTCTTTAATGTTCACATAAGAATGAGTCAAAGAGAGAGACAGAGAACATTTTAATTGTATAACAAAGCAAAAAGTTTTCTTTTCCCCAGACATGATGATGCCATATTAATTACTTTCATGTCTGGTATACAGTATTTGAAATGGAAACTCAGAATTTTGTTGCTTTGTATAAAGAGTCTTTAGTTTGTTAACAATTCTAATGAAGTGAGTATTAAAATAGAAGGTAAGGGTCAGATACAGTAATTAATATGAACCTGTGTAAATGTGAGTGTTTAACTGGCATTAATTTAATACACATTCAATAATTAAAAATACTTAACTAGGTTATCTATAGACAATCACGTTGGCCTGGGTCAATTTGAGCCACTTTGTCAAGTACTGACCAGAAATTAGGATTTAATTTAGAGATCGGGTATTCATTTGTATTAAATTAGATTAAAATGAAATTAACTTGCCATCCAATTTTATTGATGTAATAACTCAATTTCCTTCCTTTTATTATTTGTGAGTGTATGAAACATATAAATTTGAATAAAAGAAATTTGCAAACATTTGTAGCTGACATTGTCATAATTTAGGACGCCATTATAAAAGATGAGTTGCTGACGTAAATAGTGCGTATGTATAGCATTTGCAACAGCTAATTATACACGATGTACTAAAATCATATAGGAATCACACAACACCCATTCATGTAAAGAAAAAATATTTTCATTAGATTTTCCTTTTAGCATTGCAGATATTTAATTCGGGATAATGCCATCTCATACATTTTTATAATCCTTGTTAGTTTTTAACATTACAATTTTTGGTCCGGTGAAAGGATCACTGATTCATTTGTTTAAGGGAAAATAGTTCCAGTATGAATAAACTAACAATCATATCAGAAGAGAACTACAAAAAGCACATTTATTACAAGATATGTGAGCTCTTGGTCTTATTGTCCTCTATGGAGATTGCTTAGACAGAAAGAATCACTTCACTCATTCACGCTCCTTAGCTGGAATTTTCTGAGAAGTATGAGCTCCAGTCTATCTGACTCCTGCGCTATGTAAGTCATGCACATTTTAAACATCAGAGAATAATGTTGCCTTTATCTGGTCTGGACATTAGTTGTGGAGAGTGATTATCTGGCCTGGAAATGCTTGTTTATTGTCAACCAGTGGACACATGCTGGTCTCAGATGTCTCAGAAAACAAAGGAGAGGACTGTAAGAGAACTGCTGTATACATAAGTTATGACTACATAATGAAATAATGTTAGATTGAGTTATGAGTAAATCGACTGAGGTTCGTAAAGGCCTCTTACATTTAGAGGCCTATACGATCACATCAATTTTAGATTTTATATTGACTTTTGGTTAGAGTTAACCTCCACGGTTAAGGGTTCAAATCTCACCTCCGCAGTTCTCCAGACTTCCTGAAGGACTTTTTTTTGCATTTCATTTCTGGCGCGATTTTCTTTCTTATGTTCCTGAACCTGACCAGTTTCAGAGGAATGTTTTTTTGTTTGTTAACCAAACAGTGACCTTTGAATCATTCAAGCACAAAAAGTCCAACTTAAAGCATGAAGCAGTAAGAAACAGATGAAGATGGTGGCAGATGATCAGGCTGGTGATTAGTATAATGGTGATGCTGAATGCTGAGTGGTTGAAACAAAGCAGAGGGGAAATAAGGTTGCTGTGTGTCTATATTCCATTTGATCCTAAATACAGGTTTGTGCCTGTAATACTTAAATACTTATGGCATGAGGCGGGGTACAATCCATTATGGGTCACACACATATACCCACATGGCATGGGAGGAAAAAGCATGGGGAGAGCATGCAAACTCCATACACACAGACCCAAAGCAGGAATCAAACTTGGACCCCGGAGGTGCAAGGCGACAGTGCTAACCACTTCGCCACCATGCTGCCCAGTTGTTACATAAACGATTAATATTTAAATAGTATCTTTAGGCACTTTGCATCTGTCGCAATTACACACTTGTTCCATTTTCTTTAATGTAATCTAAATTATTTAATTACATTCAAAATGAAAAGAAATGAATACTGTACATAGTGTATTATTGGATGTTTGAGTGTGTAAGTGGCTTGGCAACCCATTCAGTCTATTCTCCAGCTTGTGGCCTGATTTCCTTCTACAGGACAGGTGCAGAAAATGAATGAATATTTGTAAATGATTATAAAGGATGTTAAAGTTTTATAACAAAGTGCTACTGGATTGTCAATTTTAATTGATCAACTGGTTTTGGTTTTTTTTATACCAGCAAGTACTCAACAGATTTATATGAATCTGCTTATAATAATTATTTCTAACAACTAATACAGTACAATGTATTGTAGATGCATCACATCAACAGATCAAAATATGCAAGTCTCTCTCTTGAGCCATGACTGACCCAAAATAAACATTTTATTATTATTATTATTATTATTATTATTATTATTATTATTATTATTATTACTGTATTATGATTACCGGTAACATATTTGATGTGCTATTACTGGAAAATAATCATCTAAGATTGTAATAATAACTCTGCTTCACTTTAAGCTGCAATTGTTTTTTAATTTATTTTCCTATAAAACTATTCCCCATTGTGTTTTACTCCTTACATAATATGAGAACAATAATTGACACACTGATAAAATGCCTACGCACAGTCTTGTAAATAAATTAAACACTACCAAATGCGCTGATTAATCTACAGTTTCTTAGACAAATATGGCAGAGGGAGATTTAATGCTGAGTGGTAACCGGTTTTAAATAAAATAACAGTAGCTTTTCTCTTTATTGCCTTTGTTCCTCTCACTTCACCCTTGAGATTGATCTGTGATTAGAAGAAAAATCTGATTAGGTGATATAGGAACTTTTATTCACAACTCTTATTCACAATATGTGATTCATCTTTTACACCTTAATGCCGTCCCATCATGCCATTTTGAGAAATTACCTTTAAAAAAATCTACATCTGAAAACAACTGAAGCTGCTTTGTAACAATGTTTATGGCTAACAGTGCGATACATTTGGATTCACTGGTGATTTTAAATTTGAACGTGTATTTGGAGTCAGTATAGAGAAACTAGTTATGGAGAGATATGGTCCTTCTACAAATTATTTGTTAAGAAAGAAACATTTAACGCTCTGTTCCATCACCGTTCACCCACAGAGCGTATGCTTTTGCCTCACGGATCTCCCCATATGTATCAACTGTAGCTGATTTCCATATCCTGTCTGCAGAGAGAGGGGTAATTGAATTACCCCTGCTGGAAGTGGCATTTAGAAGTGCTTGGGTGTGGAGTAAATGAGCAGGCCTCATTATTTCTCAAGAGGGTGGTCTTTTGTGGTGCCATGCAAAGGTGCACTTCACTGACTCAGAGAGCTGTGCTCTGTCCAGCAATACTTTGTCACCTCTCTCTCTCTCTCTCTCTCTCTCTCTCTCTCTCTCTCTCTCTCTCCATCTCTCTTCCTCTCTCTCTTTCTCTATCTCTCTATATTTCCCCAACTCTCCAAAAATTATTGTTTTGTTTAATAAGATGGTAATAAGAGATGTCCTGCATCTTTAAGATATATATTTACACCTATCAGCCATAACATTACTATGCAAAATTATGCCCACTGTAGGTTCTGTAGGTTGTGTAGGTTCTTCTTGTGGCACCTGGGCTCCACATGACTCCACAAGACCTCTGGGGGTGTGCTGTGGTGTCTAGCACCAAGATATTCGCAGCAGATCCTTGTCCATGGATTGGACTTGGTGCTCGATTGGATTGAGGTCTAGAAGGGAAGTTTGGAGGCAGGGTTGGCAACCTTGGACTCTTTGCTTGCTGGGCCCTGTGCGTGACAGGCTGTGGTCCCACTGGGTGTTTTGATACCTTTCTGTCATTGTCAGTATTTACTTTCTTTGGTCATTTGTTCTGCATTGGCTTTACCGTGGGATCAGATCAAACAGACTGGCCTTTGGTCCTCATGGGCATTTGTGAGCCTTGGGTACCAAAATCTTATCGTGTTACCAGTTTACAGGTATATAATTGATAATAAAGGCAGCACGGTGGCTTAGCACTGTCGCCTTGCACCTCCAGGGTCTGGGTTCGATTTCAGCCTCAGGTCTGTGTGCATGGAGTTGCATGTTCTCCCCATGCTTGGTGGATTTCTAAATCAGCTAATCGGCACTCCCAAATTGCCCGTAGTGTGTGAATGAGCATGTGTGTGCCCTGCGATGGTTTGACACCCTGTCCAGGGTGTACCCCACCTCATGCCCTAAGTCTCCTGGGATAGGCTCCAGGTCTATTCGCATGGGACCTATTCGCATGGGATTAGTATTACCTGGGGACCTCTAGTCCTTTGTAATAATTACGGAGGTTGTCTGTAATTGTAATCCCATGTGAATCGACCATGTCTGAAATTTGTAAAGTAAAAATTCATGAAAAAAAAATTCTGAATACTAATTCTGTTCGAATAGGGCTTTAGATGATGAGTGAATGAGTGAGTGATAATTGATAATCAATCTTATTGTGGTAATATTATTGCTGATATGTGTGTGTGTTTATTATCTCACATAAATTGTATTATTCTGAAAGAGCAGAGTATAGTTTATTGACATGTAACAAAACACGTGTCTCTGTATTGGTAAAGAAGCAGAGGAAGAAAAATGCATGTTAAGGTGCAGGATGGTGATGGGGGAAGGGACAGGGTTGAATGGCCCGACGGTCCTCCCAAAACTCCCCCTCCTCACTGGGGAGAAGGGAAGGTTGGGTAGTGTAGTACGACATATGAGTGAATTTATAACTATGCTTAAGTTTTTAAAAACCCTAACCTCTTTTCTTTAAACCTATTAAAAGCCACTTTTACGACAGATTGATCTTGGGTCGACGTGTATATTTTCACATAGCACTCATTTACAGCTGCGGCGTTTAAAAGTCAATAAACTACAGGTCACACCGTGCTTTGGGTTTTGACGCATGCGCAGTAGAAGCGGATGTGTAATAGCCTACTGGTAGACGAGAACAGAGAGAAGGGGAAGCAACGGCTGTGCAGATTTTAAATCGTAAATAAAAACAATAACGGATCACGCGTTCTTTTTTTTTTTTATTTTATCTTTTTTTTTTTTTTAATGGTAACTTCGTTGCCAGTGGAGTATGATGCGGATATCGAGAACGGTATGTTTTTGCATTAGGCAACATCTGGACGCTTATCTTGGCTAGCCAGCTGTTTTGGTTTTGGGGCGACAAAAACTATATATTAAAAATAGAAAGCGGGAAAATGCCACGGAACAGCAGTAAGCCGCCTTCACTCATCCAGAAAATAGCGACCCACGCGCAGGTCACGTTTAAAAGCTGCGGCGACGGGAAAGATCTGCTGGTAAACTTGGCGGAGTTGCGCGCGCTGCTGAGCCACATCAGGGCCGCAGATCTGAACATCGCGCCGCCGAAGACGAAGAAGGGCTCCGGCTCGGGGACGCGGGCGTGCCGCACAGCTCCGGTCACCTACATGCACATCTGCGAGACCCGAGCGTTCAGCATGGGCGTGTTCTCTCTCCGGAGTGGTGTGTCCATCCCGCTCCATGATCACCCGGGAATGAACGGCATGCTCAAGGTGCTCTACGGCAAGGTCCGGGTACAATGTTTCGACAAGCTCGAAGGGACCCCTGATCCTGATCTTGAGCTTGAGCTTGGCTCGGTGTCCGGGGCTGGGAGTGAGACCGTGCAGAAGGACGCGGTGTTCCGGGCCGCGCTGCGCTCCAGCGGTGAGTTCACGCAGCAGAGCGCGCCGTGCGTGCTCAGCCCCCGCAGGGACAACCTGCACCAGATCCACGCGCTCGACGGACCCGCCGCCTTCCTGGACATCCTGGCGCCGCCGTACGACTCGGATGACGGCAGGGACTGTCACTACTACCGACTTTTACGCACCGTCGGAAAGAACGAGGACGAGAAACAGGGAGAGGAGACCGCCTGGCTTTTAGAGATCCCCCAACCGGAGGAGTTCTGGTGCGGGGGCGAGCCTTACCCTGGCCCTAAAGTCACCGTCTAGGGATGAGAGATAAAGTGTCAGATGGTTCATTTGAATAGAAATAGTGCAAAAGATCAGACAACACAGTGACGTATGACATGCACAAAATACACTTTGAGGGGGAAAAAAAAAAAGAGTACTAAACTGTACCTTTTCTTCTGATACACTCCTTCATAATGTAGTACCTTTACATATATAGTACTTTTTACACAGCATTTGGCAGACACTCTTACATTGTTATTTCATTATACATCCAAAGGCTAAGGGCCTCGCTCAAGGGCCCAACAGTGGCAACTTGGTGGTTGTTGGGTTTGAACCTGCGACCTTCCAAACTGTCCTGCACTGTCTTATTAATCGCTGAGCTTCCCCTCCCCCTACCTCACACAACAGACTTTTTAAAGAGGGAAATACAAAACGCGTCCCATTGAGAGACACCTCAGGGACCGTTAGGCCTAATGGTACAGCTTAGTACTACTTTTTTTTTTTTCAGACAAAGTGTTTTATTAATATATAATGTTGGACAATGTGGGAAATATATAGAGTATGTGCTATCTCTTTCATCCTGGTGTTTAGTGTTGCTGTGAACTGCTAAAACGCTGCAAACTGACACAACAGAGTGGACAATATTTACAGCATTAAATAATGTAATAACTGTTCAAATGTGACATAACATCCTATCAATTCAGTTATAACTGTGACGGTGGGACTTTACCGGTTGTTGTTTACAGATTTGATAATCAGTTCAAAGCTCTTTTTTTCTTTTTGTTTGTTTGTTTGCTTGTTTGTTTTTGAGATGTGCACTTGGTCAGTGCTTTAAACTACAAACAAAAGCCTATATTTTCTTAAGACAAAAATAAATAAATAAATCCCTTATAGTATCCTGATATAGTTATCAACTAAGTCCTAAAGCGCCTTTCATATTGTCAGTGTATTGCTATATATTAGAATTGTAAAGCACTTTTTATCATTTATGACCTGGTTAAAGCCACATTCATTAGTAATTAATAGAACTTTAAAAGAGAAAAGGGAGGTGTGGTTGCATTTCGTTTAACTTCACATGATTTTTTAAAAAGTGTATAAACACTAAACTAAACACTACTAACGAAACCCTATCCCTAATTCTTATGTCTTACCATACTACTTGAACTACTTTGATTAACTACTATTTGTTATTCTATTGATGAAATACTGCCCAGAGAGGGATTTTGACCAAAGCTATTTATGCTAGTAGAACAGAAATACTTAAAAGTGTTTACATGTTCAGTCAGAGCACACATCAACACATTTAATCTTTTGTATCATGCGTAGTAGAGAAAAAGTTGGTATGCTATCAGCTATAGGATGGTTAACAACCAGGTTCACTCTCAGAAATAGAAGAACCTGCACTGTTGTTCTCCTCGTCGATGATGTGCTCCGTGCAAGGGAGGGAAAATCCCATCATTTTTCATCATGTAATCTTCTTTACCTGTGGTGTACCTACTTAGTTTTCAGATTAAAAGTGAACATTAATGTCTGGATATGTATCTTAAAATATTTTAAAGACATAAAGATGAAAAATATATATTATTTCTGAGAGTGTTCCGGTTGAGAGTTGTATTTCTAAGCCTTTGCCCAGCTTTAGGACCCGAAGATATTTCTAGGAACGCTTTTTTTTCTCCACCTTATACACTACATTCTTCATAATATTCAAATAATATTAATGCCCATTTATTTATTATGTATTTTGGAAAATTGGTATTTTTTTATATAATACTAATACTATTTTAACTTAAAAAACAAAACAAAAATAACTTTGTGGCCTTTCTTATAAAATATTGAATGTAGTCTTGCCTTAAAAGCTTATGCTTATCTATGTGCACACTACTTATGTAGCTTCTGTCTTGTTATTTTCTTGTACTGTATTTATTTAAGTTTGTACAATCAATTATGTGTATTCTTTATTGTTTATATTCTGACTTTAAACCACAATTAAATGTTTTTTGTCTCAAGTATTCTGTGTTAAGTACTATCTCACGTGAACAAGACAAAAAAAATGGATTATTCACCAACTGTAGTCTATTTATAATCAGAAAAGGGGAAATCCTTGATTGTGCCAGGATTTCATTTTGTTTAGTTCAAGTAACACTTGCGGTGACCGCAGTATGTAAATGAGATTTGCATTTTTCATGCCTGCTGTGGCGTTTTGAGAACATTCGTTGCATAATTGTAGCACTGACATGCTTTGACTTAGTCATTATGAATTGTATGGAAGCTGACATGGGTGGCGTGATTGTTTCTGGCTGTATATATAATATTTAAAAAAAAAAAAAAAAAAAGGGAAGCCGGTTAGTCATGGCTAAATATTGAGGAGGAGGCAATCTCTAGTAAACTTTGTATGGTTGAAGGCTTTTTTTTTAATAACCGAGGAGCTCAGGCTGACTGGCTTGCACATGACCTTTCTCTGATTTTCTAACATCTCTCTTTTGAAATAATTTATACAATCTGCTACATTTAGTGTACTTTACAATATTCCCGTATTCTTGGTTCAGAATTTCAGTCATTTATTTCTTGAATAGTAAATAAACAAGTTTTATCCCGTCATAAGATAAAATGCAAAAATCAATGGTATGACTTGAGACAGAAAGGATCCTAATAATACAGTACATACCTTCACATTTTCAATGCATTCATGTCCTGTTCTGTAGTTCGTGCATCCGCTTCTGCGAACTGAATCAAACTTTTCATGCTCTTTGTGACTTTCTTGTGCTAAGTTTAAGTGTGCTACTGTTCAGACCATCTCGGGGTACTGTAATCTGATTTCGGCCTCTTTGGACAGTAATTGCTCGTAATTGTCAGTCTGATGATTGCACAGAGGTTCCTCCGAAGGCTGGCTCCAGTCCATAGCTCGAGCAAGACAAGGACATTTTGTTAGAAGGACATGCTGATAGTGATTTTTCATTATACTATGGCCATCCTACTTTAGAAGCTTGAGCAATATGCCCTGTACTGAGATGCATAAATCCGTGTGATTTGCTTCCATTAAGGTTAGGTTTAATTCAGCTTAAACTGAGCATGAAAGTTTGTGTGTTGCATTAAGCTTAGATGAATAGTATTTTCTTATGATTAACATTATTGCTGAAGTCCATGTACATTCCTAGTTTGTGGGAACATATTACATAGTCCATGTGACAAGACCACTTATTATTCTCTCAGTGATGTATTTTACCTCTATTTCTCACCACACAAACCTATATATATATATGGATGCCATCAACAATGCAACTTCCTGCTCTATGCCAGGGACTGTCCCCACCTCTGCAGGTGTGATTTTTTTTTTTTTAACCACAGACAGGTCACAACAATCCCTCTTTCCACTTCTCATGTGCGAATTAAATCCACAGGCATTTATAAAGGCATGTTTATTTACCTAGACATCATTTGCTTCTCTTTTTCTGTCTCATTTATAAAATAAAGGCTGCCAATCTTCATGCACTGAAACAATCTGGGGGACAGATAATGTGTTGGGATGTTTATAGAAGCTAAAAAATATATACAGTTTAATGAAAATCCTTATTACCAGATAGCAACGTATTGTACTCCTGGAGAGCCCTGGACATCTTACTGGTGGTGACACACTCTGTCAATCTGAAATCTGGAGAATTGACTGAGCACGAAGGAAGATAGGAATATAAAGGAATATATAGGTAAAGGTAGCAGAGTTATCATTTTAACCATTTAAGCTGATAATGGGGGGAGAAATCCATTAAATATTCAAATAATTTTAAAGGGTAGAATGAATGACCGAAGACACCTCTGACATGTTGTGAGTCCCTCAGCACATTTATATGCTATACTGTTGAATAATTTAGAAAATATCTGCATATTGTGGTGGTGGTGGTGGTGGTGATGATGATGATGATGATGATGATGATGATGATGATGATGATGATGATGATGATGATGATGATGATAATAATAATAATAATTGTTAACACTTACGATGCACAATGCCAGGAACCGGCTAAAAGCCAACCATGTGTGTGTGAGAGAGAGAGACCAAATTTCTAACAAATAGGAATCTGTTACTTTTGACCTAAAAATATTGCTTAGATAATTTTGAGATTATAGTTTAAAATTAGATTTTATATAAGATCCTATGTATATGTTAAGATTAGTTTTAGGTGTAAGCATGGCATGCATTACCCTGATATTCAGGTGTGTGGGTGTATGGCTGTGGGTGGGTGTCCTTGTGAGACAGTGAGTCAGACCTAACTGGTGTGAAATTGGGAATTTCCTATTCAGGTGTACATCAAACTTTCCTAATGCTATACAATATGCAATGTGAATATGAAAATGAATCTTAGTCTGTGCCACAAAAATTTCAGACTTTTTGTTTTATTGATTATGTTTTTTTTATGATGACAAAAAGTTACTAACCTGCGTTAGTTATTTCATTCCAATTATATTTGACATTCACAAAAACAATGAGATCTATTATTATTTACATGTTTTTTAGCCACCATGGAACAACTGGACACCAAACAAATTGTACAAAAATAGAGATTTTTTTCAAAAGAAAAAAAATATTAAAGAATCCACTGTACACTGTTTAAATGCCTCCGCACGTATGCAATTATGTACAATAAAAGAACAGACGAAGGCACAATAAACAGAGGGAAAGAGAGTTAGATTCATCTCACACATTAGATTAAAAGTTCTGGCTTATTGCAGAGAAAGCGGCTTTGACATTAAAGCCCACTCTCTCTCATGTGGCCAACATGGACATTTCACATTGTCAGTAGAATACGTACACTCCCACATGCTGTATAAGGTTATTCCATTAAATTATTTAACCTAAATATACAAACAAAGTGCGTTTGATCAGTCAACATGGGACTGAGAAAGTCAGACAACGAAACCGTGCCATTCGAGGACGCGCACTCTTAGTGTCCCTCATCCAAAGTGATATCTGGTCATTTCCCTCCGTGTCTTGCTTTGACCTGAACACCTAAAATGTTTACACCTGTCCATGTGCACCTGCAAAGCAAACACTGTATGAACTGTATGAGTTCGGTGCTGATGATTTGGCTGCGCGTTCTCGGTTACCATCGCGACCGTTTCCTAGCGTCCGTTGCGCGCCGCGGATTCTCATTGGCTGATTCCAGACGTGGAGTTTGAGGCACCGGCGGGAACCGAGGAGGATGCTGAGGATGAGGAGACTGTGGCTTTTCTGTCCTTCTGCCTTAGGTGGATCTTGGTGTGCCTCTTCCTTTCGTCGCTGCGCGCAAATTTGCGGCCGCAGTAGTCGCAGGCGAAGGGCTTCTCCCCGGTGTGTGTGCGGATGTGTGTGGTCAGGTGGTCGCTGCGGCTGAAGTTTCGCATGCAGATGCGGCACTGGAAAGGCTTGTGGCCCGTGTGGATGCGGATGTGCCGGGTGAGCTCGTCGGAGCGCGAGAAGCGTCGGTCGCAGCCCTCGGCCGGGCATGGATACGGACGCTCATGCACGGGCGTTTTGCTTGGCCTGTTCGGGTACTTCCGCGGGCGCAGGATGGGCCTCAGGGGCAGGTTCTGCGGGCTATAAGCGGCGGGTAAGCGCGCACCTTCGGCCACCGGTGCAGCCAGCGTGAAGTTCTTAATTGTGTTGAGTGGCGTAAGAGGCGGCGGCATCCGGAAAGGCTCGAGAGGGCACGCGAAAGGTTTGCGCTCGGGCATGGACTGCACGTCCCGCTGGCACGGGGGCTGGAAAAAGCCCGTGTAGTCCGGGAGGATGGGGAAGAGGCCGGTATCAGCGCTCGGTTTAGGGGAGGAATAGGCAGGCGGTGGGTACGAGGAGATGGGGCACGTGGAGGTGGAGAGGAATGCAGACGGGTCCTGGTAGACCTCCGGGCAGCCCGAATAGGGCGGAGGAGGGGAGTAGATGTGCTGATGCTCCATATCCGTCTGGCCCTGAGCCACCGTGCAGCTGAGTGTGCTGGAGAAGTGAGCCGGAGACACCGAAGAGGAGGAGGACGGTGATGAGGACGCCGAAGAGGCCTGGGTCATGCCCAGGATGCCCGCGCTCACGATGTTGATCACGCCCTCTGGGTTCCAGCTGCCCGGATACTGGGAGTCGATGGAGAACTTGCCCATGTAGGTGAAGGTCTGACTGCGAGGACAACCCGGCTGCGCGAAGCTGCTGGAGTAGGGCAGGTCGACAGCGCGCTTCTCCGCGCTCATATCCCCGCAAACCAAGCCATCTGGAAGAGAGGAAAATATAAACAATGCTGTTAATTCAAGCACGGCTTATACACACACACACACACACACACACACACATATATATATATATATATATACACACACACACACACACACACACACACGAAGAATCCGTGCGCGCTGAGGAAGTCAGCGCAACTTGCATTTTACGCACGAGCGAAACGAGTTCCAGTTAAAGCCATAAGCACTTACAAATCAAACAGTCGACAGCACAGCAAATACCGCGTTTAACTACCATATGAAACCTGTTTATAAAAACCTGTGTTTATGAAACGTCTTTAGGAGCACGTGACAGCGAAAACAGGTAGGAGGCTGTGCGCAGCCGGAGATCCTTAGCTTACCTGCTGAAATCCCGTTTATCGGGTCGTAATGTCCACTTAGATCCGTGTTTGGGAAAATCGCCACCGATGCTGGCAGCGGCGTGCTGTCGTCCAGTGAGTAGATGCCCTCGGACAGAGGGTGCACGAAGCTACCGAAGGTGACAGGACTTTTCTCCAAAGTTTTAGCGGTCATTGTAAAGTCAGTCGCGGGAGTAATGTTTGTTTGTTTGCGTGCGATTGACCCTCTCTCTCTATCTCTCTCTATCTATCTTTCTCACCTCTGACACTAAACTCACATCAGCAAGGCTGTCTGTCACTTAACCTAGACGAGTGTTTAGCAGACACTCAGATGTGACCACGAAAGCGAGCCTCTCTCTCTCTCTCTCTCATCAGCGTGTGTGTGTGTGTTTTGGTGAATGACAGACCCTCACGGCGCCTCTTATTGGGTACTATGTGTGTATTTATGGGCCATTCAAAGTGCCGTTACGTCACTGACCATATAAGGACCGGACGGCAAAAGAACAACGGAGCCACGAGATGCGATTGGCTCTGACGAGTCGTGACGACACGCAGCGATAGTTGTCAATGGAGACTTCGCTCTCTTTTGCCTATACCGACGGGCCAGCGGTAGGAAAAATCACCGAGCCATCACTTGATTGAAAAGAACAAAAGTTTGCATGCATACACAATGGGTTTAATCTCAACACTTTGGGATGCGCAATAAACAAAATAAAAACAAAACAAAAGAACAAGAATTTTTACAGCATAAAAGTGACACATTTGTAGTTTCCTAAATGAACTCGGGTGCATCTATCACTTTGAATCAGGAATTCCGGTTTACCTTCAACCCCATACATGGGTTTTTAATCCGGTGTGTGAAACAACGCCCCTGCGCACATATATGGCACTTATTCCGGAACATGCGCATCGGAAACTGACGAGTTCTGCCGAGCAAAAAGGAGCCGAGCTGAAAACCACAACCAAATGAGACGCACAATCACGGAATTTCTAGCTTTGCTGTCTTACTTACTGTCGGAAAGTGTGTTAGATCTATTTGAATAGCCAGTGGTGTGTTGTTGGAAAGAGGGAAACGCGTTTTTAGTAACTCTGATCTATATTTAGTGTTCAGCTGGAACACTTTGTTGAGCTTTTGTTGCCATATACAATAATAATAATAATAATAATAATAATTATTATTATTATTATATTCATAATTTATAAATATCGCACACAATTAAATGTCTTTAAATGTTTTTCTTTTAATGACATTATTATTATAGGGTATTATTATTGGTATTATTATTATTATTATTATTATTATTATTATTATTATTATTATTATACGTCCATCCGATTGCCCTCTAGTGGTTTGTAATAGAAACTCAAAAACAAATGAAAAGATACCCCAAATAAATTCTATAATAGTTATGGGTCAGCTAACACCAATGGCCCAAATTAGTTTGTCTTTGTTTTGCATTTCAGGGTTTGTTCCAAAACAACTACCCAGACCACCATTTTCCAAATTGCCCACCCGAATTGACCATGGGTCTAAATATAGACTAAAGACATGTCATGTTCCGTTGTTGTAAAGTTTAGAAGATGCGACTCGATCAGACACACACATTAGTCTGTGTTTGGGGTGAAATTTTCCCCTGTGGGTTTAGAAACTTATCTGGAGGAGGAAGGCCACGGGGGAGGAATTGAAGCCCATGACAAGACCAGCACAGAAAACATGACACATAATAAACGAATAAAGGAACTTGTTCACCATGTACAGTCACAATGTACACTGTGCAACCAATACAGAGTGGACTATAGTAACCTGCAGTGCCATACACATAACTGTAGTATAGACAATGCAATAGTCTAACTGTCTATTTCACGCATGCACTGGTAATGCATGGAGAGTTTATATATATATATATATATATATGTAATGAAGAGAGAGAGAGAGAGAGAGAGAGACAGAGAGATGATTAATGTTAACCAAGGCTTTTGCTGTTTTCGCTTTATTTATTTATTTATTTATTTATTTATTTATGCATGTCTGGTTTATTCAGAAAAAAATCTGAAAGTTGGTGTAAACTTACACTATCTGTAATATGTACTACCCCAAATTTCAGTTTATTTTTTTTTAAAAAGTGATAAGGTGCCCAAATGCCAGTACGCATTATGCGTATTGTACAGTAGAAACCATCCATGTGCAGTGCATGTAGGTCCTTTTTGATGAACCATTTATTCTATGTCATTTGGCAAAAAATCAAATCACACTAATATTGTAAATCAGCCTCTGAGGAAAAAAATCTTTTGTGGATATTAAAATCACATAATATATACAGTATAAACTTACTAGCCTTATCCAATGATGTATAATCAGAGAGATATATAGCAAGTTACAAATGATGTTATGTGATACCCTCTAGGAAAAGAAAAAAATATGCTGAATTGTATTTTTCCTTGTTGCCCTCAGAATGCATGCTTTGTTTTATTTTATTTTATTTT
The DNA here is from genome assembly GCA_030068275.1 of Clarias platycephalus. Classification (NCBI taxonomy): domain Eukaryota; kingdom Metazoa; phylum Chordata; class Actinopteri; order Siluriformes; family Clariidae; genus Clarias; species Clarias platycephalus. The sequence goes on from JAQQZT010000006.1 coordinate 7,318,634, forward strand.
CATTTTATTATGAATCCTTCACAAGGCAATGTGGATATACACCTTTACCTTTTGATAAATATACACTATATTAATATAGATATTTTAAATATTTTTTTCTTTGGGAAGAGCGTCTTATTCTATAGAAAATCTTGCATAAGTTCATTTTCAACAATTGTTTTAGAGTCTGTGCAAACTTAAAAAACAAATACTGAATAAAAATATAAATGACTAAAATGCCCCTGAAAGAAGAGCAGTGAATATAGAATAGAAAAAAAAATTCTGTGCACAACAATTCACAGTGCTGAATTAACATCACAATCTGCAGTAGGCAGTAATTCACCACTCATGTAGCACTGTTGTGCATTTTCCCATGAACTACATTTCTAATCCTGTAACACTGGACATGCAGGGGGAAATAAATGGAGTCCCCTGACATTCCTCACTAGGGGGCAGTGTTTTCCATTTGAACTCTTCACTGGCATCTTAAGAAAGTTATGGCACACCTTGTGTTGTGGTTGGAGTTGCCCTTTTGCACCCTGGCTTGTGGTTTGTCTTATAATGGATACAGGTAGGAGATGCTGAGTTGTTCCCCTTGCAACACAGAGCACGTGGATGTAGGCGCAGGTTAGATGTGGGGCAGATAACCACATGCTTAGCAAGCTGAAAAAGCAAAAACATCGAGGAAATTCGTTCATAGTGCTAATTAATATAGGCAAAGCCTATATGGTTTTGTTTGATGGTTTCATCTTTAATGTATATAGTATTTTTAGGTGTAAAATCCAGATATACTTCGATTTATATAAATGTCTAGAAGCCACGAGAAATGTGCGATCGTTTATTTTTGCAGGTACAGGAGTGACTCAAATGTAGAGGTATTAGCCACAATTCGAGGCAACATTTTCTAGACAAAAATGAATAATAGAAAGATTTGCATAATATCGATATTACAGTTTGTAGCATTTTAATTTTTTTCATTGCTCATCACATCTCAGTTCAAAAATCACTATGAAACAAAAAAATGAATGGAGACATGAATGAAAAAAAAAGCTGAGTATTTTAAATTATTTTATGCATTAATTTAAAATAAGTGTAATGACCAATTGATTATAGTAGAATTTGATTCAAATGGTCTTTACTCTGATGAAAGGTCAGCTCTCCGCTCATCGCACAATCCTGTTCTTTACAATATAAAAGACCATCACTGACCCTGGAATGGTCATGCTCTGAGAAGTTTGATGTCTATGACCTCAGCTCTAATAGTATGAATGTGACTTCTGTGCTTAGTCAGTGGCAGATTTCACTTTCAAGCTTACTTTTAAGCAACATTAAAGGAGCAGAACTGGGGCGATGAAACAGGACGGGTAAATTTATGTCCAACCAGAAAGTTAAAGGAAATAAAGTCAGGATTGTGGGCTTAGATCAAAGAAGCCTGTGGTGTATCGCATTCGTCTGACTTTAAGATTTTCTTTTAAAAATATCCTTGATTTATGTTTATGTTTTATGATAGAATGGGTTGAAATAAGATCTTTGAATTATTGCTATTTGTATATTATGTAAACAAGTTCTTTCAGGGTGGGGGATTCTTAGTTCTGTACTGTAGATGTTCGTGTGCAAGTTCCTGTAGTGTTGTTTCCACTTCTGTGAGCACACGGTTATCTAACCCATCAGTGGAAGCCTGAACATGTTTAGAACGCAGGAAACCTCAGAGTTTTATTTCAGACAAAATTATCACCAAGCATTCTGTTTGATATAGCTCGGTCACATGTATTTTTGTTACCACCCATACAAGCAACAGATATTTTGGTTGTTTGGGGTGTTGCTGTCATCATCGACAGGCATCGCTGACGAACAGACCATGATTCTTAATACAACTCAGGACAGTATGGCGTCATAACGATTTTTTAACCGAGGTACAAACGGAGCCATCTGTTGTCACTGCATCGGCTCTGCGCTCGTGGGATGGTGTTGCTCAGATGGTATCAAATACTATCAGAGCCAAGAAACAGTCTGCTTGGTGTCTTGCTCTGCTTTGGGTGTAGGCGGGTTTTGAATTAAACAAGGGAAAGGCCCAAGAGAGGATATATGTATATATAAGTATACGGAAAGTCTGATGAACTCAACTCTAACCACGCTGGAGATTACTAAAAGCAAACAAACAAACAAACAAACAAACAAGCAAAAGACATCACCGCATGTGTCTAATTCTGTTTGCAAAGTTGCCACAATTTCTACAGTAAATCTGATGCGGGAAATCTGACCTCCTACTGCTGTGCTTAAGCCTGTGATTTACCATCATTTCCATCCTTTTCCTGTCTGGGTTCTTTTCCAGCCCGCGCTGCACTGAGCTGCATTTTTTCATCACCTCTGTCACCAGCCAAAGCGATTAGTTAAGAGGTCGTGTTCACCACGCCGTCATAATGACACCTTGCTGGATATCGACTGGAGAGCAGCTCCGCAAATCACCCTTGCCGCTCGATAGCGAGCCTGAGCCACTGACATGTCACATTTACATCCTCTCCCAGAGACCGTTAGAACCAAAGAGGCATTTTTCAGCCCAGGCGAGGCGGGTGTGAATAAACGGTAATGTGACAGGCGGGTGACAGAGCAGGTCTGGCCAGGACGATTAGGGCCACGCGTCGGCCGTTGTTAATGGGGGAACTCCTCTGAATGTTGTCCCAGTACCTGAACCTCCATAATGAGGCGGGTAGGTAATGAAGCCAGGCTCGTTTTTTAAAGCCTGTATTAATTGCCATGCATCACACAGGGCACCAGCCATAGATAAGCCTCAAATGGTCAGAACAGCGCTGGGTTGAGTGAGAATCTGAGTTTAACATGTAAATGCTTCTTGCTTTATGAGCTACAGCAAGATTGGCGATCTACGTCGTGAGCGAGCGGCGGGTTATGCAGGTGCATAATGAACGCGGAATAAATTCGTTCTACCGAGCAAGAGATCAAGAAGCTGTTATCAGTCATCGCCGCAGGCCATGAACCGACCCTTTCACATTTTACAGCTGCTATAATTACAAACTCCATTGTGAGACCCACAGCACCGTTTGTTCTCAATGGATAATTGTGGCTATATGACAACTTGAAGAGACACAAAAGCTCTCGAGTCAGCCCAGAACAGCGACGATCTTTTGCCGTTAATTGTTGGAGCAGAATGTTTCGCATTTTTAGGGATTCTTGCGTCCTCCCCCACAGAGGAAAGAAGGAAGCTTCTTGAGATGCTCTTGTCCTTTGTTGCACACCCACAGATGCAAAAATGTTTGCACACACTGCAGAAGTGCTGCAGCTTGGCGCAACGGACTGGTCCAGCCTGATGCCCATTGGCTCCTGGGATATGGCCGACCCTGGCGGGAACGATGGGACTCAGTGTGCTGGCCGCCCACGGCAAACAGCCCCTGAATTAAGGAGCTTTCACTGCTGTATGTGCTCAGGGTCACGCGGGGTCAAACATATGAGGATATATCAAATGACCTTTTCAGCCACGCTCATGCCCATCTGTGTCACTTCTTTCAGTTTTGTTCATTCTCTCTTGCGTCGCCATTTTCATTTTTTGTTTTTCTCATAAGAGGCACATTACCGACGATACGCCATCTGCACACCTGCATGCAACATCAGTATGTCTTCCTCACGTGTCTGTTGTACGGCGCGCAACTTTTTATTATGCTCGACGGAGAATAATGAACAACAAAGCAGCTCATTGTCAGTGCTCCACTAGAAATCCAGTAAAAATGAACAATTTGCTATTTTGTGTCGTGAATCACCGCACTGAGTCAACACAAAAACCTCTGCGCTGATACACAAAGGAGGTCACGAGCATTATTTCGACATGAGAATGAAGAGCAGGCCGAGATGGAAAAGAGAAAACCACAACGGGAGCGGAATGCCGCACACAGCCCGCCCGAAACGCCGGCCGGGCATATGACAAGGCAGCATAAAGCAACCTGTCAAGTTCCACCCACAATATTCAGATGAGCTCCGTCAAAGAAGAGTGAATGGACACCAACCTGCTCCAGCACCGGCTAAGATCTAAAGACAAGCCGTGGGAGAGTCCGCAACAACACGAATTGTTCTCTCTTTATCGAGTGGGAGGCTGTTTTTCTTACTGAGTTTGCGTAGGTGTTACTTTTCTATAGATGCTCACCATCAAAGGACTCAGCAGTTTGCGCTCGTGGTATGTGGGGTGCGAAATTCCCTCTTAAGCTTTTATGTTGCATTATTTAGTCTTGCCTCTAAACAACATGTCCTATTTATATACACAAGACTTGACTAGCATTTTAAGGACTGTTTTTTTTTTCCCTATTCCTATTATTTAAATTATCATTATTATTATTGGATTGGAGAATACTCATTTATATATATATATATATCACAAATCCACTTAACAAAATATTTTGTTAATTTTAAAATTATTTTCAGATGGCAATTAACCATTGCTTTTTCCCCTCACATAAAACTATTTACTATTAACTATAAGAAAATTAATCACTTTCTTTTGTTTTGCGTACTTAGGCGGTCCTGTTAATTAAAAAATAAATAAATCACAGCGTCCCAAGAAAATCACTTGAAGTGCAAAGAAGAAACTAATTGCATGCAAAACAGCCATGATCAACTCTGAATACGGCGGTGCTAGACAAGGAAAGCGCTTTTTCCCCCTCTGCTTCTGTAATATATTCACTTTCCACATTACCTGCATTATCTAAATGAAGAGGGCTGTGCTCTCAGTGCAGAGTGCAGCACATCTAACAGACACCACATCATGCAGTTCTACAGGACCTAAAAGCACTCACTCACTCACTCACTTACTCGTGCGCTCTCCCTCTCTCTCCCTCTCTCTCCCTCTCTCTCATACACACACACACACTAAAACCCACGAAGAAGAAGAGTTGCGCGGTGGCCCGTGCTATACTCACATTATCAGGGCTTGGAGAGAAGTGGCTCTTTGTGAATCCCATCACATGAGTGGGCTCCTCCAAGAGCATTACACTGATCCAGTAGCAACACACTCACACAAACACTATCCGGGCATATACACACACATACATACACATACACACACACACACACACACACACGCTCTTGGGATAGCTTGGGCTCCTCATCCGATCGGATCGCTCTCCAAACTGATTATCTATAATCTACCAAGGGGCTATATGAGGAGTTCTCTCATTCTCTCTCCCTCTCTCTCTCCCGCTTTAAGGGGGTGTAACAAAAAAAAAAAAAAAATCAAGGAAACTCAAGACAATAGCACTGTTCCTTGTGCACGCCACATCTTTGACATTGAAATTATCATGGTAATGTTGAGTGAGAGGTGTGGGAGCTGGGATAATTTGATGGAAGGACCTGTAGGTGTTGGTGTCACTCACGTGTCACATGTCGCAGCGTGCACCTCCCCGTTCTAACTCCGACTTTTAACATAATAGCAGTTTTAACATAATGTTCGTCAGAGTGGAGTATCTACATTTTAGGCTTAAACAGTGTTATTTTTGGTTATTATTTCAAGCATTTTGATAACACATACACACATATAGACTTAATTGTAGAAGAGGAACCCTGACGTAAATAAAGAAAAACGTCCAGTTACAGTCATTCTTAGCACACACACACACAAGGGTTTGTCCAGGCCTCTCTCGGAGCTGAGGCACGTGGCCGAGGGGCCGTGGGTCGGACCCGGGCACTGTCTCCCTCATTACTGAGCGCGCGCTCCATCATTGACTTCTGCCTCCTCATTCAGCATCAGAAGCCATTAACGCTAATGTTCTGCTCAGCGGTAAAGACACGAGACCCTGGTTTTCACCTAGACGAGAGGACGGACTCTGCCTGCTTGGACGTGGACTTTGGATTCTCAGAGGTGCACTTTCATTAAGTTATGAGAGATTCTCAGAAACTTGCTATCTAAAAATGTGTATAAATCCGCGTGTTAATCAATAAACTTAAGCAAGGGAAAGTTTGGATTTTGCATTTTTCTCACGATCTCCCAATCTTTTCTGACAAATGAGCTCATAAATAATGATAAAATGAATGGATTAAGTAATGAACAACAGATTAAATAGCTTCTTGTATCGAAAACATTAAATATTCTAGCAAGTCTAAGGGCAGAATATCAACTCTACTCAACACAGGATTTGATGAGGAAAAACTATGCAGCAGAACATTAAGCAAATGGTGCCATTAAAGGCGTTAATCTTTACCTGTGAAGGGTGCAGGAATGAAGGGGCCTCTGTTTCTTCAGAGGACTCGGCGGAAAGAGCTGTGTGTCAAACCGCGCTAATAAATGGCACGGCTAAATCATCCATTAATTTGGCGCCACTGTTTTGGAAAGGCGGGCCCTTGTTACAGCCGTAGCCTCGTGCAGACCGAGTCAAAGTTTAGCCATTAGGAAGCAGATCCATCATGTCTCGATGTGGCCAGTAATGAATTGTGTGCATCAGTGTCATTAGGTCTTTATGAACCGAAGGCTTAGAAATATTAAACGCTGTCATTAAAGAGCCTCTTAATGATGTGTTCAGGTTAATGGGGGAAATAGACTCGAGTGGCCTGCTGGAAAAAAAGGGTTGATTTTGATTCATTACAGAAATGAAGAGAGAAATGTTTTTTTAAAAGAAAATGTTTTCGTAATTGAACTGCGCTTGAGACTTTTGACATGGTAATTACACATACACAACATTTATAGATGAACGTAAAATAAAAATAAAATCAATAAGTTATTAAAGCATTAAAAACATTTTAAATGTTACTGACAGTTCACTCCCTATTATTCAAACTTATATATAAGGTTTTTTTTTTTTTTTTACTTTTTTTTCTCACCTGCACGGTGATGAGGATCAAAACGGTTCAAATTCTAAAAGAATTTCCAAGCGGGTAATGTATTTACTTTGTATGTTTGCATACATGATGTTTGATAATTTAATCTGCAGCTATATTTTTCCTTTTTTTTTTTTTTAAATAAACATTTTACATGATTAACATTCTTATTTTTTGTCTTCTACTCTATATACGTTTATTTTAGGATCACAGGCTTTACATTATACACAATACACTGCCATTATAAATACTAATCACAAAATGCAGGTGCTACAGTTGCTTTTCTACAGTTTTTTATATATACTGAATGTATATTCGTATCATATATTGTACGTAATGCTCAAAAGCCATGAAATACCTCTTTCACAAATTAAAGAAGTTATATTTACAGGTTGATTGAAAACAAATAGACAATTAATGTAATAAAGTCTAATAAATTTGCAAGACAATTATATATACAGTGAGACAAAGTACAAATATTTTGGTACCGTACATACTGTAAGTAGAATTTTCACACATCTGTCCTTTGATATTTATATTTCTGGCAACTTTCACTTTTTCACTAGATTTCCTAAATACAATATGCACTTGCACTCAAGTACATTTCCATCATGGTACCATCAGAAGCACCTGCTGCCGGCTCTGCTGCTAAAGTTACAACGCTACTCACAACTGCCAACAGATGACGACCACCCTGACTACAGTGGTGAGCTCTGTGAACTCTGTGGTAGCTGAAAAGATGACGTTCCACATTGTTTAAAGGTTCTTTCTACTAGGTGTTGTGATTCTTAAGGCTACAGAAAGTCGCTAAAGTATTAGCATTGAAAAAATTCCAGTCCAACCTGAATAAGAGCATTGAGATAAATTACATTTATATTGATTTAGTGGAGCCACAGCGTCACGATTATTTAAAGTTAGCTAGTTAGTTTGTTAGCTATTATCCTAAGTCGGTTCAGTCGTGATGGCCAAGCTAATGTGTGCTAGCTAAAGTCGCTAATTAGCCTACATGCAAAGTTTTAACTACACTACTGATTGTTTTCCCTGGAATTACTTCACAATTTGTGTGTAAAACCCCTAAAAGTCAAACAGCACAGATACGTGTCGGTAACACAAAGGTCAATGATGATTTTAAAAAATGCTTATATGGAACCCTTGCGGGTGTGTGTAAACGGGAAGGCTTTAGACTTCAAACTTTGTATTTGAGTTTTGAGATGTCAATTAGAATAAAAGATATCATTACTTGTTTAAAGGGTAAATTTCATCAATATGGGAATGATGTCACAAAAAGTCTCCCAAAGAACTCTCAAAACGAGCCTATTATTGTTATTGTCTTAGAAACAACAAAAACATTTTTTGTTTTTCAATTTTTTTAATTTTTTGCTCAATCATATTGGTATAGTTGGTTAAAATGAAATAAAATTTTGTTTATTATATTGCCAAGGTTGTGCTGGAAAAAAAAAAAAGATACGTCACTCTATACTGCACAATCCCTATATATGTTTATAAAAAATAAAAATAAAAAAACCCCAGCAAAACAAAAAATGGCTAATATCATCTGAGCTTTAAGGGCTACAAAGATGTAGAATCCCTGATATGTAATGTTTTACTGTAAGGAAACCACAACAATGTGCATAATCGAAATTCTACTTTTACTTTAACTTCAAATATTTAAGTGCATACTATATCAGAACATATCAGAAAATGACTTTTGATAATTTAAGTCTTGTATTGTATTTTTACTCAAGTATTGCTTTCCAGTACTTTATACACTACAGCTCCTACTTCACTTTTCGCGACTCGGTGTTACAGTACAATATCAGGTCAAGAATTTAAGGGGACGCTTTTGCAGTTCCTTCACTAAGGCTTCAGTGTTTAATATCAAATGTAGTCTTGAACTAAGAACTGCTGCTGTAGTCATATAGACATCTACTCCAATACTCTATCCCATGACTCATTGTTGACAGTATGCTCATATTGTACATCCTTTATAAACACATTCAGCCTTATGATGTTCAAATGTGCACTCATAATCACCCACTCTAGTGTCACATCTAGGACTTTCCTTTTGTATCTGGTCTCTCAAGGTTAAGATTGATTTCTCATGTCATTCCATGAAGTTTTTCCTTGCTGCTCATTCTTGACATGTATATCATTTGGTGTAAAGTAATGCACTACTAAAACTGAATTGAATTGTGTCGTACATTTTGCAGCATTACTCACAGTATGACATAATTATTACTTGTATTTTTCTATACTTTATATTTAAATGAATGCATTTGCTGAAGAAGTTAGAAAAAGGATGTACATTCAACACTCTCATTTATGCCTCATCTTCTTCATATTCATATAAATTAGTTACTAAGTAATTGCATCTCTAGATACTGAAGTACCCACCAAGTTTTACTTGCGTAATGCTCCTATAAATCATTATTAATTATTTCTGTGTTGCACTCAGCACAAACCTCAAAGTTATACACAGTATATATTTTAGAATCCAGAATACATTATATACTGTACAGTATCACATCCATTAATGCGGGCGTCTACTTCCTCAATTTACACTTTGACATGAAGAACTCAGGATACACTGAAGGCCACCTGGTGTGTCAAATATCCCTAGAATTAAAATAATGTTAATAGATATGCGTTAAGTGATATCACACAATAAAAGTATTCCTTAGGGGATGATAAAGAGGGTGGCAGTTTTACAAAGTGGATGATTTGGTTTATTTGAGGACACACACACACACATGCTCACACACACACATACACACGCACACACACACATCTCAAATTAAACCCTGGTAGTTCACCTACACAGTGAAACCAAACACTGTTTTGACTTCAATTTGATGGCCTTCTTCCAGGTCATCTCTCTCTCTCTCTCTCTCTCTCTCTCTCTCTCTCTCTCTCTCTCTCTCTCTCACACACACACCCTCTCTCTCACTCTCTCTCTCTCTCTCTC
>JAQQZT010000006.1:7329282-7340955 GCA_030068275.1 Clarias platycephalus
GCTCTCTCTTTCTGTGTGTGTGTGTGTGTGTGTGTGTGTGTGTGTGTGTGTGTGTGTGTGTGTGTGTGTGTGTGTGTTTCTGAGCTGTCTGCTTAACAAGCAGCCCAAATGACATTTTTGAATGTTATTAAGCATCACGACAAAGCCATAACAGAACAAAACCAATCCCAGGAAGCAGCTCAAGTTACAGCGGTACCCAATCTCGCTCACTTGGTCGCCATGCACCTTCAGCAGGGAGCGCCGAGCTTCACTGACAGTTACAAATGAAGCCCCGATTCATTATTTTCCAGGGAATTCTGAGCACTCCACATGATGATGGAGATGCAGCTATAGCTCGTGTCTGTGCCCATTTGGATGAAGATGCATCACGGAGCCTGAACCGAGACTCCAGGCCGACAATTACATCAAGGCAGCTATCGGACTCTCCTCTTCTCCTTACGGACGGATCCGGTGCGGAGCGGAGCGGGTAATAATGCTCGCGCAGAAGCCCATTAAGAGCAGTCTCAGTAGAGAAGCTCATTAGCATGTTGAAATCCCCCCCATCCACACACACACACACACACACACACATACACATTTGTGTAATTCTATAAGCTGTTATTGCTTCCACAGTCCTATTCTTTAATGACACTATTAATGCAGAAAGTTTATCAGCAAATGAGTGTGTGTTGGCCTCACCGGCTTAGATTTGTTTTAATCTGGGGTTCAGTTACTTCATTCGCCTTCCCCCTAATGAGCCATCTCTGTTAATTAAACAAAAGAGGAAAAGAAGCACTGTGCACTTCTGCTTTGTGCTCAGGCCCAGCACCCTGTTTTGACTTCCTGCCGCTGATTTAAGTTTAAAGACGTATAAAGTCATCATAATGACCCATTCTTATAAGTGTATGTTTATAATAATAATAATAATAATAATAATAATAATAATAATAATAATAATAAATAAGCATAGGTGCCATTAATTATCTTGCACATGCTTCAAGCTTTTGAAATGTTTGCTTTTTTTTCACTTATATCAAATTTTCATGATCTTAAACATTTCCAGTTATTCTTACTGTATATTCAAAACCAATCACAAGTTTGTACACACCTTCTAATTCCTTGATCTTTCTTAAATTTTTATTCCTTTCGCCCAAAAGGCGTCCAAAATATGCAATAATCTCTTCTGAACAGTTGATATTGAGGTGTGCAGTATGCTCTGTAAACCTTCATAACGGCTCTAATCTGAGGTGCTGTTTTTGGTGATTTCTGAGGCTAGTAACTCTAAATGAACTTCTCCTCTGCAGCAGAGGTACGTTTTGGTCTTGCCTTCCTGGAATGATCTTCATGAAAGACAGTTTCATCATGGTGCTTGATGTGTCAAGTGCATTTGTAAAACCCAATACTGTTCTTGCAAGAACTGTTCCAGAACAGCCGACCTTCATGTCTTAAAATAACAACTGACTGTTGTAACGTAATTACCTAATGCCATATGTGTTATTTCATAGTTTTAAAAAAGAAAAAGAAAAGGAAAATCCAGTATTGTTGTAGAATAAAACAAACTGAATCCAAACTTGTGTCCAGACTTTTTTCTGGTACTGTAGATTCACCCAAAATCTTAGAGTTACCCAAAACCTTCTCCACTACACTCACACACTAACGTTACTGGGTGATGGCAGGCTTCATGGACAAGTGATAGCAAGAACACTAGATAAAACCCCCCTGGTCTCATTGTCAACATCTTGCTTCAGTTTCCTGCCGAAACCACCGACACGGTACGCTCACGTCTCCATCAGCAGAAATTCATTCTCCAGATCTGGAAGACAAAAGCAGGAGTTCTCCTCCAGCTCGGCCTGGCACTGGGGGCCCGGTTTGACACTTCCTGCCTGGCTCAGAGGCTTTCAGAGCAGCACAGGGACGGAGGGTTTGATGATTAGCCGAGTCAGCCCGGACCGGCCACAGGACGCCTTGTCGTCCAATCAAGGCCTCCTCCATCATGGTCGCTGTGAGTGGCTCTCTGCCATCAACAGTGTGTAGGGATGAAGACGGAGCACCCCGCAAGCTAATTGGACATGGCACGTTACAAGCAGAGAACAAGCTAAGTGGAGCTGGCCGTCAGAGGAGACTGATTAGCCTGTGCTTGCTTGGGGTGGAGTTCTTCCACTACATAAGCACAACGTCAGTTCCTGCTCCTGGTCAAACATTAACTCGCAGGCTAAGGCTCCTCTGGCAGATCCATGTGGAGATCAAGCCTGCTAGAGGAAGTGACCACTTTGAATATAGAGGTGTCTGTCAGGGGCTTGTGTGGCCACACAAAGCCATCAATCACGCTCTCTTTGTTTTAATGAGTACAACAAGATGCCAGTGAATGTCAAGGAAAATTGCCTGGTTTGTACTTTTTTACTGTATGAGAGACATTGGTGCGCTGGTTAGAGAATGAGAACGTAGAGGAAGTGGCAGGAAGTGTATGATGAAAGAAAAATCCTCAGAGTGGATACGTGGTCCTGCTGACGAATGAATAAATTACCAATTGAATAAGAGGATTTTCCCCCTCTGGGGCTCAGGTTGACATGATTAAACAAAAAACTAAAAAGTTGAGAAAAATGCTATAAGTCAACCCTACGGAAAAACTTCAAAATGACTCAGATGAGTCGTCTATTATCTCTAGTGTCTTTTCATCCCACAAAATTGGCTATACCATATGCAAAGAGTAAAATAGCACACATGTGCTTTAACAACTGGCTCAGGTCTCGTTTTTTTAGAAGTTGAGTCATTCATACATAACCCTGAGAAGTGTGAAAGAGAAGAACATGTTTTATGCATATAAATAAAAGGATCTCCATGTGTCATATCAGTCATAGTCATAAGGGAAAGAAATATTAGATCACACATTATTTTACAATATGGTAAGTAATTGGGATAATTAGATAAGGGAATGGAAATTACCCGTAAACTTGTTTCCTGGTGTATACGACTTTATTCAAGATATTCTAGATAGTAGATGGTAACTTGTGCTATGTCAAAACTTTCAGGTTGTTCTTGAGGAAATAACTATAAAATGCATTAAAACTTACATAGACATAAATATCCCATTGGTTGGCTTCGTCTGTTACCAGAGTTTATTAGCAGCAGAGCCTGCAGTAGGTGCTTGTATGATATCAGGTATCAGTCATCGTTGATTCTACTGTGATGACGACGCAGGCAAAAGACAGGCATTACTTCCTCAACACAAACTGGTGGAGTAAAGAGGAACAAAATGCTTAAGGCTAAGATGTGTCTGAGTAAAAAGTGCACATTTTATTTGGGAAATGTAGTGGAGTAAAAGTGATAGTGAAAAAGTGAAATTTATATATTTTTATTTAATTTTATATTCTTATTTTTCTATTTGATTATTCGTTCATTTTTATTAATTGTTATGTTGTTATCAATTGGTCATATAAGCATTTCACTGCATGTCATCCTGTGTATGGCCGTGTGTGTGACAAATAAAATTTCAAATCTCAATAACAAATTAAAGTGCATTAAAAATACACTAATAAACAGTATTTGTACTGTACTTCGTTACTTTACAACACTCGTGATCAAGTGCTAATAAAGTGAAACAATGAGCAGAAATCACACAACTTTATAAATATCCTCCGGGTGCTCCGGTTTCCTCCCACAGTCCGAAGACATGCAGATTAGGCTAGTTGGCGGTCCCAGATTGCATGTGTGTGTGCGTGTGTGTGTGTGTGCCCTGCGACGAATTGGCACCCTGTCCACTGTGTACCCCGCCTCGTGGCCTAAGTCTCCTAGGATAGGAACCAGGCCCCCGCAACCCTTTACACAGAATAAGCGACATAGATGACGAATTAATGAAACAGAATAACTTTAATCTCGTGTTTTATACGTAAATATCTACTAAAGTGCTATTTGAGATGTGTAGGGAAATTCTTAAAATGACTACATATATGCATAGCAGACAATGTTTGCTATAAAATCTATAAATAAAGCAGATTACTATTTGTAATAAACTAGCATCCAGCTATATACAGTAGCTACTCATTCTTACCTTATAATTACTGTGTACTTCCCTATTAATTACCAGGTAATTACTGTATTATAAAATCCAGTGCTCCTGGATATTTCTTTAATTTTTTCTCTTTATTTCACGTTTAAACCGCTACACCTCAAATACCAAAATCATCCTAACATTTATGTTGACACAAAAACATTGTAAAACAAATGTAAAATATAGTCGATATTTTTTTTCTAATTCAACATGAACATGCAATATGAAACTGATCTTTTAAAAACTGTTCTGGATCGAGATTAACTAAGGAAATTATTGAGAATGGCACCTTTTTATAAAGTCACTGACACGAGTTAATTAAGGCCATGAGTTTGAAATATTAAACTCATGACAGCTATTGTATTTTAAAATGCGCAAGACACAGAAATCAATAGAATTAGACCACTGTGCCCACAGGAATCTGAGCATGGAGATGATTGATTATATTCCACATTATGAAATATAAAACATACTGGAGTCCCTGGCATTGATTGCTATGTGATTATCCCATTAGAATGGGTCACCATAAATATATTCTCAAAGCAAATGAAGGTTTTCATACATTGTGGTCAAAAAATTAATTGGAGGTCACGTATTAAGTATGATGTTCCAACAGCATATTAAGCCATGGACTCCAAAAAAAAAAAAAAAACATGTCACTTCAGAAGCTCCGTAGGTCTTTGTAAAATATAGAACAAAAGAATCTATTTTAGTCCCTGTCACAAAACCTTCATCCCTTATTTACCCTCCCACATGTGCACACACTTAAACACACACAACATCCATCAGAGCAGTTTGTGAGTCTGTTTGAATAAATTGTTTGCATTGCTAATAATGATGAAGGTGATTAATTGAATTGGGTATTTAATTCATATATAAGATGAATGTTTTTACAGTTTCTTTGCAAATTACATACTGAATGAACTCAATAAGGTGTCTATTATCATGAACAGCACAAGTGAGATCATACATTTGTAATATGTAGAAATTGCTGTATAAAGTGCTGACTTGCTTCTGGTTAATCTGCTTACCTGGATTCAGGTGGATTTATTATTTTTTTAATAATAATTTAATAAATGCACATAAATGCTATAATAACAGCTATAATGTAATGCATATGCATATACCCTTTAGTGTAGTTTAGCATCCCATTTAGTAGTTTACAATATATGGAGCGATGGAATGAATTAGCCAATGACTTTATACCTCTATATTGTTTGTCCATTTTCCATTGTTTAGACTAGTTTTAAGTGAAATGTAGATACTGTATCTCCACTGGTTTCGGATTGCATAAATTGAAATGATTATCACAATGTTTTCATTAATGCATTTAATACAGAAAGCAGCTGATAAATCAGGGGAGGGATACGCTCTTGTCTCTGCTGTCTTAGAGATTGCTGCTGCTGCCCCTGACTAGACATTTGATGCTTTTGAAGAATTTCAACAGGAAATATATGGAAGTCTTGCTAGTGTGTGTTAAAAGGGAGGCTTCAGACTTCAAACTGTGTATTTGAGTTTTGGGATAAAAGTTATCATTACTTGTATAAATTTTACTAGTACTGATAATAATAATAATTGTTGTTGTTGTTATGTCATAGAAACAACCAAAAACAACAATAAAAATACATGATCATGTGTATCTGTGCTATTTCTTTGTCTGTATGACCCATTTTCTGCCCACGTTTTTGCTCAGTCATGTTTGTATAGTTGGTTAAAATGAAATAAAAATTTAGTTTATGGAGATAATTCAATTATATTGCCTAGGTTGTGCTGTAAAAAGGATATGTCATTGTGTACTGCACAATCCTGAGCCCTATATATGTTTATTAAAAAAAAATATATGGCTAAAATGCCCTAAGCATTTTAAAATCAAATCATTAAAAAATTTTAAACATGCTGTTTTTTCATTGACCTACAGTCTTCTGAAGTAAATGTATTATTGTATAAAGCGATGTGGAGGCTGGAGGCCTATCCCAGGGCGCTTAGGGCGCAAGACGGGATAAACCGTGGATGTGCCAACCATCACAGGACATAGATGCGCACACACACTCACAACGAGCCACACAGTATGGGCAATTTGGTCGGGCAAGCTGCCAAAAACATGTGTCTTTAGGCTGCAGGAGAAACAGTCGTACCGGGTGGAAAAAAGTAAAATCTACAGTGTTTATCTACCACTTTGTAGAGTCGAACTGGACCTTCTGTATATAAACACTGTTGTCTGTTAATTCACATGCAGAACATGGAGAACAAATTCAAATTTTACTTGTCATCCACACAACTATTGAAATGCTTTAAAGCATCATTGGGATTCGAACGCAAAATACATAAATTCATAAATAAATAAAACAATAGCATTACAGATAAGCATACTAACATACTGTAACAAAAGCTCATGTAGTTTATTCATGTCCTCGTTTATAATATGCATTAATCAGTGTTTACAGTAACACTAATACAGAAGCTTTAACTGCTGTATGTCCGGACTTGCTAATGATTCAATTTCAACTGAAAATGTTTAAATGAAAATAACTTTGGCTTATAATTGTTGTTTGGGTTGGACAGTATTGCTGATCTGTACAATGTACAAAAACTATATTTATATAATATCTATTACATAAGAAAATTTTGTATTAACTTATATTACTTTGATACAACATGTAATTTGTTTTTGTACAAAACGTATGCAATAAAACGCAATGGTCCATGGTGTAAGAGAAAAATTATTTTTTATATACATTATAGCAGATATAAACAGATATCTAAAAGATATTAGAACAAAAATTCTCTGTTTCTCTTGAAATTAACAAGAAAAAAGTTCTGAGTTTACTTACTGTTACAAAGAACGCTGGAGTCAATTTATGCTATTTAAAAAAATCAATTAATAAAAAATAACATATTGCTAACGCAGCCAGGGCCATAAGTATTTGGACAGTGTTGCAAATTTTAACAATTTGCCACAATTGAAATTAGGAAATCAAGATGTGATTGAAGTGTAGAACTGCATGGTTCATTTGATGGTTGAAACAAAGTATGCCTTTTAGGAATTAACAAATTGTGTCACTTTGTGAAAATACCCAGACCCAGCTGTATGCTTTGCTTTGTTTCATATTAATCTTAGACTTAAGATCAGTTTTACACGTTCCTTTAAGTTAGCCATTATTATTATATATATATATACACATATAATTATAATGTATTAGAAAGATATCCATATAAACATTAAAACTGTCAGAGCTGCAGTTAAAGAAAATTAAGCCAATCGGAATTGAGAATCCAATAGTGCCGCGGTATAAAATGTAATAATGTCACTGGGAATCAAAATGAAACTGAATCTGGAGGAGATGGCAGGAATCTGTGAGGAAGTTTGTTCGCTTTTCTCTTTCCTTGCTTTCCAGGTCGGAGTCGGCACAGCCACGGCGAACATAAATCAGAGGAAAGGAGAGAAAGCTTCTGACAGTGTCAATGAAGAAATAGAATATATTTAGGAAAGCTGAATGACTTGAGGAGAAAATATTGCCGCGATGAATTAATGTGCAAAAAGTTAGCATTGCATTGAGCTTAAATAGAATTAGGTCTACTACAATTGCCCGTATTGCAACATCTATAAAGATGTCAGTGATTGGGAGGATCGTTACAAGCGTAAATTGCCTGCCAGGGATATAGGAATAGGCACTGGGCCATTTATTACCCCCAGGCCTGCTGCAGACTGATCGAGCTGTGCCTGCTTTGCTTGGGAAAAGCATTAGTACTCCTCTCTTCTAGACGAGGCCAAATTCACTGCTTTTGCTAAGCGGAGAAGACAGTTGATATTCTCCGCAGTTTATAACGAATAACTAAAATGGAAAATTATATCAATATCAGTCGAATGATAGACCTGCTGTTAGTGTTTGAAGAATCTCTCATCTGTTTGCCGTTCGGCAGATTAAAATGAAAGGATGGATCTAAACCGAGCGTATTTTTGCTACCGCTGAAAAGTCATTCATCATATCTTTATGTGATAGTTATAATTTGGACGTATACCGTATACAGCTGAGCAACGCTTAACTTTGTGGCAAAGCGGAACACACCAACAATCTTCAGCAAATGCAAAATGAGGCAATAAAGCGTGTAATAAAATCAGTAATACCCCGATGTGGAAGTTTATCCTGTAATCATGTTTTGGCCTCAGACTTCTATTTCTCACCAATTAAAACAGTTAAAGAGAACTCAGCCAGCTGCATCATATTTCTCAGTGCAAATGATGAGAATTCAGCCTGTTCTCTTGTGACAGCAAATCTAATAAATAGCGCAGGCTTTTTTTTTTCTTCATTTTTTATTTTTTTTGTATAATAGGACACAGGTGCTGCCTAACTGTTGTATTAATCTTTCATGATGCGATCACTAATATAGATTGAATAAACAAAAACGCAGACTTCGGGATAAATAATGATTTCAAAGATGCGTGTTAAAAAGTTTAAGATGCCAAGTTTAACACTTCTACTTGCATTTTAAATATGAAAATCATTCATATGCTGCCGTGTCTTCTTAAGCAAACCGCGGTTGTCTCCAGGCGTCGTGTAAGTAATTCTTGTCACACACTCCAAGGTGCAGCTTGAAGGTTCTTGTTTGTATCTAGTTTGTTATTTGAAGCAACTGATCAGCATTCAATTTAAGCGATATTAGCAGTGCGGGACTCACGTTGACTAATTTACTCCTACTCTGATGTACAAACATTAGCATCCATCCTTTTTTTCTTTCCCTTGTTTTTAGGTTGGACGTGGTAATGCCTCTGCCTCCCACTCGATTGTGGCTAAATGAAAGACTTTGGTGGCTATATTTCCCCCCAGTTCCTCCCACTCTCCCCTAACAGCATTAGCTGTACTTTAGGGCCGATATTGTTTCCTATCAATTCTATTCAGGAGAAATGTGAGCTCGCGAGCGTCATTATGAAGCAGTTAATGAAATCATACATGGTGTTTATGCATGCCGGATCTCGGGACGGCGTAATCTTGCGGCTTATTAAAAGTGAACTTACCTCCAGTCTTGTCTGTAGAGAGCTGATTAGCTTCGGATGCTCGCGAATCAAATGACAGGCTCTAAGACTTGGGGTCAAAGGTCACAGTTTGATTATCACTCATGCGTCAGTTTAATTGTCGGACTAATACATGCGCAAGCAGGCGTCCTCGTTTCCGAAGCCAAGGCCACAGACTGAAGTATGGAGCCCGAGCAGACGTACGGTAATGCAATTTGGGAATATAGTAAAGATAATAGTGATGAGTGAGTAGGTGAGCTTTTGTTTTTCTGATAAACACACCCACACCTGACCGACTTTTACAGAACTTAAGTTTTTCAGTTAAACTTTTATAGACTGCATTTCCTCACTCTTATTCGCATGATCTGATCTAATTTATAAGCTTTTGAACTGCAATTAAAGTCACATTTGTCTCTGGGTGCGAGTCAGCGCCACTCTTGTTTCAGCGATAGATTTTGGTTGCTAAAGAAATTCTTGTCTTTTTACACCTATAAACAGTTTTAACAAAAAAGCAGCCTTAGATAGCCAAGGTAGGCAGATGCATAGAGAGAGAGAGAGAGAGAGAGAGAGAGAGAGAGAATGTTGATTTTATATCTTCTGCATTAGTGTGCCAATACTAAACACGAAAATTTCATTCACTAAAAAAAAAAATTTCTAAAAACATATGGCCATGGCATTCAATATCTATCTGTCTGTCTGTCTGTCTGTCTGTCTATCTATCTATCTATCTATCTATCTATCTATCTATCTATCTAGCTGTCTGTCTGTCTGTCTGTCTGTCTGTTTATCTTAGAGACAAAGAACTAGTATGTTCTTTATATTGTTAAATTTTTATTTTTGTACTTTGATTTAATCTCTGCACTGTAGTCCAAATATTCATGGAATATTCATGCATATATATAAAAAAATAATACAACCCTAAATAAAAGAGGATATGCCCACTTTTTGAGGAAATGCCTTGGGCAATTTGTCAAGATGCTTGAAACGACCTCTGACTTTGACAGGGAATTGATGCTATTTTACAGGCCAGTGGTGGTCCAGTATTGATTTACCTCCTTGTTTTGTACTGCTCTAGGAAGTGATTCATTTGATATACAGAAACTTTGCTTATTTTGCAAGGATCTTTGCTTTACCTATCTTCACTTTTCACACAGCAGAAACTGTCTAAGAAACTACAAGTTTAACATTGTTAATATTTCCATTTAACCTTACATCATCCTGTAAAATCTGACCTTACATCATCTTGTCCGAAGTTTTGTATTGACTTGACACAATTAAAACACAATTTTACACAATTAAAACAGGGTAATGTACTGAAAGCAAATGTACCCCGTCTGAGAAATACCCTTAGCTTTCTCTTCATGAGTGTGTCTTTATCTAGGTGTGGATATCTTTACCATGCTGACACCTCTTCATGTGATTGATGACCCAGATACCGCACGGACATCTTTAGGATTCTCAATCTCAATCTTTTCTATTTCTAGTATTATATTATGATTTCTTAGTTTTTCATTAATTTTTTATTTTTTTTTATATCAAAATAGTGATGGACAATATTAACAGAAATAGTGTGTCTTTGTATGCATACATGCAGATGTGTGCTTAGATGCCAATCGAGAACACACAGTGACACACAATGGATTGTTGAGATAATCTTCTATTACTGGTATTAATTTTGCAATTTAGCTGTCATTTGTAAGTTCAATGCTTTTGATTATTAGACATATAATTTTTGCCTCTTATATGACTTCTGTTCCTAAACTTAGACCTACGATAAATAAATATGACATTAATTTTGGATAAAATTTCAGCTTAAATAAATGTAATACAATGTAATTTATATCTGATTATTTATTTGATCATTCTGATATTTATAGAAATAAATTACACGTAGATGTACGGAGATGGTGAGATCATGTTGTAAAATTTGCTCTGTTTATTCAGCTGTCTTAAAGATGAACTTGCATTCATCAAGCACACTTCAGCGGTAGTGCTTAACAGAGAATTTACAATTTGACAGCAAATAATTTCAGCAAAAAGCTTTTCTTATCACTGCTCAATCCCATGACGCTGTCTGTTTATCGTTCAACGTGCTTTAGCATTTGTTACCGCCCACAGTTCTCATCAGAATTTCTCATTAAAAGGGCAGAGCTATATTGAAGAAAAAAAAACCTACAGTATGTCTAGCATTTGATGAATGTGTGTTATTTTTAAAGGAAGTTCAGTTTGCTGGTGGAAATGCATTTTCGGTGCATATGTGAGAAAATCTGTTCTTTGCTGTTATCTCTTAGCAGCAGATCAACATTCAGAGGGTTGTTTCTGATCAGCAATCTTAATTAGGCATCAGGAAAATCCCAGTCGCGCACAGACTGATGGTCCACTGCAAGACTTCTCAGCAACAGCAGTGGGAGGCTATCAGTATGGGGATTTCCTCAAGGCACCTAAATAATACACACACACGCACACACACACAGACACACACACACACACACACACACACACACACACACACACACACACACACACAACTTTCACTTGCTTTCTCTGTCACGTTCCCTTACTTCACATCTATCTATCTATCTATCTATCTATCTATCTATCTATCTATCTATCTATCTATCTATCTATCTATCTA
>JAQQZT010000006.1:7352892-7364208 GCA_030068275.1 Clarias platycephalus
CCACACCGATAGTGCCAGCTGTTGTCCACAAGCTGTCAAACACGGTGCCGCCCTCTGCTTTTAACTTTATTCCGTGTGCCTTCGAATGTGTCATTAGATTTGACGTGTTTCCCCCTTTACACATAACTGCTGTAAAACATTCGCTGCACGTCGCGGAATATTTTCTTGTGAAATATAGCCACACTTTCGACCATTTAGTTTTAGGCATTTTAATGAAAGTTGTTTAATTTAGCAAGCTAAGATAGCAGTAGACCACCTGCTGCCGTCAGAGCGAGTGTAACGTTAGTTGCTGCATTCACACGCATCTCAGATGGTCTCTCATTTCCTGATGATTTGTGCTTTTAATTTTTTTATCTAATCTAATCTAATTCAAATCAAATTCAAATTTTATTTGTCACATACACAGTCATACACAGTGCGAAATGCAGTGAAATGCTTATACGACCGCCAGTGACCTTTAAAAGTTTTATTTTTTATTTTTTTTTATCTACAAAAATAAAATGGACAGTAACATTACTGCAACAAGGTTTTGGATTTGTATTATCAAAGCTTTCCGAAGTTCTCAAGATTTTTCTAATTAAGGAAATCATTAATTTTTCCGATAATTTCTGACACCCCATGAATGCAGTATTTAAATTTTACTAGTGATCATGTGTGTTGATGAATCTGATGCTTATTACAACTGTGTCATCATAACCCCAGAGAACAAATATTTCAATCGACAGTTCAGGCATTTAAGTGGCACCGAAATGAGGCACCGAAATTCGCGTTCTGTTTCGGTCCGGTACATCCTGGTTATATAGGTACCGGTGCTGTATTGGCACCGGTTTTCGGTACCCAACCCAGTTACGTCCACCCAAAAAATATAACCAATTTTCAACGTTATTGGACCTGTCTGACTCCTGCTGTCCTGCTTCTGGTTGGAGATCTCGTCGCATGGATGCCCCATGTGGTCTGCCTGGGATGCGGGTGGTGACTGGGGACCGTTCCACTTTTCCATGAAGTCCTGTCCTCGGTTGATGCAAAAAGCTGTTCTCTGAGAACTTGCGACTTCAGTTGCTCGATAGTTCAGGACAGTCTGCCTGAGCCTCCAATAACGAACTGAACTCCATTTTAACTTAAACACGTCTCCTGTTATACTGAACTTCCAGTCTCACACAGTATGATTCAGATCAATCCCTGCTATCCGTTTCACCCAAATGAGGATGGGTTCCCTGTTGAGTCTGGTTCCTCTCAAGGTTTCTTACTGCACTCCTTGCTAACGTTCTTGCGACTCACGGTGCTATTTCTTCACCATATCTTGCTCAAAATGCAGCTTTCCACTGACGCGAAGAAGTTTTGATCGTCTACTGGAAGTACGTGCAACCACAAGTACGCACGACCAGCTCGTATGCTTGGTCGTATGTATGCTTTGTATGCTAAGGGAAAATGTATTTAGCTAAATTTTTGTTCTTAAGTAGAAAATTTGTTTGTATGTCGAGGTACCACTGTATCTCGGCACAGTGGCGGCTGGAAGTGGGTGGGATATATTAGGCAGCAAGTGAACCTTTTTTCCCCGAAGTCGATGTGTTGGAAGCAGAAAAAATAGGCAAGCGTAAGGGTTTGAGTGACTTTAACAAGATGCCAAATTGTGATAGTTAGAGGACAAGTCCAAAACTGCAGGTCTTGTGGGATGTTCCTAGATTGCAGTGGCCAGGACATACCAAAAGTGATCCAAGGCAGGACAAATGGTGAACTGGTGACAGGGTCCTGCATGGCCAAGGTTATTGATGCACACAGGGAGCGAAGGCTGGCCCTTGTAGTCCGATCCAATAGAAGCGCAAGTGTGGATCAAATTGATAAAAAGGTTAATGCTGGTTGTGATAGAAAGGTGTCAGGACACACACTGCATCATTGTTATGGTTTCAAAAGGGGGACCTACTCAGTGTTAGGCAGGTGGTCATAATGTTATGGCTACAGTGTCTCTATTTTAACTCTAATAATAGTAGGTAATAATTTGTGCTTGTCATACAGGAGTCAGGAGATTTGTTTGTGTACACACACAAATGCAGGAAGTAAACATACACCTGATACTCGGTCTCATGACACTCTATCGCATTCACGTTCTTCAGCCATAACGTTAAATCCACCTAGGATTTAGGTTCCCCATGTGCCTCTGAATCTCAGAATCTCAAGACCTCAGAAGGTGTGCTGTGGTATCTGGCATCAGGACGTTGCCAGCATATCCTTCAAGTGCTGTAAGTTGCAAGGTGGAGCCTCAATGGATCAGACGTATTTATTCATGTGGAAGACGACAAACAACATCCGCAGGGTGAATGCTTTCCAGCAAAAATGCCTGCATCAAATCTTCGGTGTCTCATATCAAGACCGCATCACGAACCAAGAGGTCCATCGACGAACATCAGTGCGCCCACTGTCTGAAATCAATGGCCGAGCGCCGCCTCTGATTAACCACCAACCCGATTCACAAGGACAGCCATGAACTGGATTCCACATCGGGGAAAGAAAAAGTCAGGCCGTCCCAAGATCACATGGAAAAAGACCTTCAGTGAAGACCTTTGCCAGCTTTAACTTTTATCAATATTTTTTGCTCCATTGGCTTTTCCCACACAAGGATTTGCTTCAAATAATAACTCCTGTAACATGCATTCTGTGTTTTCAGCCTGTAGTGATTTTATCCATTTCATATCACAAATAGAGTGTGCAAAAATCATCCTGGATTACGACTGCATCACGATGAAGCAACAGTATAAGTGCGCTATGACAAATACAGTACTGTGCAAAAGTCTTGAGCCCCCCTCATTTCTTCATATTTTGTTTCCAAAAAGCCGGACTTGTATCTTGTATTTTTAATGTAGTCTTGAGGAACAGTTCTCCAGGCTTCCTGAAGGATCCTCATTTTGAATCCAGTCCCTGTACCTGAGCAGCTTCAGAGGATTTTTTTCTCTTTTTTTTTTGGTAGCCCTTAAAGCTCAGAGCATTTTAGCTATTATTTGTTTTGCTGCTGTTTTTATTTTTTTTATTTTTTATAAACATATATAGGGCTCAGGATTGTGCAGTATAAAGTGGCATTATTTTTTTCAGCACAAAGTAGGCAATATAATGAACTGAATTTTAGTTGCCGCTTGGGTTTTGCCACACAATGATCTATGAATCATTCAAGCATTAAAAAAAATCATCTAACTTAAGACATGAACCAGTGAGAAGATGAGAGATGATCAGACCGGTGATTAGTGAATGCTGAGTGGTGGGAACAGACGTGAGGGGAAATGAGGTCGCTGCTCAGGTCGTTACATAAACCTGCCTGTCGCAGTAAAACATTATTTAATTTAAATGTGAAGAAATGAGAGGTGGCTCAAGACTTTTGCACTACAGTACTGAGTATTTATATATGCATTTGCCGATGGGGCGAAGCTCCAGACACACGTGTTCACAGTAGTGAAAAGAAAGTGCAGTTGTTGTTGGAAATGGCACTCTCGACGGAGGAAAACGTACTTATAGTTTATTATTTCCGCTAATACAGAAATGGTCGTGAACAGGGAGTTTAAAAAATGTGACAAAAAAATGAAACAGAGTTTAAAAAATGTGGCAGAACAGTTCCTTCCCATACCCGTCCTGTTCCCCAGATCTTACACCACCTGATGGGTACTGTTGGGGAATGTTAAAGGAGAGAGTGTGTTCAACTGTGAAGATCCGCAAAGAACTGTGCCTGCATAACACAAGCAGATCGACTCCTTTTGCAGGAAAACTTTGTTCTGGGTATCTGCTTGAGACTGATGACTGATGTGAACACTGTCTACAGCGAGGCGGTGCACAGACACACACTTCAAACAGTTACATTACACATACCGTGGTAAATCAACACACTAATAGTGTGACTAAAGCTAAAAGCTAGACCGTTCAGCAGATCCAGACTGTGTTCCTGATGTTGAAGAAAAACATCCAAAGACATTTAGCCAAGAAGACCTGAATGACCTGATCTGAGATTTGGGACTGACGAAGGCTAAAGCAGGATTTCTTGCTACTGAGTTGAAAGAAAAGGGCCTATTTTAATAAATTTTTTTAGAGGAGATCTAGAAGTCATCTGCAGAAGCATCTCACAGGCGTATCTTACAGTACTTCACCTGGCTGTACCTGCTGAAAGCCTGAGGCTCCTCCGGCACCTGCTTGTTTATCAACTCTTTTACTCAATGGCAACTTGAAAGCACCTGTCTGCCGTCCAGTAGCACACCTCGTCCATATGAAAACGCGTGATGTTGCTACACGTCGTCATGGTTCGGGACATCCCCCTAACTGCACGAAAAAAATTCTGTCTATGCTCACAAACTTGAAAGGTGTTGTATCAGTTCATAAGGTGAAGCATCGTGATCAGATTCCACAAGCTGACACAGATTGAATCGGCGCTCGATCAGCTTCTCAGCACATATTCCAGTTTGAAATAACAGCTTCCATTTGCTACCACATAAGACACTTTAACACCAAGATAGAGAAGAATCAAGATTTATGAAGAGCCACGTTCACCAGGCTAGGAGTACGAGCATGTTTTCTTTCCATAATGTGTGACTGTAACTTCTAGTGCAACATCTAATGCAATAAAATGGCTTTATACCTTATATAATCTCCACATATTCAGCAGCACTTCTGTTTTTCTTTTGAAGTCGCACACGGTTCGAGAAAATTTAATTTTACGCGTCTGCATCATATTTATTTTGTACCTTTTAGAGTCTCAAAAACATTTGATCCATATTATGTGTAAAAATCTTAAAAGAGGAAAAATATGTAAATATGACGCCATCTTTTCCTTCTGTCTGTCTTTTTCTGTCCCTCTGGCTTTGTCTCTCTTTGTTTCTGTCTCTCTCTGTCTGTCTCCATCTTCTTTCTTTTCTCTGTCTCTTTCTTCCATTCTCTCTCTTTCTCTCTCTCACTCTCTGTCTCTTTCAAAATTGAAGATTAAAAGGTTTTTTTGGATGACAAATTTTTACATTTGTATTGCCAAAGCTTAGAAATAAGGCATAAGAAAATAACATGAGTAGATAGTGTAAAAAAACAACAACAAAAAAAACAAAGAATAATGGAAAGAGTAATAATCAATCAATAAATAAGAGTACAGACTTTTAGTTAAAGAAAAAAACACAACTTTGTTGTTGTTGCTTATAAAAGGTTGAATACATTATAAATAACATCTGTCTGCATTTATAAACATTATAAAAAATATTAAATATGAAAGAAAAACATAGGTAAACAATAACAACAAAAAACATCAATATTAAAAACAACAAAAACGTTCAGAAAGATGACTATTTGAACAGTAGTGATGTTAAATTGTGATTAACTCTCTGTGTGTGTGTCTCTCTTTCTCTCTCTCTCTGTGTCTCTCTCTCTTTCTGTGTGTGTGTCTCTCTCTCTCTCTCTCTTTCTCTCTCTCACAGGCCCATCAGCAGTGCAGGAAGGCTGATCGTTTACTTGCTGCTGGAAAATATGAAGAGGCTATCTCCTGCCACAGAAAAGCTGCAGGTCAGACATCATTCAATTATATGATTTCATTCCTCAGCAGCCAGAGACTGCGCTCTTGTGTACAACGCCTGAGACTGCGCTCTTGTGTACAACGCCTGAGACTGAGCCACGAATTCACATTCAGCACGTCTGCCTTCAGTAACATTCGTAATAATCAATAATAATCAATAATAAACGTGAACACAGCGCTGTTAGATTCAACGATTTCTGTGTTAAAGCCCATCAGGTCGCCTCGCAGGGATTGAACCTTAGTATCTAATGTGACTCTAACGTGACATTTTAGCATTTTTTTGTGCATGTTTCAGAGCTGCTGAAGGAGGCCATGAAGCTCACCGAGTGTGAACAGGTATGCCGCCTCCCTTTTCACACACCAGCCTCCCATATCTACACCAGTGTCACAGCACATGACATCACATCATGTTTCATTCCTTACTTGTTGGTCTGTAGTAAATATTCCACCACTTGTGCCGAAGACTCGTTATGTTTGTAAACGAACTGTGTTGAGACTGTTTGTTTGATCCGTGTCTGGTATCATTGCTCGGTTTATCCAGTGTAGCTCTGTGTAGTGCAGCGTTCCTGAGCTAGGGGTGGCTCGATTTCACAAAGGTTTTTTCGTGAGAGAAACTAACAACATTCCCCTTACTTTTTATTTATTTATTTTTACAAAGTAATATCTTTCGAAATTATATAAATGGATCTTGGTGGTATGCCACCGTCGATTTAATTGCATAGATGCGTTTTCGGTTCAAAACGATTTGTTAGCGCTAATGTTAATTGTTTTAAGCAGCTGTATTTATTATAGGTTTTAAGGTATTACCTGCTTAAAGTGTAACACGTGTTAATTCTATTTTTATTTTACCACACTCGTGTCCTGTAGCTCTGGACTAGTGTGCACATAAACTTAAAAAGCAGACGAATACGGATACTCTCCTATAGCTTATTGGCAATCACATGACTATTATGAGACGCGACATCCCGCTGAAGGACAGGGAGTGAAAAACGAGAGAGAGAGCAACTTGACAACACACACATTTTTACTATCTAGAGAAACTCCACACAATGTTTATCATGCAGAATTCTTCTGTCCATCAAACTGTCCATATTTTATTTGACTGTAACTCTTTTACTCTTTCAAGGGACGTGTTTTATTCTGTTGACACTTTCCAAAAAGTTTGTAAACAAGTAAATCCAAATGTAGTTTTAAAGTTCTTAGAAAAAAAATATTTTAAACATCTTATTTAGTTCTAATATTGAATAATAAAAATGCTTCTTGCCATGAATATAGCCATAGAAGCTGGCATGGCATTGTAGATTTTAGATTTTCCAGTGAACAGTATCAACAGGAGATCAGCAAATGTTTTGAATGCGGTTCTTGCGTAATAAAGAGAAGTGATATTGAGGAAGTAGAGGTTAAGTAACAACCTTGACCTCGATATGGGTGAGACGCGTCACTTATTCCTGCTCTACTCCTCATGCTGTGCCGATTGTTTATTCACATTCGCCTGTCTTTTCTCTTCACCCCAATCTTAAGTTTGAGTGTTGTTGTCGTTTATAAGTATTGTTTTAAATCACACACAGATCCTCACAGACGATCCTCTTTTGTGTTTCCTAGGCTCGCCTGTCTTTAGAGCTGCAGCGAGACAGCCACGTGAAGCAGCAGAGATTGATCGAGGAGCGGTGGAAGCGAGCGAAGCGAGAGAACAAGCCGCGCGGCCTCCAGGTGCTCCCTCAGTCATCCTCGGAACCGACACCTCTCGCTCAGCTGAGCTCCTCCCACTGTCCCGAGCGCGAGTACGACACCTGGCTGTACCTGCTGAAAACCAGAGGCTCCTCCGGCGCGGCGCCCGAACCCGCCTCAGGCACCAAGGCCCGCAAAGACGACAAGACGCGCCTGGAGGAGCAGCGCACCACCATCGAGGACCTGCGCCAGCTCCTGGAGCGCCTGTTAGCCGAGAACGAGCGGCTGAACCAGGGGAACGAGCGGCTACGGCAGGAGAACGCGCGTCTGCGCAGGGAGAGCGACGCCCATCTCGTAGAGAGCTCGGAGCTCTGGCTTCTGCCTTCGGCGCCTGACCAGCGCAAACCTGCAGGCATCACCATCCCACACCTGCCCCCGCTCGAGATGCCCCCTCACGAGATCCCGCTGGCGGAGCTGCCCCCGCTCGAGCTGCCCGAAGACATCCAGCAGGAGCTGGGGCTTCTGGATAGAGAGAAGCTGTGAGTGGGAAAAAAAACGCACTCTCACCGGAGAGGGAAAAAAACATCGGCATCGGAATCGGCGCGCTCCTGCTGCTCAGGTTTACGATCGTGGTCTTGGTGGCGTAAACAGCTATAAGCGTCGATGCAAATTTTACATTTTTTTCCCTCCGTCTCTCTATCTCGTTCTCTCTCTAATGATCCTAGGTACTGCATCTACTTAATAAAGAGAACTTTTGCAGGTCTTGTGCCTTTTTTTTTTTTGAGTATTTCCTTTGTGCAAGGAGAATAAAAAAAAAAATCTCATGGTGGAAGCCATGATCACCTGACTAGCTCTAAGAGCACATGACTGAATCGTTTTTTGTTTTTTTGGGGGGGGATATCAAAGCCTGGTCTTTATTAATCAGGAAGGAGACCCGGGCGTCTCGAAGAGCCCAAACACGGACAGCAAAGCACTGTGAACTCTGTGTGTGAGTGTGTGTGAGATCGATCATGCATGAGTTTGTGTGGCTTCTCTAGATTTGTTTGTTGTGTTAAACATGCTGTCATGATGGCATGCGGAAAAGCACGAACACGCAGCTTCACTGCCTCGGATCGTGGATCGCATCCCGTCATTTCCACCGCGCTGTAAGATGAGATGCAGAGCTAACACCATAACCCACCCACGTGAGAAGATCTGAATCCGGTGTGTCCCGTCATGATGTCAGCGCTTCGAAGAGTTCTCCTGTGGCCCAGACGAAGACCGAAAAACAAACAAACAGCTACTCACTCAGCAAGCAATAACACATGCTGCAGTTTCCACCGTCTTTCCTCTTTCCCGCCTTTTTTTTTTTTCTTTTTCTTTTTTTCTGCACAGGAGCCTCAGATCTAATCTCACCGGAACAATCTCAAACCTTTCCCAACTGAATCCGTTGTACTGTAATCACGCGAGCGATCACACGGTTCATGTTTTTTCAGGTAAACGTGTGATTTATACTTCGAATATGCAGGAAGACTTACACAATCATACAGGATAAAACAATACGTCAGCTTTACGCTTTTCCTACGTCACACTAATCCGGAGCGAATCCACTCGTGCCACACGTGAAAGGAAAAAGAAAAAAAACACACTTTTTAACGGGATGTAGAGGCGACATGCGTGTCTCGTGAAGAGGGAACCAAATCATTGTTTTAATTTAATGTTTTAATGTAATGATTGTTTTTGCAAATGTAATCCAGGTGCATCTGCACTTTTTTACTTCCATTTGTTTGTGTGTGTGTGTACAGAATGTATGAACAAAAAGTCATACATGTGATGAAAGTGCAATGTTTCGTTCATGCATGAATGGCAGTTGTAGCTCTAAAATGTACGATTGTTCAGATATTATTCTAAAGAAGGATTTATGTTACAGTCGGCTTGTTTAATCAGATGTTTGTGTTTTGTATAATGACATGCAAGAGTGAGAATAAAATAAACAACTTAGATCTGGGCAAGATTCTGTTTTAGTATTATGGTCTGGGTTTTTTTTTTTTTTTTTTAAATAATGCCTTAAATTGCCCCCTCTAGTGGTGGATTTGGTGAATAACTTTTTGTGTAGGTTTTTAAAAAGATATTTATGTATACAAGATGAATGGATTATAGGTATTATTTTCATAAATAGACTTGCTACATGAAAATAAATTACATTTGTTATTATTAAGCAATAGTAATAAAAATATAATTAAAATGCATCTCAAAAAGTTACACCATGCTCCGGGTGGCGACTGAAATGGTCACCAAAGCCAGTTTAAAAAAAAATATATTATAAACTTTTGTTTTTATTTTTTTATCTTTGTTCAATTTATGGTCTAAAAAGTAACTGCATCAATGTTTGCTGAAAATATTGTGCATTTTCTTTCCATTTCCAAGAGAGACTGTATTAACATCTTTTCAATTAAAAAAAAAATCACCAAAATCTGTTATTTATCAAGGGGTGCCTAAACTTTTGCATAAGACTGTATATATCAGTCTTACGCTTCTGTACTCTCATTCCCTGTTCACAGTTGAAGTAAATTGGACACATTTTAATTTGATAGTATTTTTAGATTTAAGTTTTGAGATTATTAATTAAACATTGAGTGTTATATCCTTCTTTTTTTAAGTAAATAAATAAATAATCTTGGCTTAGCTTTTGAAATCCGCCGCACGAACTGACGCTGGCTGGCTCGCCAAAGTTACCTAACAGTTGTCAAGGACATTTTCTCACTCCCTGCCTGTCCAAACCCTGCCTCTTCCAAGTTACATCAGACACAGAGGCTGAGTCGACCAGAAAAAGTTCTCGGGTAAAGTCATCCCACCCGGACTTGTCACTATTATTCAGTCATCATTATAAAATAATGCTACCAAAGCACTACTAGTCAAAATTTGGACAGACCTTCTACCTCTATGGTCTTGCCTGATTTTAAAAAAAATTATTTCTACATTGTGAAACAACACCGAAGACATGCAAAATATGTAATCATCTTTGAACAGTTGATATTGAGATCTTTAACTTATGCTCTGTAAAGCCTTCATAATCAGAGGTGCTGTTTGTTAATTGGTGATTTCTGAGGCTGGTACTGTAGGTCTGTATGAACTTCTCTGCGGCAGAGTTTTGGTCTTGCTTTCCTGGGAAGGTCTTCAGGAGAGACAGTTTCATCATGGTGCTTGATTTGGTGACTTCACCTGGTTATCTTATGAAAAAGGTTACATTTTTGCTCCTAATATATTGAGTTTAGGAACCAAAGGCTTCTAAGGATTTATGCTTGTATTGAGCCTTGATCAAGGTGCGTATATGAAAATAATTGTGAAATACTCAAGGAAGTGAAAATTTTCAGTTTAACTAGGTATAACATTGGTGAGGTGAAAGCATCTTTCCTGTGGTTAACCATTAGTGAAAAACAAAACACTTTCGATAACCAAGTCGCCCACTTGAAGAAGGTTTTCAGAATATCAGGAGTAAAAATAAAAATAAAATAAAAAAATTTTGGGGGGGGGGGGGGGGAATTTGCTATACATTATTACTTTGATGTGGTTGATCTGTCTATTTATTTCAGCCGTCTGTTTGGATTCTTCCAGCCTGGTAACGACCCTCTGACCAGCCTCGGCTCGTCCCGCCGCACAACACCATCGAAACGGAGAGAAGAGCTGTTCACATGACTGCGAACTAAAGTTTTATCCTGGTCAGTGTTGTGGAGGATCCAGGGGATATCCCAGAAGCACTGGGTGCAAGGTGGGGACACTGCAGTCTATCACACACTAACATACACACTCACACACCTGCAGACCATTTAGCAAAGCCTGTGTCTACCTGCATGCAGGAATTTCCAAAAGGAGGAAACTCATCCAGACCTGGTGAGAATATGAAAAACCTGAACTACAAATGTTGTTCATGTAATATATATATATATATAGTACAGGTTCCCGGGCAAATCAGCTTGAACACACTTATGTGTCAAGATCTGGGGACTGTGAAGGTCATAATAACGCTGCTACTGGGGGCGGAGTCATTCTTGAACAGACCACGCCCATCAGAATACACTCACCTAAAGGATTATTAGGAACACCATACTAATACGGTGTTTGACCCCCTTTCGCCTTCAGAACTG
>JAQQZT010000006.1:7364308-7374323 GCA_030068275.1 Clarias platycephalus
TTGTTTTTCTTCACTTACATTAAACTAATAATACATTTAGCACATTGTTCTTCATGTTGTGATTCAGAATAGAATGTTCAGGGTGTCCAGTGCATTTATGTGTTAAGTTATTATGTGGATATGGAGCTTTACTCACTTTTTTCAACACACTGCTATTATTTTGAACACCACTGTATGTTTTCTAATGAATCCCGCCTTCTGTTTTTTACGATTGGTTACAAGAATTCAGTCTCATCTATGATTGGTTAGATGCTTTACTGCATGTGAAATGGGGAGCCGATCAGCGCGTCTTCCTCAGCCGGAGACCTAGTGGATGAAAGTGCACCTCGCTGGGAGAGAGTTGTTTTCATGGAGTTTACTGATCAGGAGTGGAAGCTGAATTTCCTTCCTGGAAACTTCCTGGTCACATGGGGCAAAAAGAACGTATTTATTCTGACGAAAGAAACGTCCACATCACATGTTTTTACATGGCTAATATTTACCTATTTAATGGATTATAAAATTTTTACACAGGCCCGCCCTTGTTTCCACAGAAGTGGTGACACGATGTATTATTAATCTGATTTGTCTGTGATTCAGATGATTAGTGGAATATTACAGTCTATGTAAACGCACCCAGTGAGTCCTCTCTGTAAGGGGACTAGAGGAGGCAAACACTGGCCTCAAACAGGATAATGGAACTTGTGTTTCTCTTTCCTCTTGTCATCTACAGTATGTACTGTGAAAAAGTATTTGTCCCCTTCCTGAATTGTCACACAATGATTCAGATCCTCAAACAAATGTTAATATTATACAAGGATGTGAGTAAATCCAAAATGCAGTTTTTAAATGATTAAATTTATTAAGGGGGAAAAAAGCTGTCCAAACCTACCTGCCCCTATGTGAAAAAAGTAATTGCCCCCTCAACATAATAACAGCATCAACTGCCATCAAGCGTTTGAATCTTTCACATCGCTGTGGAGGAATTTTGGTCCACTCTTCTTTGCGGAATTGTTTAAATTCAGCCATATTGGAGGGTTTTTGAGCATGAACGGCCTGTTTTAGGTCATGCCACAGCATCTCAAATCGGATTGAAGTCTAGACTTTGACTAGGCCACTCCAAAACCTTAATTTATTATTCTTTTTTAATCCTTTCAGAGGTGGACTTGCTGCTGTGTTTCGGATCATAAAGTGCGCAAAATAATTTTTCACAGCAGTGTATGTATAAAAGCGTTACCAGATTAATTTCAGGGAAGTCTGGAAGAAATTCAGAACTCGATGCAAAATGTATTTTACAGTGTTCAAGGATTTCCCATACTTCCACATTGTTTTTAACTTAATTGAATTCAGTTTGGTTTATCTAGCGCATTTAACAACGGCTGTTGTCGCAAAGCAGCTTTAAAGAATTAAAAAAAAAAAAAAATGGAAGAGTTTGAAACGTGTGAGGAAATAAGTAGAAATCATGATTTGTAACATATAAATAACAATTTAATTACATTTTAACACACAGACATGTTAGTGGAAAAGGAATGCGTTCAATATGAATGAAATGAGACTTCGCATACGAGAGAAACATAATCCTCACCCAGACATCACGTCTGTGCAGTGTGTGTGTAGCCCATGTAACTTGAACAGCCGTCTGCATCAACACTGGCTTTTGTAGTGAGAGTGAGATTTATAAAAGACTCGCTTTCTAATGGAGCTTTAGCTGCTTTTTTCTTTCTCTCTGATGATGTGTGTGTGTGTGTGTGTCCGTATGTGCCGGGAGCTGAGTGCTTTGATGTTTGAGGCTTATTAATGAAGCCACACACACACACAATGAGGTGCAGGAGAGCTGGCTGTGTGAGATGGACAGAGAGTCG
The DNA here is from genome assembly GCA_030068275.1 of Clarias platycephalus. Lineage (NCBI taxonomy): Eukaryota > Metazoa > Chordata > Actinopteri > Siluriformes > Clariidae > Clarias > Clarias platycephalus. The sequence continues at coordinate 7,366,150 of JAQQZT010000006.1, forward strand.
GAGAGTTTCTTTGTAAGCTCCTCTAATGATTAAACACATGACACACGCCATCAGCTATTAGCAGCACGACTGCTCCGTGAACTGCATGGATCGATACGTGTACATTATGGAGATGTATTGACTGGAGCACACAGGGCAGCCGTGGAGTTTTTTTTTCTTTCCCCTGTGTCTCTCTCCCTCTCTCTCCAGGCCGGACTCATTAACATGCACAAACATGTTCAGCTTTGGGAATGAAGAAGGAGCTGAGAAAAGGATGTGCAGGTGGCCGATCCGTTTATTAGCAGCTCCTCAGTAAATCATCGATCGTTGAGGGGGATGGGGGGCGGGGGGGTCGCTTTATAAAAGACAAAAAGGCGGCCGTCTGATAAATCCATTTTAATGGAAAATGTAAAACCCTTTGAACTTCAATGTACAAAGCATGTAACACTTGCACTTTTAAAATCTGAAATTGAAGCAAGCTGTGTTTTTAAAAAAATACATCAGTGAATGTATATATGTATATATTTACACAGCATAGTAAGTCTTTAATTGTTTTTTAATCATCAACTTCAAAACTTCACCATAGTAAATCTTAACCAAAAAAAAGAGAAAAAAGAAACGACAATTTTTCTTAAATAAATTACAACTTTTTTTTTTTTTTTTTTTTTTTTTAAATTTATCCATTTTACAGTGAATACTTCTTAATAAAATGCTGACGTGTGTTATTCATTTAGGCTTTCTTTACATAATATAACTTTACAATGTTTACAATAGTTTGGCAGTTAAAATTTCTTTTTTTTTTCTCTCTCTCTCTCAAAAGATATGGCATGAGGACTGCGATTTCAGCAACGATTCCCAAAAGTACAGGCAACAGCTGGTGTTCGGATCCCGTCTCACAGTTACTGTCTCAATGTAGTGAGCTGCGTCAGGATCCCATTTAGCAAACTGTACAAGTCACATTTACATTTGATCTAGAACATAAAGCGTAGACCTCCTAAAAAATAAATACATCATTTTCACATGAACAATATACAGTATGAAAAGAAAACAAAAAAAACGAACAGAACAGAACAACAGACGAACAAATAAGAGTCTGAAGAGCAGTGCTGCTGCTTGCGGATTATCTTCAGGTTTTTTTTTTGTTTCTGTAAAATCACAGTTATCCTGATGCGTTTGGGCTATACTGCTGTGGTGTCAGTAACAAATAAATAACGTCAGTCTTTCTTTTTGTCTTCGTTTAAAGTCTGCTTGGCACTGGAGGTTCAGGACGCGAAGGTTAGTGTGCATATTTGGGGTTAAGTGATGAAGGCGTGCTGACAGCAGCGTGAGGAAGGGTCATGAGTTCGCCTCCTCTTCCTCCTGAGCCTCAGCACTGCACCGCTTTAATGTTCCCACAGCATCCTTTACGCAGTGGTAAAAGATGTTCTTGACCTGAGAGAGAGAGAGAGAGAGAGAGAGAGAGTGTGTGTGTCAGTGACATTATGGATTACAGCCAGACTCTGACTCATGTGCTTTAAATAAGTTGAATAGCCTTCGACGGGGGGGGGCTAAAATACTAAATCACACAGCAACTCATTAATGGACGCTGTGCATTTAGCAAAGAGCGAGCGCCGCTGCTGAAAAACATCTATTAGACGTCGTCTGCTGAAAGACTAATGAGTTCTACAAGCTCGGCTATTAAAGGTGAAAATGCATACAAGAAATACTCGACACAAAGCGGGGAGCCGCGCGCAGCGACGGGAAAATGGAGCGCAGACGCTGCTAATGAGTGTGTGAGTGAATGAGCATGGAGACTTCAACATAAAACCAAGATAAGATTTCAGATTTCATTGTGGAGTCTCCGTCTGTGGAGATACTGGATGTAGAACACTTTCACCGTGCTAATATCGAGCTCACGCCTATGAGCCACACACACAAATGTGCAAACAGGTTTCAAGTTGATATGCAGTGCGTCCTACTTATATGGTCTTTGGGTATCCTGGTTAAGCCTTTATATATATATATATATATATTATATATATATATATATATATATACACACTGCACAGGGCCTACATGGTGAAGACTGGAGCTACCACTGCCCCAGTATGTAGTAGTGTCACCATATAATTCAGCCATTTTCCAACTATACATCATATAATTGTTACCCATGAGAGACCAGACGTCTCCTTTAAGGGAAATTATGGGAGGATACACGACAGACCACCTCCTGGTTCAGGTTCGATTCCCGCCTCGGGGTCTTTGTGCATGGAGTTTGCATGGTCTCTCCATGCTTAGCGGGTTTCCTCCATGTACTCCGGTTTCCTCCCACAGTCCCAAGACATACAGATTAAGCTAATTCCCAAATTGCCCGTAGTGTTTGCACGAGTGTGTGCCCTGCGATGGATTGGCATTGAACCCTGCCCCAAACCCAAGTCTCAGGATAGACTACAGGCCCACCGCGACCCTGTATACAGGATTAAGCGGTATAGATGACGAGTGACTGAGTGATACTGTACAGACCACACTCGTCTCGTAGCATTTTTTCCCCCCAGACAATTTCATTAACCTATTTTGTATTATATTAATTAATATTAGTATAACTTTATTGAATAGTAAGCCGGTAGCATGAGTCAAATGTGATGGCCTCTTGACTTAAATGTGTTTGTGCTTCGATTCAAGCTCTCTGGTAACATGTGCTTATTATTCCACATCTTCATGCACATACATCCTGGTTTCCTCGTTTTGAGTTGTCATGGATACGAAGTAATCTCTGAAGCACTAGTGACTATACAAGCGCTTTAGAGTCTATTTAATAAACACAAAGGATGCATAAATTCAAAAGGTTTGAAATGTCTTTGTCCCGGATGCTAGGTTAAAAAAACTATACGTCCATAATTCCAGTTTAATTAGATCCACTGTAGGTCAGTTCCTACTTTATTCCTGATCGGAGCGGTGTGGTGTGGTCGTGACGTCACCGTCTAGTGTAAAAAAGCACCACTGCATGTGACGTCTGGTTCAAAAACGCTTATATAAAACTCGTTTTACTGTCCTCTCATTTAACCGCTGACTGTCTCAAAGCATATTAACCATTTTATAAGTTTTGCCAGCAAGAGTGTTTTAACTTTAGTCCTATTTGAACTGCGTTGGTTTTTATTTGAGGGTGATGTAATGTAATGTAATATAATAAATCTCATGTAATGTCATGGGGTTTTATTTCTGTCTGTATTCATCATGTCAGTAGTGTTATTTGGTGTATGTGTGTGTGTGTGGTAGTGTGTGTGTGTGTGTACATTTCTTTAAAATGATTAGCAGAAACTGATCTCGGTTTAACATTTCATGAAATGTTGCTAAAGATTCCGTTATATTTTATAGGAAATAAGAATTAGTGGTTTTTATTAAGTATAAAGACAATCGAGGAAAGAAATGTTAAGAGATTAAGAGTTTCTAGCACGAAAGGCACCTACATACTGTACAGTGGTGACCAAAAGTATTCAGGCAAGATTTGCCATGTATTATATTATTTATTATAAGTATTTGTCAAACCTGTTCAGGTGTTTCAATCAAATCAGACTCTTTATCCCCAGTGAAGTGCTTCAGCATACCAAGACATCTTGCACAATGCTACGCTTCCAACTTTGTGGCAACAGTTTGGAGAAGGCCCTTTTCTATTCCATCATGACTGTCCCAGTGCACAAAGACTATAAAGACATGGATTTATGGGTTCGGTGTTGAAGAACTTGACTGGCTTGATATCAATCCCAACGAGCACCTTTGGGACGAACTGGAATGGAGATTGTGAGCCAGGCCTTCTCGTCCAACATCAGTGCCCCACCTCATTAATACTCTACAGAATGAACGAATTCCCACAGAAACACTCAAAAACCTAGTGGACATCTTGAGGACCAACTCGATATTGAAGTATATGTATTTCGATACAATGTCATTGGCCGAATACGTTTGTCCATATACGTAGTGTATCCGGCTGAGGAGTTGTCCTAATTAAATGAAAAAATGAGTGAGAAATTGGCATTCGGCTTCTGGAGCCATGGCCTGGGTCATCTCCAGACCTAAACCCAACAGAAAACTGTTGGCAGTGGTGGAGAAAACAGCATCTTTGTGATCTACGTCCTATTAGATCTACAACATGATTAGCTCAGTATTACTGCTGTAGTCATTCTTATTCATTTTACTGTTGATAAAAGCGTAGGGTTCAACAGTTATCACAATCAGTCTCTAGTTTCTGGGCACTCCGGCTACGCTTTCTAGTAAATATAGTCCTGATCTACTCCAATACGCCTGGAAGCAAAAGCACATAAGGTAATACATAGGAAAGCAATAATAACGTCCTTTCTTTAGGAGTCAGACGCAAATATATCACAGAATTGTTTCTCCCTCCCTCTCCCCTAGGAAGTGTCCCATCCTACAGAGTTCAGTCTTCAGACCTTAGCGGAAGGAACGGAGACACTGAAAAGGAACCTGATTCCCCTCCTGAGGACGCTACAGCACTACGATCGCACTCTAGATATCAGGTAACGAGATTAGATGCCCCGAGACCTGCGCGCTGGTGTGTGTAGAAACCCCTCAGGTAGTGTGAGAGAAGTGGCTCGTACCTGTAGCTTATCTTCGTAGTTGATTTCCTCTTTGGAGGAGCGCAGCTCCTGGGTTAAGTGGAAGGAGTGCACCACATGCTCCGGCGAGACAAAGTCATTGATCACCTGAACGCAGCTGTGCAGGTTCTGCACCTGGGGAGGAGAGAGAGAGAGAGAGAACGGGGGAAAGGATGAGTGCGCGGCCGTCAGCGGACACTACGCATTCATTCGTTTAACATTTTCACCCTCCTTTGTAAACAAAGCAGAGATACTGTATATACTGTATATATATATATATATATATATATATATATATATATGTGTATAAGAGAGATGAGGTGTGTAACCTGGTGCATGGCTCCAGCAGGGACGAGGACAGAGTCTCCCAGAAACTGGACGACGGTGCTGCCCTGTACGCCGTGCTCCTCAAGCAGACGCTGCCTCTGCTTACGGCTAAGGTACCGGCTCGGCTCGTGCTCTGGCAGGACCTCCGGACCCTGCTCCTTAGAGATCTGCAAACCACAAAAAAAAACATGACACTAGGTCAGGGCCTGTACGCATCTGGGATTTACGTGTCTCGAGTGACCCGATCACAAGCGGAGACCTGACACGGATCGCTGTTTACACCTGCACTAAAATACCTCTTCTACTGTACGTTCAGGTTTCATACGCGCGGTTTCCACTGGAGTTGCACATGTTCTTCATCAGCCTTCTGGTGCGTTTATATTCAGACGGAAACGTCCAGCGAGTCCTGCTTTATCGTGTTTATGGACTGTTTTTGCGAAATGTTTTATCGGTGTATTCTGATGAACAGGAGAGGAGAAGCTGCAAGAAGCAGCTGATTTTCTCTCTGCTCCGACGCACGATCGCGTGATATTTATGCATCATCTGAGACATTTCAACATGATTTCCAGGCATGCAATTATTAGGTATTTTATGCGTTTTTCTCTCTCTCTGCGGTTACATACTTCACGTTCTCCAGGACGCATCAAGACTCATTCACGATCAAACTACAAATGTGAAGTAACCAGATGTCTTCCAGACCAACCGTTCTAAATGTGCTTGAAAGGGGATCTATTAGGCAAAATAAAAAAAAAATTTCCTTCTAATTTTTAGATATTCAGACGGGTCTTCAATGTGCGTGTACAAACAAAGTGAGAAACACACGTTCTGTTTTTATCCTTTATCCAGTTTTGTATTGGCTGGGGCTTAAACAAACCAATTTGATTTTTCCCCTAATGTGACATCACATAATGTGACCCTCCCCCATGTCTTTATGCACAGCTCTGCTTCACGTGGACATTAAATGAGCAAGTTTGGAGTGTGTAGGAAATGTACGAAAGGTACGACAAAATGCATGATCTGCGAGGTATGTCAGCTGGAGCATTAACACACACTTTGATGGAGCTCTGAGACCTGTGTTGACTTGTGTTGAAGGTCCCATATTTGACTATTTCTTAGTGATCTTAGTTCCTATTTTTTCTAAGTGATGTTTTTCAAGAAAGATCACTATAAATAAATATTGGATTTGACTGACTCTGGTGTTTTAAAAAAATCATTAAAGGAGACACGGCGGCTTAGTGGTTAGCACTATCGCCTCGCACCTCCTCGGGTCCGGGTTGGATTCCCGCCTCTGGGTTTGTGTGCATGGAGTTCGCATGTTCTCCCCGTGCTTGGTGGGTTTCCTCCGAGTTCTCCGGTTTCCTCCCAAAGTCCGAAGACGTGCAGATTAGGCTAATTGGCGCACCCAAATTGCTTGTAGTGTATGAATGAGCGTGTGTGCGTGTGTGTGTGTGTGCCCTGCGATAGATTGGCACCCTGTCTAGAGTGTACCCGCCTCGTGCCCTAAGTCTCCTGAGACCCTGTATATATGATGTGAGAGTGGACAACTTATCTAGACTGCAGAGTGCGCCTGCATACTGCCTCAATTATTCATCATTTCAGTTAATATTTAAAGTCTGATTTCTTCTCGTTCGATTTCACACTGCTCTCCTATATCGTATCATATATTGCTTCAGAGAATCTGAATCCTAATGTTTTCTTCACATGACATGCTCTAATAAATAATCAGGCCATCTGCATAATTGCACCGATGACCATAAAAAAATCGATTTTCGTAACTCGGGAAAGGACACGACCTTCACCTTCACTTTTGTAAACCATGTAAAATTTTTTACCCTTGTTTTTCCTCTCATATTGGTTTGTAGCGATTTATTCCCCCCCCCCCCCCCCCACTTAAACTTTTATTCACATTCATAAAAATCCACATGTAACCCGCCGGTGTAGCCGGTTCAGCTAATGAATACTGTTTGCGAATACCAGACAACCGACCCGACAATAAAGTGCGCATGCTGTAAAGTAGTTTAGTTTCACATTTGCCCTGTAATTGCTGCACGTAAAGGCAAAGGGCAAACCGAGGAGAGCTTCGAGAAACGTTGCGTTAACCCTGCCGTCTTCTGCGTGACGGCGTCTGACTGAGAGCGGGCAGTTTAAAGGCAGAGACGTCCCCTATAAAGCTTCCCTTAGGAGGAATTTATAAGGACATCGACTAACGCGGCACCGGATGGACGGAGATAACAAGGTAGCACGGGAAACAGACGGACAGAAAAGGAAGTAGTAACCTTGTGCAGGAATTCTTTGACTTTCTCTACGTCCTTGCTCGTGTAGACGTGCCACAGGGCTCCTGGAGTCTCGCTCGAGTCCTTTAATCTCTTCTTCACATTGTCGTCTAGATCCTCTTCCTCCAGCCGCTTCAGCACTCCTGGGCATGAAACGCATGAATATATTAGCTGGCGCGTAAAACACACAGTAAATATTACACGGTCAGCTTAACATACAACAAAGACAGGCTGCCTGACAACAGCCTTGGCGTCCTCCTTTGAAGGGGTTGTAAAAAAAAAAAAAAAAAAAAGGTTTCAAAATTAATTCTGAAGAGGCGAGTGGGCGTCGTCAGCTTTTCTAACGCGTTTCCCTTTGCGCTAAGCCCAGGAGACGAGAGCGCTATAAATAGAGGCCGGCCAGAACGGGATGAGATGAGGAGAGAGGGAGGGAAGGTGGGAGAAAAGGAAGGAACGAAAGCAGCTAAGTAAAGTTTTCTTGACAGGAGACAGGGCACAGCTGAGGCACAGTGCCAGACCTGAGTCCTGCCAAGACACAAAGGAAAGGAGGTGTGGGCTTGAAACACTGGGTGCTGTGGGCTTGGCTCTTGCCAGCTCTGCAGTAATCCTTTCAGTTTTCTAAAAGGAACTTTCGGCACAGTTCGTACCCGGAGACGACAGCTGCAGGCATTAGCACTCGTTCACTTAAAGTCTATCTTTGCGCCGGGAGGAAGAAATGGCGTCCGGAGAGAGAGAGAGAGAGAGAGAGAGAGAGAGAGAGAGTGCGCACGCTCAGCGACAGCCTCAGCCGCGTGATCGCTCAAAAAAAAAAAAAAATCTCCTGCAACTCGTCCAGATGCTCATAACCCCCACCCAAGCAACAGTATATTGTTTCCAGAAGTCCTTAAAGTCTGTACCGTGTGTCTTTCCAAGCTCTGTGACAGAGGAGAGCAGGGAGAAAGAAAAAAAAGCCCATTTTGGTTCCAAAAAGGAAGGGGGGGGGGGGGGGGGGCGTAGCGCGCGGTCG
>JAQQZT010000006.1:7374333-7418575 GCA_030068275.1 Clarias platycephalus
CCCCCCCCCCCCCCCCCCGAGCGAGCGGTCGAATGATTTTTCCCTCTGTTCCTGGCTTTCCTTGTGAAAATGAAGGTTGGCCTAGTTCAGCCTATTCTGTTTAAAAAAAAAAGAAAAAAGAAGAAGAAAGGACGGAGGTAGGAGAAAGGACTTACCAGTTTTCGAGAGGACGCCGTTGCCTTTGGCCACTCCGACGTAAACGAGCACGCTGACGATGTCGGACACCTCCATGTGCAGGTTGGCGGTGCCGAAGTCCTGCTCCTGAGATGACGCAACACCTGAAGCACAGGGGGAAAAAAACAACCATTACACAAGTACAAATCCTTAAGGCATAGATGTGCGTAGACGATGCGGATATAAACATACTGATGATGCTTGAGAAGCTGGTTTCAAATTCGTAGCCGGCTTTCTTTACCAAGCGAGAAGACATGCAAACATATGACTTCATACACGGAGATATTTTGTAGCTTATAGTTAATTCAAGATGGTGAGCAATATTATTTTCATTACATTACATAAAGGAAAGGGAGAGAAGAGACGCTAGACGCTAGGAAGGTGTAGCGGTAAGAGACGGTACCGTATGCGCAGCAGAGACGAGGGCCCAGGTCAGGTCGCACGAAGAACGAGGGGAGATGGGAAGCCAGGTTCAGATTCCCCTCCGGGTCTGAATACTCGGGCAGAGGGAGGTTCTTCATCAGATCATCATACCTAGACACACACAGCCACTTAACACTCTCCTTTCATGTAAAAAAACAAAACAAACAAACAAAAACAAATAAAAAAAACTAACTCTACATCGCTAATATACCTAGAAGGCATCAGAGCCATGAACTCCTCTCCTGAGGGCCAGTCTTTAAGCTTGTACACGATCGCCTCGCCGTCTCTGCATTTGGGCCGTTCTGAAGTAGAGAAAGCAATAAAAAGAGAAAAGAAAAACATGAAGGAAAGTCTGGAAAATCTGATTACTGATAATATTCTGTTCGACACAAGCGGACGTTTTTCAGGACCACTCACTTGTCAGGTCCTCGAAGCCGTCCCAGAACTCTTTGATGCCCGAGTTGGAAACCACGCCGTCCTTGCAGTTCACCAGATCCCCCTGGTGGTCGGCGAACTCCTGGCTGAAAGCTTCAGCCTTCCACAAGCTGGCGTTGAGCTTCTTGTGAACCCCTGAGACGAGCACAGGCTGGAAAAACACCACAGAGGAAATGGGCCTTTAATGACAGCCAGGATCACAGCAACTCTCAGACCGTTCCCCTTTTCACACAGTGGAAAATATGAAGCCTGGAGGAAGGGGGGGGGAGGGATAAACCTTAACTACTACAATATGTAATAGCACACTTGAGTTCTATCTGCCTTACTACCCGGATGTGTGTGTGTGTGTGTGTGTGTGTGTGTGTGTGTGTGTGTGTGTGTGTGTCCTGCTTTCAGAGGCAGACTCCAACTCGTGGACGCAAGATCTTAACTTTAACAGCACGTAATAATAATAAACACCTCCACGTGCCTCCTTGATGCACGAACCTGCGTCCGTTCTCAGACAACAACATGCACAGCTGGGTCATGCTTAAGCACACCACGTTTTCATTAACGTTGTACGCTTTCTTTGGTGCTGGGAGCAGGGCGCGCATCATGGAACAGCGGGGAGAAAGAAGAATAAAAGCCGCGGAGAGGAAAATAATAAAAACGCCTCCCCAGCAGGGGGCGCTGAAGCCCTGCGCGAGCACACGGCTGAAAAGCCAGAAGGGAGAAAGAGAACGTAATATAATACATAAACAGCCTTCATACTCTGCTCTTGCCTTCTTTGTTTCGCAGACAAACCTCGTTATTTTCTAGACGTGCACGACACACACTTAACCAGGATGCGCTGAGTGGTTTGCAGCGGCGTGACTAACCTGTCCCTGCTTCCAGCACTCTCGGAACAGTTTCCAGTTGTTGCCGTTGCGGTGGTCTTTGAGCCAGAGCAGTCGACGGTCATATAGCCAGCAGTGGAGGATGTCCGCGTGCTGCTCGGCCACGTCCTCGGCTTGTTTCCTTCTCTCGGCCTTGGCTTCTTCCAGGGGTTTAGCCTTCGGGCTCTGCTTAGTGGTGCGGTCCGCCGGTATCTTATTCTCCACCACTGAAGCGATGATGTCATCCAGGATGTTGGGCATAGTGCGACCGCTTTTCCCCGTCTGAGCAGGGACACATGGGAGACAGAGACAAATTATTATTATTATTACTGCAATTACAAATATTGAAAAAAAAGAAACAAACACTGATCTCTTAAATGTAAATATATGTGTAATGCGATTCTACCTGTGAGGCAGTGGAGTAAACCGGGGCGAACGCGATTCCAGCGTCGGTAGAGCCCAGGCGCAGTTTTCCGGCCGTGGTGGTGAGCAGGTCTCGCAGTGTGGAGCCCTGCTCTGTGCTGTTGGCCACCAGAGATGAAGCTTTACAGTGCAAAGTCTCCAGAGCATCCGTGCTCTCTTCCTTCACCTTCCCTATAGCCGACTCCTTATTCTCTGCAAGGATGAGACACAATATATTTTGAGTTCATGGGAAAAAAAAAAGAAAGAAAAATAAACTTTGACAAGCATGTTAATTCACAATGGCTCTTGCGCAGTGCATAGCTTTTGGCTTTACTTCCTATAACACATGACTAACCGTCATGAATGGACTTACTAATTACCTGACACGTTAAATCAAGCAGTGACGGCGAATGTGCACTACATTCAGTGCCAGAACTGTGACTGTGAGATCCTTGCGTCGGTATAATAGCAGATGAGCCATGACTCAGTTCGCTCTATGAATGAGCCGCTTTGTGCCGAAGCCCGCATATCCAGCATCCGTCTAACCGGAACTCCGTTTTGGAGAGAAGTCCGTCCTCGTGGCATGTAAAGCCAACTGATATGCTGGATAAACATCTGGTTGGGTAAGCACTTGGGACTGTGAGACGGTATGTTATACCGCTAAATGTAAGGCGCTCCTGTCAAATACGCCAGCTTCCCCAGTTATCTCTCGCTCATTCTGTTTTTACTCACCTTTCTTCTCTTCCCGGGATTTCTGCTCGGCCAAGTCGGCCAGAAAGTGCAGTGGTGACTGAGACTCGGGTGGTGTGAGCTTGCTATCAGTGCTAGTGTCACTGGCGGGGCTGCTGCCCCCGTTCGCTTCCACCTTCTGTCCCAGGTTGTGCTGGACAACCTCAGGCTTGCACAGGGAAAGCTTGTTGCTGTGGTTCAGCACGTTCTGAAGGACCTGTGGGAGGAAAGCGGGATAGTTAGATACGTACGTGTGCTGTATGCGGGAGCACTTGAGCGAGGGTGTGTTCGGGAAACGAATACAGACCTGAGAAACGCCGTTAGTGGATGGGAGCTTGCTGAGGATGTTCTGCTTGTTGGCACAGGCGCAGTGTGCTTTGATGCCAAACTTCTCCCTGAGCACGTGCATGGCATTTACCAGGTCTGTCAAGACTGCAACAAACACAAAAAGGCCTCGTCGTCTTAATGTTCTCGAACCAAGAGAGTTAAATACGACTGAAAAGGGAAGGAGGACGGGCAAAGCAAAGGTCGATGGGACTCGGTTCAGTTTTGCTGAATTCAGCGCGAGCCTACACATTCAGAGCTATGAACTATGCTCTATGCAATCTCGGCACTCTGACAAATAACCCTCGAGCCCCACAACAGCTCTTTGTTCTAGACTCGCAGGGTGCCGACTGTGCAGAAGGGCTTGTTTTTCACTCTGCAAAGGGAAAGCATGTGGAACCCGACTGCGGACAGGAGATGAGTGGAGAAGTAATTCAGAGCTCAGTTCATTTCAAGTTACCTAATAGGAGCCTTTTTTTTTTATTTTTTTTTTTTTTAAACTTACTTTTTCCCCCTTTTTCCAAAAGAGGAAAAGTTTGTGGCAAAAGTGATGTGTGTGTTCGGTGTGGCTCTCTTACCTGTTCCTGGAATAATCTGCGTTGGCATCAAGTGCTTGTGATCGTGCGGCTGTCCCTTGACGCACTTCAGCCAGGCATACAGCTCTTTGTCTGTGAACCAATAAAAGTAACATTACTCACAAGAGGGAAATTATGACAGCTTTTTTCTCATAAAAAACAAAACAAAAAAAAAACAGGCACATAGAATAATTAAATGAAAACAGTACAGTGTCTCTCCAGCCAGCGGTGCCGTGGAGGAGCCGGAGTGTTTATAGCTCTAATTAATACGGAGTGGAACATGAGCATGACTCAGCAGAAATGATGCTTAGGGCTCGAAGAAACCGATCGCTTAAGACTGAAGTGACTCAATGTACTGCGGAGACAAACACGTCTGGGAATGAGGATGGGAAGATTTCGCTCACTCAATCTGTTTACTTTACAACGAATATGTTTCATGGAGCCTGAACGAACTAACTAGCGGGCATCACGCCGTCAGTCCTGTCGAACCGCTAGTTCAGCATGTTCCTGAAAATGTCCTTATTAAACAGAAGGTAAGAAGATAAAGTGCCCAGACTTGGCGGGAAAGTGCGCCATCTGCCCCGGGCCCGTTCGCAGCAGGCGCGATGTAGAGACGCTGATGAGGTTGGGTGTGTGACCCCTCCCCGTGCTCAACCGCATATCAAAACAAAAACTGACCTTTGGAGCTCTTCTTCTCCTTCGCCTTGTAGCAGTCCAGGCACACCACAAATCCACATTTCTGGCACACCCAGTGAATGTTGAACAATGTGGCTTCGCATGCGTCGCAGCTCTCACGCACCCCCCTCACCGCCCGTTTCCAGGCTATTTTGGCTGCAAGGCAAAGCAAACAGAGTCTGGATAAAATGGATGTTCATGGAGCAGATTGCTAGAATTTTCTCTCTCTCTCTCTCTCTCGCTCTCTGTTAAAAAACAACAGTCTGACAGATGGGATAATTTCATATTCTTCAGACAGCAGACAAAAGCCTACAATATGGGTAATGTTGTAGTAACAAGAATGTTTCTGGAGTTTATCTGGGCCACATTTTCCGTCATTCAGCACGATAAATCAGGTTAGTCTTGAAATATTTAAATACAGTTGTTAAATAGCCATCGCATTAAAAAAAAGAAGAAGGAAGAAATAAAGTCTGACCGTCTTTCTTTATCCATGTGGCTGCAGTCTTCTCGCTCGTGACCAGCTGGCAGAACTTGTCTCCGATGTAGCTGAGAATGTATTTGGAGGTGTCCAGGTCCAGATCGGTCTCTTCGTATGCATCTGGAGCCCAGAGACTCAAGGCCTCCTCGTCGTGCTGGTCAGGGGACGAGAAGCCGTCGATCCGGATTACTCCGTTCTTACTATAAGAAAGGCTGCGGGAGAAAAACAAAAATAGAGGGGACGTGAAGGGGTGAAGTAGACATGCGAGACAACGATTGAAAGAGCTCGAACAGTTCTGTTCCTTTTCTCAGAACGAAAGTGAATGTTAAAATAATGAAAGAGTACGATATGTGCATGTGTGTGTGTAGGAGTAAGAAATGGAAAGACAAGCTCTTTTCGACAGGCCCCAAAACCACATTTTCCTAACCCTCCTCATTCTGGACAAGTTTTAATGTCCCACGCCAGTTCGGGTTATGAAAAGAACTGCCGCATGAAACTGCCCAAATCTGGACTGATGTCACTATGACAACATGGGCAGGCCAGGCGCAGCCTGAGATCGCACATGATAAACTCCTCTAATAGAGGATTACAAATGACCAGTAGACAGCACAGGAATAACAATAAAAAAAAGAAAAAAACAGATCATGCTTAGTACACGGAGGACGAGTCGTCTAGACCCCAAGTCACAGGAGCCATTCTCACCTGGAGCTAGACTACCAGAGATTTGATCCCTGGTGTCAGTGACTCTCTTACCGGCGGAAATAGTAGAAGCGGCAGAAGACAGGCGAGTGGGTGGGCTCTTCTCCTTTCTTGGTGCGGATCGAGCGGCACTCGCGGCACTTCTGCAGGTTGGGGCCGATCTCCGAGCATGAGTCGTCCTGCAGGAAGGACTCACCCGTCTGCTTCAGCTTCTTCACTTTCCTCCAGTCTTTCAGCACTGAGCGAGGAATACCATCTGAACACACACACACACACACACACACAAAATATCTTAAGAGGCGTCACAATATGAACTGATATGTTTCAGATCTTATTTCATTTCTGTACATTTTGCTAGTGAAATAATAATAAGTAAAGACCAAGTATCATGAGAAAATCTACATCTGATTTAAGAAATCCTACAAAACCAATATTACCACTATAATTCATTTTTATCATGTTAGGTTCTAGGGATGTGCTTCAGGCTCACGTGTGATAGATACTAAGCACCTAATGGAAACAAATCAATGCAGTGTTAGTCGGACGGTGCGAGCCTATTAAAGTGAGGTCTAGGTTTTCAGCATTCAGTCACACCCAGGTGACTTCACTGGCTCAGTATTATGACTACAGTTATGAAACATGACAATTCAGAGTGACCGAGTGTATTAGAACACATATTGAGTTACAAAGGGGGCTCCTCTCTGCATGTAACAATAATATGAGGGGCCTGCTAAAAGCGGTCCGGTTAGAAGAGCACTTAACATGCCTTGGCAAGATTTATTTCACATAAAAGTTGAGCATTCCTATAGCAGCTTTGAAACCTCCACAGCTGCAGTCCAGATGTGAGAACACCCCCACCCATAATCCCTGTCTGTTTCTGACAATATCTTTCTTTCTCTTAAGGAATCAAAAACATCACCATAAGGAGGATGTCAAGGACATTTCAACATTGTAAATCCTATTTCTGTAATGATTATTATTATTTATTAGTTATATGGTTGTTGATAAGTTCACATGAATACACAAGAAACTTATTGTAATTTCTGTAAGGAAACGGGATGCTCTACCTAATATCCTGCAGACGCTATAAAATAGTATACATATTATTTTATGGTCTCTCTTGTTATGCAACATACACAATTGTTTTTGCTTCTTTTTGTTCTATGGAAAAAAAAAAAAAAAAAAAAAAAAAAAACCAAACAGTTCTCTATCTGGTTTACTCAGACCTGCTCAACAGACCGACGCAGGAAATCCTTTATCCCCAGGGCCATACAGCTCTTTAACACCTTTCTACAGGGCCAGGGGAATGGGGACTCAGAGTTTTAGGCTCGAGGGTCCCTCTGCTAGAAGCTCTCTAACCCCTGCCTTCATCCTCAAATGTCTGATTGCTCTCATTTTAGACCTCCTATTTCCAAAAAAACTATAAGCATTAAAAACTTACTGCTACTGGCCAGTTTGAGTTTGGTTTTCTCCTTGGCGCTTTTGAAAATGCCATTGGGCTTGACGTCATCCTCGTCCTTGTCATTTTCTCCTTTCTTCTTTTGCATGTCATTCTGCTTTTTCTTATACGTGGGCTTAGGCTGCCTTTTGACCCTCTGCTCATGCTTGCTGTCGCTGCCATCCGAGTCATCAGCGCTGTCCGATCCTGACTCGTGTGCCCGCTTGGCGGGACCTCGTCGTGACTTCCTGTCCTCCTGGCTCATTTTATCCTCTAAGCATTTGCCATCTTTGCCTATTTCCGCATCGCTGGAGGTGGATGCTACTAGGTTCACCGTGCATGGCTTAATGATCTCAGAGACGACACTGGATGTCTTCTCCACCTTATTAGTGTTGCGATCTTCCTCTGAGTGCCGAGTGAGCCATGCTTTCTTCAGCTTGTGGTAATTGGGCTGGTTCATCTGTGATGGCTGACCATTGGGTAAGGGGCTGGCTTTGCTGGCTGGGTTGCCTGGTGAGGCACGGTCCTGGGTGATGGTGGGTGATTCCTGAGAGGATCGACTGCTGCCTTCACTCTCTGAGGCACTGCTTGAGCCACGAGACTGGGCAGCAGCCAGGGCGGCCTTGTGCTTCTTCAGGTGGATGAAGTTCCCAGAGTAGGGCTGAGGAGCTGTGGCCAAACCAGGCTGCGGGAGCTGGCTACTGGGGGAAGCTGTCCTGGCATTGCACTCCTGGACGTCAGAGTCTGTGGGAGTCCTGCATTTGGGTACAGGTGCCTCCAGTCTGGTAATGTTACTGCTGCTTGGATGTGCTGAGGTGGGATAAGGTAGCTCAGCTGTGGCTCGACTCAGCGCATTGTATGTGGAAGCAGCAGAGGCAGAAGTGGTTACATCAGTACTGCTATTGCACACAGAGTTAACAACAGCTACCGCAGAGCTGGGAAAACTGCCCTGGGAGATTCGGACAAAGTTCTTTTTGTACTGCAAAAAAATATCCTCCCTATTTGTGTTTTGCTGAATAACTCTGCCAGGTTCTCTGGTCTCAGCCAGTTTGGTGCAGTCCAGTTGGTTTTTGCCTGTATTTGGCCTACTGCCAGACGTCTCCTTGGCGCCAGACTTGGAGCTCGGAGAGCTGTCATACTTGATGCAAGTTCTAGAGCGAACAATAACAGAGGCCGTGGCTGCCTGTGGCTTCCATTGACTTTTGTCTGAGTGCCACTGAGCTGCTTTATCGTGGCTCTGTGAGTCAGAGCTGGGCCTCCATGGCTCACTGGAGCCCAGCTCTACGTTGCTCTTCACCTCCCTGAGCTCTGGCAGCAGAGTGGGGGGCTTCTGTTGCTCTGACACCTTCCCAGCCACACTAACCGGCTGAATGGGGGTGAGGGTGGGCGGCGAGAGGCGACCATAGCCAGCCTCCTTGCGGTCCAGTGTTTGCTGGGTGGGCGGGTGAAAGACAGGTGCCCTGTGAAGGGCAGGCATGCTCCTGAGTTGATTTGAGGGTGAGACAGCTGGACTGCGTCGTTCGCTGGCTGCCGCTGGGGTACTGAGCGGGTTCAGGGCCACCTGCTGACTGAGCGGCTCACTGATCTTCCCCATCAGGCCCTCACCCTCTGGCTGGTGCTTGATGAGCGGAGGAGGCTTAGACAATGACTTGGCGCTGCCTCCGCCACTGGTGTACGTGCCGAGAGGCAGGGGACCTGAGACAGAAATAGAGTTGAGCTCTTTGGAGGGGTAGAGACGGGGTGGCTCATTCACCACGCTATTGGACAGGGTAGTGAAATAGTTGCTCTGCGGCAGTGACTGAGCAACAGAGTGCTTGTAATTGTAAAGTTCGGAGGGCGAGTGCTCATTCTCCTTAGGTGGCCCACTAATGGGAAGGGAGGGAATACGGGCATATGGCTCACGCTCTGGCTCACTTGACCGGATCTTGGCAGTAAAGGGGGCCACTTCAATGCTCTCCTGTAGGATGCGGCGGTTCTCCTCCTTGTACTTAACGGCCCGGTCGGGTGTGTCCAACGGTAGCCGGGGAGGCTGCGTTTGCTGCTTCATGAGAGATGAATCCATGTAGAGACGCTGCAACTCCTTACTGTTGGGTGTCCGGCTTCGGTCCGGCTCCTGCTTCATGTGAGCTGCTACCAGGTCACGCATGGGATCCACAAAAACCTTGCTTTCCAAATCCCTGATGAGAAAGGGGAAAATAATGGAGAATTTGATGCTTTCATTAAAAATAAGTTAAACAGTACAAGAAATGCCACTGGATGGACTGATGTCCAATCCATGGTGTATTCTTGCCTTGCATTCAGTGTTCTTGGGATAAGATTAACTTTTTTGAATATTGTTTAAAATAAACGTCAAATCTAATTGACAAGTCCTTGGTGAAACATTTCATGAAAATAAAAAAAAAACAAAGGCCACTTTTTCATCCCCAAATTGTAACATGGCCTTTTTCATACTTTCATTTAATCTAAATCTAGACCATATCATTACGTTACCATCGCCAACATATTTAACATGCAGGCCATGCTGAGACAGCTCAGTTAAAAAAAGAAAACACGTTTCAAACCATAAGCGCTTATGACTCAATTGCAGCCTGAGAAAAGAGCGGTCAACTGTGTTTGCATCCATGTCTTTGTCTGTACTATATTATATCTTACCACATACACCATGGAAGCAGATTAGAGTCAGCTTGTCTAGCTTTAGGAAAACCAAAGCTATTCATTTAAACGGAAATATATTCAGTTATGAGCATGGTTGCTAAATGAGCAAGAATTTGTTTCATTTCAGGTCATAAGGTATTTTCAACTGACAGAGCTATGGGTGTGGGTGTGGTTGGACTCACCCTTTGCGGAGATCTGCGGGTGTTTTGGATAGCGGAGGGCTGGAGTGTGATGTGATCTTATGGGGCCTGTGGGGGTCAGCACTGGCTGGTCTACCTGGGACATGGCTCAGAATCCCAAGGCTGTCGGCTGAGCTCACAGGAGTGGGCGGGTGGAGCCAGGGGCTGGAGGTGTTCTGTAACAGACAAACAAACACACATAAAGATGTGTACATCCATCTAGGTAACATCAGGGTGTGACTATAAGCACAACTGACTTTCGCACATTATGACTGTTTGTACCTCATCTGAACGCATCTTCGTCTCACTATTTGAGTCATAATAAGAGGCTTTTACTACAACTTTCTAGACAAAAAGTACTAGATTAACGGAAATTATAACAGCCTCTAGTAATTTTAATATCTCCTTTTAAACAGACGTAGACAAAAACTGCATCCATTCAGTAATCGACTTGAACATTGTGATATTCTTACCCTTGGCAGACTACCATCTGAGTTCACAGCATTCTCTGGATGCACCCACTTTGACCCAGGCAGACCAAGTCCAGGTGGATATGATGGCTGTGTGCCATTATGGTACTGCCAGATGATGGGGTATAGGCCCAGCTGGTTGAAGTTGGCACCACCATGTGTCTGGGGCAACAACGGAGGGCCCGGTTGCTGTTGCAGAAACTGCTGTTGCTGGTGTGGGTGGTGGTGGTGAGCTAGAGCAAGATGGCCGAGTCCACCTGAGTCTAGGCGAGGGTGGCCACTCAACAGCGAGGACGGTGGCATGGCAGGCAACACGGCGGGGAGCAAGGGATGGTGTACTGAGTGGTGTTGGCTGAGGGAAGACGCAGGCAATAGGTGGGGGTGGTGGTGTGAGCTGGGTGTCAGGCAAGTAGGTGTCAGGGAGGAGCTGTGGAGTGGACGGAGGTGGGAAGGGAGGTAAGTAATGTGGTTGGTCTCAGCCGCGGGCCGCACCAGTGCTGGGTCCCGATACACTGTAAAGTGCTCGTTTTTGTCGACGATGAGAGGGCTCTTGGTGGACGCACAGAGAGTGGTGGGAGCAGGAACAGGCTTGAAACTGGAACGTGGGGTTTCTGTGTCAAAAAGAGCAAAAGAAGATAGAGGGTTGTCGGTGAAGCGTCCTTTGTGTTTGGCCACTTCGGGGGAAGTGTTTGGTTTAGGCTTCATGGCCTCCAGAACACTGTGTGTTTTTGACTTCATGGCATCAGGTGAGGGATTGCACTTGGGCTTAAATGTGTCAGGTGATGGGTTGGACTTGGACTTGGCCACATCTGGTGACGAGCTAAGTTTCTGTGGCTTTCGCACATCTTCAGCGAGTGAGGCGTTCTTGATGCAAGGCATGATTGAAGGGTACTGCTGCTGTACTTTCTCCCTTTCCCGTTCCGCCACGGCAGCCGACTCGCTTACCGAAGTCACGGGTCGGATCACCTCAGAGTGGGCATACTCGATTTTGCTACCCAAGCTCTGACCTAGCTGCTGCTGCGGCTCACCCTCTGGCTTCCTGCATTCGGAGACTGAGGGGTTTAGCACCAAATGTCTGGCTTCACAGGTTTCATGTTTCTGAGAGGCCAAAAGGGCAGACACAGCCTCTGAGCTCTCTCTCACGGTGGAGTTGGAACTGGAGTCCTCTGTGATGTCAATCACACACTTTGGTGTGTGGGTTCTAGGTGCCCCTGTGCTATAATGTTCCTTAGGCAGAGATTTCACAGTGCTTTTTATTTCCACGATGCACCCTTGAGCCTCAGCAGGACCCAAGCTCTGAGGCTGTGGACAGGGGCTGGGAGAAGGCAGTGGGGAAGGCTGCAACGGAGACCTCCTCTCCCCTGTATGTTCGCTCTTGGCAGGGGGCACTATTTCCATGGGTGTCGGCTTAACAAGCGTATCCACCGTAGATACCTCCTCCCAGGGAGACGCCCTGCTATTTGTTTCCGGCTCCTCTGGAGCCTTGCAGCTCTGGGACTTCTCCTCCTCCTCCTCCTCCTCCTCCTCCTCATTGGCTTTTGAAATGCCCTTATTTTTCAGTTCGTTTTCAGAGCTTGGCTCTGAGGATGAGTCCAGGAGCCTCTTACTGGAGTTCTCAGAGTCGCTGCTCTCTGAAAGATCTGATGCCTCCGTCTTGATCCGCTTAAGGCCAGCCTTCTTCTCTTCATCTTCACCTTTCCTCCGCTTGCTCACCATCTGTTTTGATTTGTTCCTAGAAATATCTGCAGCACAAAAAAAATTAAAAAAAAATCACATAGGAGAGGTCAGCCAGGGCCAGAAATATGAACATTTTAAGAAAGATCCTACTAACCAAAGGATGATGTCACTTTCTGCTTCGGTTAAACTTGTCATGAATGATAAGTGCTGTCTTAAATATGATGGAGCAATTCATGGAGCATTTATGAACACTTAAAAAGTCCATTTGACTGCAGTGGGCGTACTTCCTCCTTCTTCGAAGCTTAATGAGGAAAGACTATTAGTGCTGTGCCTGTGGTCAATGACCAAATGCTTTCACAAGCTTTCACCAGGCACACACTGAGACTACCCCTGATCAAGATATACATATAGAATATAGAACACCAAAATGATGTCACTCGTTATGTATTATCATATATGCATCATTCAGTATATATGGAATTCAGGCTCAGTTAATTTTTGGTGGCAAACTCAGTCCAATATGAACTCAGATTTCAGCTCTGAGAGAAGACAATGAAGAGAAACAAGGCACACGAGGACGGAGAGGTACTTACTCTCGCTCACTCATCGCCTTTATACTGTATAGAGGGTCGCGGGGGGGGCCTGGAGCCTATCCCAGCAGTCTCAAGGCCACACTGTACAACTGTAAAATGGCTGGAAATGTTCTACACAAATTTACACACAACTGTGCTCTGTTCTCTGTCCGAGCATAAAAAACTGCCATACTCCTGAGCTAACCTTTGCTTTTCTATTGACAATTTCTTCTCCCTCATCTCATCTTCTCCCTCATGTTCCACACTGCCTCTTTCTGTTGTTGGGTGTGTCTCAAAGCGTACTCGGTCTCCACTGACTGTGTAACACAGCGAAGGCCAAAATGAAACGAGGCGGCTTGGTCTATGGAGCCGAACTGCTACGTTGTGAAACTTTTAACCCCATTTCAAATCAGTCCTTCGTAGGATGTGGCCCCTGATTGAGACACACCGGAGGTTTCCTAATTGCACTGCCTTTAACCAGCCGTCCTATCTATTTATTTTTTGTTATCAAGGAAGCTTCTATTGCAGTATATACATCATTATCGTTCAATAACCCGGGCCTTTGTCAGGGTTTAAACCAAACTGCAACAGCGTGATTTTGAATAATAACATAATTCGAAATGTAATAACTCATTATAAAGGAAGTGTCAGTGTACTAGTACAATGCAGTGTGATGTTACCTCCTCTTCCACCTCCAGAGTCCATCTTTTCCTCTTTGATCTTTTCCTCATCTGGGATGCTGCTGTCTGATCCCTTCCTACGTGTTGACCGGGACCCACGCTGTTGCCCTGGCGAAGACTGCAGCTGCTGCTGCTGGTGCTGCTGGGATACCTGCTGCTGAGCATGCTGGGACTGCGAACCCTGCTTGGAGGCAGAGCCTGATGAGTTCATCACCGGTCTGGGACTGTTAGCCTGGGCACGTGTGTAATGACCCTGTGAGCGATCCGCAAGACAAGCGGACGCACAAACACAAAGTGATGGCAGGCGTCAGCCACGAGGAAGAATTCGATTTGGCTTATGTTTGCAAAAATCCACCACAACCACTGGCACGGCTAATATAACACACCAGAACATGTCACAGGAAATAAGGTACATGAGGTAAAGGAAAGGGAACTCCATTTGAACACATTCTCGTCTGTCAACAACTGCACTACAGACAGTCTATCAAAAAATGGAGTCACAGCACTAGCCTGAAAAGGAGAGTTCCTATGGCTTTTCTCTGCTCCATAATTTAATAGACTATGCTACTCATTAATGCTAGGGGGGAAAAATGATACGCAGTTATTGATGAACTTACAACATAAAACAGTACAAGCGGGATATGCAGAGGCTAGCCAGAACACTACTACAGTGTTACAGAAGGGGTTATGCAGAGTCTAGATTAACAGGTCTAAAGCTATTATGAGGGGGAGGGGGAGGGCGCGGCCCGGTACCTGAGTGCTTCCTGTGTTGCCGCTTGGTCTCCCTCCTGTGGTCTGCTTGCATATCCCCAAATTATGTTTTTCACAAAGAAACAAAAAAGAGAAGAGAACAAAACAGAAAAAAAAGAAAAGAAAAAAATGGAACAGAGACGTCTTGTTAATAATAAAGGGACCAGGATACTACAAGGCTCTAAACTTTTATACTTGAAATGAACGAAAAAAGGAAAAATAAACAAAACAAAACAAAAAACAAGACCTCTAAGCACATAGGAACTTTACTTTAAAAGCTAGCTACGAACAGAGCACATGGCCGGCAAATGGCGCACAGAGCAAAGCACACACACACACACACACACACACACAGACGGATACAGCGACTATGTGAATTTACCATTTATCACAGAACATTAATGCTGAATCACTACTAGCGCACAGCATAGCACAAACAGGCAGTGTATGAGAGTGTGTGTGTGTGTGTGTGTGTGTGTGTGTGCGCGCAGTCTTGCAAGCAGCAGTAGCATTACTCACGTGGGCAGTGCTGCTATTCTGGCTAGAGCGTGATCTCCGTCTGGATGTGATGCCTATGTTTTCTCCTTTCAGCAAAGAATGGACCACATTGTCCAAAAAGGTCATCTGTACCATAGATGGATCGACGTTCTGAGGCTCTAGTACCTAGAGACAGACAGACGTCAGGATACAGAACGCAAACGGGTCACTAGCGTACCGCAGACGCCGCGGATCGAAACGCTGTGTGGGGTTTAATAACGCCGGCAGGTTCAGCTGCCTGTACCTACCTGGTCATTCATCACAACCATAGTGCGGCTGAAGAGGTCGTGATGAGTAATGATGCCCGTGAACCACTGCGTGGCTGAGTCTTGCCTGTAAACTCGTACGCGGTATCCATTTAAAGAATAGGGACCTTGAAAGAACAAAAGGGAGGATAAACATCGATGTTAGACGATGCAGTAGAAGATCCATGCAGTTTCTCTTTCTTACGACGGGAAATATTTAATCCTTTCCAGACACACGGACATAATAACGTATGGTAAGGAAATACCATTAAAAGACGATTAATATGACGGGGGATGCGTTTCCCTGAGCGATTTCGGCTCAGTCGTCAAGGGCAAACAGACAGCCGGCAATTCAAACACTCTGTTATCCAGGATACGCGAGATAACACCATTATGGACTGCTACAGAACAAACACCTGTGCTGTCTGGCCTTGAGCGTCTGTAGTGGCACGGTATTTCTAAATGTCACCGCAGACGTGTTGATCATAACGAGACAGAAAAAAAGAAAAAGAAAAAAAAAACGGCAAAATATTATCCCGCTGACACTCGTGACATCATTTTTTAATGATATAATGTAATACGGTATAATATAATAATTTCTACATCCAACAGTATCATTATCCTGAAAGAAAAGATGACAGACGTAGCTTCGGCCAATTAAACACCGTGAAACAATAGGGCTTTTTTAAAGCACGCGTGAGAACAAAGAACGGTGCTTTAAGTGTGCTAATTTGGCTTGAATGAGACTAGCATAAAACCTCCTTCATTACGCTAGTCTCATTAGTCTAGCCTAATAACCCGGCTGTCTACGTGGAATGCTTTTATTACCTCAAGCAGTTCAGACCGCCAGTGACACGCGTCTAACATGGACCGGTTAACGTGGACCTCTGTGTACCTCTACTCTTTTCGTTGTTTTGTTGTAGCCAGTTAGTTACAGTGCGTAGCGTCTGCATTAATTCTCACCACGATAAAAGATCACACACATCCCACCCATCTCACATCTTGCGTTTCAGTATATCTGCCATAAATTTAATTATATTCATATTTATATCACTGTATTGTCGCACTGTCGCCTCGCACCTCCAGGGTCCGGGTTCGATTCCCTCCTTGGGGTCTGTGTGTGTTGAGTTTGCACGTCCTACCCGTGATTGGTGGGTTCTCCGGTTTCCTCCAACAGTCCAAAGACATGCAGATTTGACTAATTGGCCCCAACTGGTCCCAAATTGCCCGTAGTGTGTGAATACGTGTGTGAATGTTGACCGGAGGTCCTACCACGGTGGTAAAAATGCCGAAAAATACTATGGGTCTCCATGGTCCCTAGTTGGACTAAAGAGGTTCCTAGATGGATGGATGGATGGATGGATGGAAATGATTATTTCAACGCATTTTGACAGAAAATACTTCTTAACGTAAATGTACTGTCCAGATATTTTTTTATTACAGATAATATTAGTGCTATACTCCAAACAGGATTATTTTCCATCTTCATTTTAAACTGACCATTGTATTGATAAATTAATCCAGAGTCCTAAGTTTAGATTTTTATTATTAGAATTTTATATATATAATGTTAATCCTGGTCAGGATTTTAATAATCCAGCTTTGCGGCACTTTAAATATTGCATTTTACCTTAAAGAAATATAAATAATGTATAATCAGTATAATCCTTTGAATCGCTGAATGTTTAAACGATGTTTCAAATATTTGTTCAGTTAAATCAATTCATATTTCCCACGAACGTTTTGTAAAATGTCATGAAACGCATGCTTTGTCACATGACTAGGGCAAATAATATTTGAGGAAGAAACAAGACTGAGACAGAGCTGAAAGGAGAGAGGCACGACCAAACCGTGACGGATAGAGTCACATGATTTTGATGCATTGCTTCCAGTTTGTGCAATGCACATTTCGAAACTAAATATGAACATTTATACATCTGTTTCATACTTAGTTCACTGTTTAAAAATTATTTTAGTTGTTTAGAGTATTTCTAGTTCATTTTATGTACGTTGTTGGTCGTCCGGCTGCTTATTTTATGTATGTGCAAAAAAAAAAACCTTTTATAAAGGGTTAAAAAAAATCTAAATACATTGTCATGTAGATGTTGTAGGTTACATTGCATTAATTGTATCAGAAGAAATATCAATACTCTGATACTCAATATCTCACAAGCCAAACCCGGAGATAAAACCCTGTCATAGTGAAGTGACGAAATGTTTTTCACGATGACCCGTGCTCTGCCGAGGGAGCCAGACGGCGGTGTGACAGCGTGCCAGCCGCGATGCGCGCTGGCCTGTCATCTCTCAACTCGAGTGCCGCAGCTCATTAGATGAGTCCAGAATATTTCCTTTCATTACTGCTCAATAGTGCTGCTGTACCCGGGTCCAAACCAGCAAACACTGCAGCTCTCCAAGCACATGCATGTACACACACACACACACACACACACACACACACACACACACACACACACACAAACAAGTCAAAGTACAGAAGCAAACCACACTTTGCACTTTCTGTTCTCTCTCCCTCTCATTTCCCCTCTCCACCCCAAATCCTCCACCAAATCCTTTGGCTTGGAGATTCTTTCCATTCTGCCCTCCTTTGCCAGCTGCCAAGTTTAACAATTATATTTAATTGTTGGCCTGGAATGCTGCTGCTGAGGACCTTGTAAACAACACCTCGTGCCAAAAGCCACCAGAACAATCTACTGGCTCAACACACGTTCACACACACACACACAAACACAGGTGTTTCTATCATTGTGGGGACCTTGCTTTGTCATAGTCATTCATGTTACACATGAACTTATCCCTAACGTTAACCTTAGTAACCCAACAGAAATGGGGCAGAGGTGGCTCAGAGGGCGGAGGCACTGAGTTACTGATCTGAAGATCGGCGGTTCGATCCCCAGCTCCACCAGGTTGCCACTGTTGGGCCCTTGAGCCTCAACCCGTGGCCGACCCTGCGCTCCGACCCCAGTTACGCTGGGATATGCGAAGAAGGAATTTCACTATGCTGCATTGTATATGTGGAAAATAAAGACTTGAGGTAGACAGAGACATGTCTTTTGGGGACAAGATATAAAAATTGCCCAAATCACACAAATTACCAAAAAAAAAAAAAAAAAAAAAAAGGAGTAAACATTTGATTGGTTATTTGTTAGAAATAAATAAACATGCTATATTCACCGTACATTATCATAGTTGTATCATATTCTAATTGTTGTATAATTATAATTATAAATCTATTTATCCATCGATTTTTTTACGACCGTGGTAGGACCCCTGGTCAACACACGCGCTCTCCGACGCACTACGCAAATTACCTAATGTGCATGTCTTTGGACTGTGGGAGGAAACCGGAATACATGGAGGAAACCCACCAAGCACAGGGAGAACATGAAAACTCCATGCACACAGGCCCTGAGTCAGGAATCGAACCTGGACCCTGGAGGTGCGAGGCGACTGTGCTAACCATTACGCCGCCATAATTATAACCATAATGTATAATTGTTGTTGTATTATAGCGTCTTACCTTGCATAAAAATTTCCTGCACCTTTTGGTCTTTTACCCAGCCTTTCACTTCTTCATGAAGCTGTGGATTGTCCCTGAGAACAGGACTCAAGCTGTCCACTTCATCCTGCACAACACAAAAAACAATGACACACATACATTAATACTTAATAAACTCTCATTACAGGGTGGATTTATAGTTACATTTAGGCGTTTGGCAGACGCCCTTATCCAGAGCAGTTGTGGGTTAAGGGCCTTGCTCAAGGGCCCAACAGGCACAACTTCAGAACCATAGTCCAATGCCTTAACCACTGAGCCACCCCTAATCCCACCGCACAGCATTAAACTTCTAAGAATGTCGACTTCAATACAAAATCTGACTTCACCCCACTACTGAAGACGAGGACGTCCTTGCTAGCGAACTGCACGGTAGTTAGCGAGCACCTGGTGCGCATTACCTGCAAATAAGCCGTGCAGCTATCTGTTTGCAGCTCTTTGTTTTTGTTTCCTCGACCTCCCTACACAACAATCAAGGACTCAACAGCACTGCGCTGGTCCCTCGGGCACGCTTCACACCGCAGCACTGTTTTTCTTTTCTTTCTTTCTGTCTTTTTTTTTTTTTTTTTTAACTGAGGTTACTACGAGACTTGTGTTGTTGCTGTTCTAGTTGAAGAGAAGTCTACAAGGCCTCGTAAATCGCAGATGATGCTAGACTACTCTTCTGGGCCATGACAGTGAAGAAGTTAACTCTGTGCTCAGCTTATTTCCTGAGGATGTCCTCTATTTCTGCTGACTTCATTCGGAATGAAAGTGCTTTGTCTACAGTCATGCACGACTTCGGGTCCTGTGACCTCATTCGCTCCAAGCCGCCGCTAATACACTACATGAGAGAGCAACCTCTCTCCCACTGGCGTGTCTGCGCTCTCGTAAAGTAAATCCACTTACTGTATGTTTACAGAAAATTACCTAGAAAATATATAAGATAGGCGTCGCGACTCACGCTCGGAATACTGCATGTTCTTTTGTAATCGTAAATAATTGCAGGTTTGTCATGTTTACACATATAGCAGATAAAGTCGGGTTTCCCGTCTTCAAATACAAACTCCCAATAAATTCCTAACTCGATATTCATCATGCTGTCTCCTGCTGTTGACACTCTGGATAAGAGCTTCTGCCGACGACTTATAAACTTATTCCAAAAAATGTAAACGGACAATAATAGCTTAAAATGCATTTTAATAGCCTTTTTAAAAAGTATAAGACAAAAAAAGCATTCATACTCAGTACAGTGTGGATTAATTTCCTATGACGGGGGGTTTTCCTGTAACACTAATGACACATTTCTATTTATGCTCTTATTCTAATATGCCACCGTTTTATTGATGGTGTTAATTAATTAGCTAGTTACTAAGGAGTTAACTGATGACCATTACTGAATTCACAGGGACTTCACAGGTTGATGTGGAACGTTATCTAATAAAACTGATAATACTAATAAACGTGCACTAATTTAGCAAAGAAACTATAATGAGATGTTTATTTAACGTTTACTGAATGTATATTCTATTGTAGTCAATGGATGAAAAAATGTATCTAGTTAATCACAGTTCATAGGCTGTGATCAACCGCGATTAATCAATTTCAAAATACTCAAATTTACTTTTATTATAAACATGTAATGTTGGAATAAAAAAGTACGACAAACTAGTTAGGTGAAACAGGTTTTATAATATCTCAAACATTAACATGTAACAAATGTTACATTAAAATCTCTCCTATAGGGGTAATCATGTATTTTCAAATTGGGAACCTATGTTAATTAATTAATTAATGATTAATTAGCATTAAAAAAAGTAATGCGTTAAAATTTCTAGATTAATTATCAATCCGCTTATTTCAAAAATACTTGCAAAAATGAAGTTTTGATTTTGTTGTTAAAATGTTTATATATACAGTACATCATTTTTGCAGTTTTGAGAAAAACAAGGTATTTTTGAATAAAGCAAAAATGATTGCAACCTGATGAAGAAAATTTGACATGCACAAATTATATGTCGCTTTGGATTGAAAACTGGAATAAAACCAGAAAGTTACACTACAGACTACAGTATCCCTGATAGCTTTGTTCAATATATAACATGGTGTTCGAACAACATCCAAACTGCTTAATGTCCCATTTCCCAGAACGTATTATAGATGTACAGCAAATGCAAACCTGTAATTTATTAATGCTGGGTGAGTTTTGTTTTGTTTTTTAACTTTTTCTTGGCGTCAACATTCTCCAGTAATTTACTGAACACATCTAGTTCTCTCAAAGCAGCAGATGTTTTGCACAGCTGGCAGCCCAACTTCGCTGATCATGTGACAGCTAGAAGCAACTTGATTGGCTGGCCATGTGGTACGTGTCGTAGTTTAGTGGATATATAGCGGGTTTTAAAGTCAACATTATGTTACAGACAACCTTCTGTGTCAGAGAAAAAAAAATTAATATAAGTCAGTTCATGGTGTTTTGCTGTTTAACTGCTAATAGACACAAAAATAGACACTGAATAACACTAATAATCAATTATACACCAGTAAACTGTTTGCAAACAAGTCTGCACCATGGAGGCCTCATTCCAAAACCCACAGCACCCAGAGGATCTGGCTCCAACGTCCCAACGCCAGACACACCCAGAGGTCTTGTGGGGCCACGACTGCCCAATTGGCACGAAAGGCACCTACAGGATATTGGGCTTAATGTTTTGGAATTTACATTACATGTGTACCTAGAAATGGTTAAAAAGCACAATGTGTAATATGCACAGACACAACAGGGACGAAAGCACTTCTTTGATTTCCACCATGCCATCCTGATTTTATTTTCCTATAACTGATGTGCGTTATCCTCTTCCGAGTGTGCTGGATATTCTCAGGTTACCACCATGCAATAAATGAATCTTAAGAGCACTTGCGAAAGGGAAATTCGATCCCTCGGCTCACGGGCTCTCAAACACCGCTTCCGCAATCTATCCGAAAATATAACCCACCAATTAAACAGGAAATATCCACCAAGTTAAACATGCGCAAGTCTTCCTACACAAAGTGATCTCACGCGAGAAGTCATTCATTATTCGAACATAAAACACACAGTCTTGATATTCGGTGGAAATCCAGACTCAGTGTGTGTGTGTGTGTGTGTGTGTGTGTGTTCAGTTGTCAAGGGTCAGACGGTGAGAGGGAAATCCGCCCACCACTTCCATTAATTGTTGTTGGTGATGAGAAGTGGGAGGAGGCCGCGGGAGCAGGAGCAGAGCCAGACTGTTTACACGCGCACAGCGTGGCTGATAAAAGGACAAACACACACACACTCGCGCTCACAGCCACCATACAAAGCAAACACAGCCCACTGCCGGGTGGAGCCGCGTCTCTGCAAACACCAGTAGTGCAAATTTGCACAGCGATGTCTCTCGCAGGTCGGGGAAGAAAAAAAAAAAAACCAAAAAACGAGGTCGTGATTCACACTAGAAAGTGCGCACTTCTGCTTCGAAGCGAAAGCAGGACGAGGAAGTCGTAAATAAAAGAATATGGCCGGCTGTGATCGCTAGGGGGGAAGCTGGTCAGGTCGCGGTTGCGTCATCCACACAGGCCGCGGTTACTCGTAACCAGATAAGTGTTGATGGAATATTTCGGCAGCATCGTGACTTCGAGTGGATGTGATCGTACGTGTCACTTCCTCTTCTTCTGAGAAAACACAAAAAACGCCACAATATGTTCTGGGACAGAGACGCGGGATTTATTTATCGAGCTTTATGCGTGTCAGTCATAGCATTTCTGTCCTGTCTCTCTCTCAACACACAGAGAAAGAAGAAGAAGACGAAGAAGAAAAATAAAGTTCCTTTCATCTCTCCTTTAAAATCTTGCACTCGGTGCTTCGATGTTTATCTCTCGCTATCTCTTTCTGTGTCTTAGAAGGGAGCGAAGATGTCTTGTTTGGGTAAGCGATAGAGTGGAATCCCTGCGCAGATGAAAGACTGTATCCTTTTAACAGACCGAGCCGAGAGATTCCCTGTAACGTCTAACAGCCCTCTCGCTTTAAATGGATGGAACGCTGTAATCCGTCTCGAGCGACTTTAGTCGATACTCCCACCTCCAGATCTAACGTATATTGTGCACACTCATGCAGGCCGTGCTGTGAAGGGCGCAGCAGACATCCTGTGTGTGTGTGTGTGTGTGTGTGTGCTGTACACTCTCCTGCAGCAGCGGGCTGCCATCCATCACTTTAACAGCAGTGTGTTGCAGGATTTTCCACATGGCTTGCCGTGGAAAAGAAGCGAGAGAGAGAGAGAGAGGGAGGGAGGGAGGGAGAGAGAGGGAGGTGCCATGTTTTGGAAACTTGGAAAGCATTTCCAGATACTGGCCTTCCGTATCTCTCTCTCTCTCTCTCTCTCTCTCTCTGACCATGATAAAATAGACTGGGGTTCTTCTAACACGTCCCCTGCAGCTCTCGGAGCCAGGTCCTGAATACTCCATACACCTCGACGCTTCCCGAGCTTCGGAAAAGTCTAAACATACACGCGAGCTCTGAGAAAAACCTCAGGGGAAAAAAAAAACAACGACAACAAAGCGACGGACTGTGCGTTGTTCTATTTCAACTCCAGATCCAGGAGACCTTTTTTGGTAAACGAGGAGCAGCAGTGCTGGTGCTGAAACAGAACGGAGTCGTTAGTATTCGCCTCCATGGCGGCCCACCAAACCACATTGGGGATGACGTGGAGCCTGTTGGCCTCGTGCCTGCACCATCTGGGTGCTGGGGAGGTGAGGGCTCTTTTTTACCAGTGGTCATGCTGGACTGAGTCAGGAACTGAGCACACACACATAAAAACCTACAAAATCACAGTATGAGTGATATTAATGCACTAAAGTCAGTGCACTAAAGTTTCCAGGAACTGGTCTGGTTCGAGAAATAATCTCTTGGGGTAGTCACGCTGTCTGACGATTAAATCGATGAGTGCTTGATGTCTAGCGTGGACATCAAGCACTTAAATGATAAACGTGATGCAGCTCTGGAGCTCTAATGATGAGATACAGCCGGCTAAGGCCGTTGCATAAGTCGGTTATTGATCCAAGGGTTCGGGTTCTTGCTCCGCCGTCGATGGGTTGCCACGCCCCGTACTACCTGGAAGTGCATCTGGAGTAAAAAACCTGTGCCAAGATGTGTGCGGCTTGGATGGTGCCCGTTGGCGACCCCTTGACGGGAGCAGCGGAAAGAAAAGTTTGTTAGGAATAACTCGGGAAACGCGTTGACTACAGGATGCACCATCTCCATGACTCTCACATTTATCAGCTGTCCAGGTTTTTACTGCCTTCACAGATCCAAGTCAAGGAAAGAATCCAAGGCTAGTTGGTTACTCCACCCAACTCGACATCTCGTTCCGTTCCCGCTATCTCTCCTATATATTTATTTTTCCACTCCTCTCTCTCTCTCTCTCTCTCTCTCTCTCTCAGTCCACCAGATCGCTCTGTTCTTTCTAATTCTGCTTTCCTCCTTTCTTCACATCACGCTACCTGATTGATGGTGCTGCTCTGGTTTCAGTTCCTGCTTTCTCATTCCTAGCTGATAGAGCAGCGCTTCGAGACAAGGAACCGAACACGTCTTAATAAAGAGGCGTCTCGGGTTCTGCCGAACGGTACAGAAGGGGAAAAAAAAAAAAAAAAACAGCGCACACTAGGTCGGATCTGAAGAACAGCTGCACTGCGTGACCTCTTTAAGCTTTTCAGCCTGAGAGAAAAGCTATTAGCCGAAATTACTAAACCGCCTCCGACCTCGGCGGTGAACTTTGCGGTGTGTCACGAGGGAGAATTAGAGTGGGGCAGAAATCGAAAATAACTTCTGTTTGTGCGGTGAATGAAAAGAGAGAGAGAGAGAGAGAGAGAGAAAAACAACAACGACGCTATGCTTGGATCTTGTAAATGCTGATAGAAAGTAAACAGAAGAATAGGCCCTGGGACTGTTACCATGGCAGGAGGCAGCATGGGAGAGCTGACACAATGCTTGCATCAGACAAGCAGATGAACAGGGAACGAAATGGAGAGAGAGAGAGAGAGAGAGAGAGAGAGATAGTGGACTGAGAGCGCTTTCACCACTCGCTTTCGCGGCAGCACTTTGCTAAAATTGTTGGCTGAGGATGACTCACAAAGAAAATGACAAATTTCCAAAGAAAGTAGGGAGAGAGAGAGAGAATAAAAATCAGGAATAATCTCGTCATAA
This sequence comes from Clarias platycephalus, assembly GCA_030068275.1. Lineage (NCBI taxonomy): Eukaryota > Metazoa > Chordata > Actinopteri > Siluriformes > Clariidae > Clarias > Clarias platycephalus. The sequence continues at coordinate 7,399,072 of JAQQZT010000006.1, forward strand.
TAACACTAAAAGCTTCGCGGAGGCACATTACGATCTCCGCGTAAATGTCAGAGAGAGGGGGGAAAAAAGGAAGAAAAAAACGTACATGTGCTCGATGGAGCTTTTGTTGGAGCGCCCTGACATCATGGATACTCTGCGCTCCTGTTGCTATGGCAATACTATGTATGCGGTGTGTGTGAGAAAGGCTTGGTTGCTGGGGTAATAAAGGTGTGTGTTTATATGTGTGTGTGTGTGTGTGCGTGTTTGCAAGAAGGCAGAAATAGGAACTGTTTCCAGGATAAGGTTCAACATGACAGTAAGTAGGGTTTACGTATACAGGAATAGATCTCTTGTATCTCGGTGCGGAGTAGTGTGTGTGTGTGTGTGTGTGAGATTTCTCCAGAGATTGTGTGTTGTTTTGTGGGCAGGCTGTGAACGTGGCATGAAGTCAGAGTGACACGAGACTCGGGGGCTCCGTGACAGTATGTGTATGTGTGTGTGTGTGTGTGTGTGTGTATGACACTCCATTAATTAGGAAGAGCCTGTGCCAGAGCGATCTACATCTCTCCTGTACATGAGGTGTACAGTATATCTGGCGGTTGGATAAACCAGAGACTAGTAAGACACAGAAAGCGTGTTTTGTCGCACGCTGAGATTCCCGCTAGCAGACGACCCTGGCAGAGTGACATCCTGCAGTATGGAGGCGGTGTTCGGATTTGGATACGATCCTGGACTCGGCTCGTCAGGGTTTGACACGGCAACACGAGAGAGCTCACTTTTTCCTCGCTCACCACATTCGGCTCCCCTTCCCTTCTCCCCCACCTCCCCTCGCTCCCCGCCTTCCTTTTTCTTTCTTTCTCCGGCTCTCCAGCCAGTTGGCTCCGTACACAGAGCCTACTTACTGTCATAGTGTAGCCTTTATGCCGAACAGATTGTACCGGTCCGGCCCTCCCGCCAACCCCCGAGCCTTCAGTGCCGCAATGTGGAGCGAGGGCAGGAGCGTGTCACGCTCCCTGCCGCAGTATATGATGATACGTCCCCCCCCCCCTTCTGCAGCCCTGTAAACAAACGGCTACGAGTTCGATGGAGGGTTGGAGAAATGTGCATCTTTTCGGAGACGGAGTGAGAGAGCGAGAGAGAGAGACAGCACTATGTTTACTTGTAACGTCCTATGGCGTGATCACGTTCCCCGCTGGTGTGCACGCTGTGCCTCTGGATGCAGAGGCGGTATGCTTTCTCATGTTCTCTAGCTCTCTCATTACCCTGCCTGATAGTTTTTACATTACAGACTCATCCGTTGTGAGTCGGCGAGGAGCCGTTCTGTGTGTGTGTGTGTGAGAGAGAGAGAGAGAGAGAGAGAGAGAGAGTGTGTGTCTGTGTGCAAGGGGCTTTTTTTTTCTTCTTCTTTTTTTTTTAAGGCCAGGCAGTCTGACAAGAACATAGTGTTCTGCTGAGCACCGGGAGAAACTCGAATGAAAACAGGGTCTAAAATTGGCCCTGCAGGGGATGGCACATCACACATTGATTTGCTTCATTTGTTATAAAACCTTCACATGGCAGAGTCGCTGCTTATTTCTCCTCATTCCTTGTTCCTTGCCCACTTTATTTTTTATTTTTTTGCTTTTTAGTTTTTTTTAAATAGCTAGAGCCATATACGATGTAGATTAAACGCGAGTCTCGATGAAATCGTAATGACTAGCAGCAAAGCAAGGTCATAAGCTGGTTCTCAGTACACAGCTGGAGCTGGGATACCTCTGCAGTAATTACCACTATAAAAGGATTGGGGGGGGAGGAAAAAAGAAAAGAAAGAACGCGCACGATGCTGATGTACGAGAGATCCGCTTGCTACACCTCGGTTCGGCGTGCAGTCAGGTGTTATGGCCACTTTAGGAAGAGGGAGGGCGCCGGCTCTAATTTGCTGGCAGATGGCTTTTCATTATCCGTTCAGCGAAATGGTGCCGAGCGCGGAAAAAGATAGCGGGACTAAAACGCGGCGTGCATATAAATCGAGAATACTACAGAGATTCCCTCTCCCCATCTGTCTGATGTGTTTGCTTCTGTCACTGCGCGCCGTCACTGCGCTTTTCCCCAAACATGGTGGATAATTAAGGAGTTTGCGCGAGTACGGAGCAGCGAGGAACAATGGAGCCGGAGCGCCGTCATCCGTGAGCCGGCGACGCGTACGTCTGTACGAAGCTGAGGAGGAGGGGAGGGGAGGGGAAAGAAATAATAAAAATCTGTTATATTATTCCAGAAAGAACTAATTCCTCCGCGATGAGACGGAGAGCCTATTATGGAGGACAGGCGAATGTAAATTGCGCTCCGGCGTGACTGTTCCAGGGTATGAGGTTACCTAGCATCGCTGAGTAAACAGCGCGCTGATTCACCGAGGCTCCCTCGTCATCTTTTTAAACACAGCGCTGAAATATAGGCCGCACGCACACATACAGACGTACACACTCACCTGATATGGTTGGCATGCTCCGTCATCGGTCAGGAAGTCCAGCTGTCTGTCAGAGAAGAATTCCACGGCGGTGATGGAGCCCAGAACACTCTTTCCTACCAGAGGCTTGAATGTCTGTGGGGAGAGAACCACACACACACACACACACACACACACTGCGTTAGATCCTGTGCATCACTTAGTGAATCGTTAAAAAAAAAAAAAGAGTGACAGTGGCAGGGTAGGCGCTTCAAAGGGAGCAAAGATAACTTTGATGTGTCGCTCTCGGAACCCACCCGCCCACTACCGCCAGCCCCGGGTTTGCCGCTGAGCAGCTCTGATGTCGCCGTATATCAGCGTGATCGCTGCGGTGAGACTCGGTGTCACCAAACATGTGCCCGAGAGAGGAAGAGAGTGACAAAGGCAGAGATAAGCCTTTAGAATATTACTCTGAGATTGGAAGGAGATAAAGACAGACCTCTGTTAAAGGCATCAATCTGTGACCTGCTCGCAGCATTAAGAAGAAGAACATCCTAGCGGGATAAGGGCGAAATGAATCGGTACTTAACCGCGATCTAAGGAAATGTTTGGACTTATAATCCGCCACACGAGTGTGTGAGCTCGCTTAAAGCATGTGAGAGTTTGAAGAGGGGTGTGCTACTGTTGATAGCTAATCTCCCTAGATCAGTTAAAATAATGATAAAAAAAACAAGCGAGGGTGTGAGGCAGTTTGAATAAGAGTAAGACATCACCATGTTTTTGACCAACCAAAGAGCCCACATCCCAAGTCTGACTTAATTTGATAGTGGTTAACCTTCAGTCATGTCTGTGAAGTACAAAGTGAGGGGGGGAAAAAAAAGAAAAAAAAAAGAAAAAAACATGGCCGCCTCCAGATTAGCAACAATCTTCTAACTAGCTGACTGTGATGACTGGTGTCTATTTTCCCTCTCAAACAGAGTCGAGTTAGCATTTCGTTTGCTTTATATTAGTCAGAGATGGGGAATTTCTTTTTTTCTAGTCATTTTTGTGTGTGTGTGTGTGTGTGTGTGTGTGTGTGTGTGTGTGTGTGTGTGTAGGTTTCACTTAGAAAGCAGAAAGAAAAGAAAACGCTCAACTGTAAATATTGGCACCTATGCAGTACTGCAGCAGTGTCGAGAACGTACACTATACGGACAAAAGTACATGCTGTCCATTTGACCAAACCTGTTAATTATTGAATTCAAATCCCACAGAAACGCTGCAAAATCCAAGCAGTGTGGAAGAGCTGTTCTACTGTATATCTGCAAAATAAGGACCAACTCCATATTGAAGTACTGTACATGTGTTCGAACACAATGTCATCGCAGGTTGCTCTAAATACTTTGCTCCATATACAGTATAGTGTAAATGTACAGTACGTGCATGCCGCAGACCTGCACAGCAACAGATCCTGTGTTGTTGTTTTTTTCATGCAGTTTGATTGCAATCCAGCTTAAAAAAAGCCCACCATGTTCATTAGGAACATAATTAGATAAAGTGTAGGCATCTTCAACTTATAAAATGGTTTATTTCCCATTAAAAATGTTACATAGCAAATTTGAGTGTTACTCCAAACTCCAGCTGTTTAAAGGAAATTACTGTATGTTTTGGACGCCTTCAGCATTGTTTTACAGTGTAGAGGGAAAAAAAAGAAATATCTGGAAAGACCATGGAATTAGAAGGTACGCCCAAACCCTTTCACTGGTAGGGTACTTTTCCTTTAAATTCGCCCTATTAGGCAAACCTTTTAGGCAATTTCCGACAATCAGTTGGGTCTCCAGGTCTGCACGTACAAGCGAAACCTTGTGAGGAGGGGAAAAAAACTTATTTTTGCATTTTTGTATTGGTCAGGGCTTAAACAAGCCATTCAGATTTTCTCCCTAATGTGACATTATGTAAGAAGAGATTCCATCCCCCTGCAGTTTGTACAGCTCTGCTGTTCTCTGGAAGGGCGTGGTTCAGAAATACCTCATTTATATAGACACTGAAACTGCACATCTGGAGGAGAAGTGAGTTTGACAATATTATCTGAGGGATATTTCAGCCACATACTGAGATCTCTTTTAACAGTTTTATTGTCTGTACTGCTTATCCTGTATACAGGGTCACAGAAGCCTATCCCAGGAGAGGTACACCCTGGGCATACACGCACATACACACACACAAACACACACACACTATGGGCAATTTGGGAACGGAAATGAACCTAATCTGCATGTCTTTGGACTATGAGACGAAACCCACTAAGGATCACAGACCCGAGGCGGGACTCGAGCTCTCAACCCTGGAGGTGTAAGGCCACAGCGCTAACCACTACGCTAACCTCACTGTGTCACTCTGTGCTAACAGTGAAATCTTTTTTTTTTATTAATATTTTTAAAAACATTTTAATCATCATCTTTGTAATCTTTATATTCAGTCTCGAGTCCTACAGTACCAGCGGACTCTGTAATATCCACTATAATATCAACCTGTGTCTGTGTTTTTCCAGCCTGCAGGGAGAAGTGTATTCTCTGTGATGGATCATGCCGTGTGAACAGTGCTGAAAAACAGTCAGAGAAAGCCTGACGGGAAATCTAATTCACTTGCTGTCATGCGCGGCAGACACCTGAATCCTGTTCTCCTCCCGGGTGTTTATAAGGTCATACCCAAATGGCCAGTAGGAACAGTAGAAATACAGCATGAACACGACGGTACTCTCGGTGTAGCAATACATCTCTAGTTCTATTTGGGGAACAGACAATCCCTCGGCGTCCTCACCTTGATTCGGTCTGCGATCTCTCATATAGCGTACGCACCATGACACCGAAAACTATAAGAGATTAAAGTCGTGTAACGTGACCCATTTCCGAGTGTTCTACAGGGCTTTGGCGTAACCCCACGCTTTGTTACTCTCATCGCATCTCACAGGCTGGAAGAAATCTTTCCCATGGATACGAATGCATGACACATCTCGTTGCAATACTGCGGCGGAGCGGTGTGTTAAGCCCCCAGCATATTACTCACACTCGGAGAGGCTGAGCTCGAGCTGTAATTACAACCGTCCACTGCGGCAGTAGCGCTCTACGGAGGGGTTTTTTATTTATTTAATTTATTTTTATTTTTTTTTTCGGAAGAGGTTTCAAGCAGCTTCTGCGTGCAATTTCTACTCCATTACACTTTTATAAGAGGTGTGTGTTCTGCGTAGCTGTGTTCTTGGTCGTTTAAAATCCTGTAATGACCCATGGCTGAGATTGCAGCTGTTAAGGAGGTGTAATGTGCTTGTGAAAGAGCCTGGAACAGTAGAAAATGAATACAGCGGGGACTGATGGCAGACATCCGACGGTTGTATTTAAAGAAAAAGAAAAAGAAAAAAAGAAGAAAAAAAAAAGAGATACAGAGGACATTATGTCTTGCTTCGCCTCGTCTGTTAAACGTCTACGCGGCTTATTCCACACTCGGCTGCTGAAGATTAGAGCTGGAGTGTTATGACACTGTCGACAAAAGAAATACATACACATACAGTCCATTACTATACGCCGGCAACAGTGTATTCGTGCTACGTGGTGTTTGCCAGGGATGATTCGATCTCATTTTTAGCATGTCCGAAATTAATCACCGGCCCTAAGAAAGGCACAGCTGATCGTCTAGGGGTGGATAAGAAAATGGAAACCCCGATGAGCCGAAGGAATGATAAGCAGTCACATTTAACCGCGCTAAAATAAGCAGCGATCGGCCGGCGTGAGGAGGAGAGGAGAGGAGCGCGGTGCTCACTTTGGCACATCTCTGACACACTGACACACTGTAATAACTGCCGCTTATTGCTTCAGCTTTAATTACACTCTGCTGCTTTCATTAGATATTTGAATAAAGTCCTGGGGGGACCATTTTGGCAAAGGTGAACGACGGCTCAGCCCCGTGGTTCGATTGCGATCGCACGGGCGCTCCTGACAAAAGACCGCATTTCTGGAAAGGCGTATATATCTGGCAGGCTGAGCGAAGCCGACGTGCGCTCTGAGAGCTCGGCGGCTGGGGAGCTGAAACCAGGCTACGCTAACGCTGCCTGTTTCTAGGCCAGGTAAATATAGAAAGCAGCACATCTGATCTGGGGATGTTAAGGGGGCGGAAGAAAAAAAAAGAAGAAGAGAAAAAAGGGTCGTCGCATTTCCTCGCGGTAATGTAAACATTTACACGTAACGTAAAACCTTGTAAAAATACAGGTGCGAAAGGCATGCAGAGCACGAGGTGTCGGCAAAAAAAAAAAAAAAAAAAAAAAAAGGCGTCAAACAAGAATTCTGCCCGCGTTCGTGTTTTCAGCCGAGGGGAAATGTGGTTTCGCAACTTGCTGTATGTGTTTTCTGAAATTCGCCAGCATCTGCATGACCTCTGGGTGACAGGCAGCACGCTCGACTGGGTACGCCGACTGAGCCAAAATGGCAAATAGAGATAGAGATAGGGGACAGAGACACTTTCACTATTAGGTGAGAAACTGAACTACACTTCTTCACCGTCACGCTATTTAAAGGGATATGATGCAATGAACAATGAAAAATAAACACAGTGGAAAATGAAACACTCGTCATATGAACTGATCTTGAATTAAAACATGTGAGCAATCAAGTCGGGGTTATGAAAGTGCTATTTGTATCCGCAAAACACATTCAAATATGTGTGCTGTGACAGATGATGTTGCAATATTGAGCAGATATTATATGAGGAATGAAACACAATGGGGACTATAATAAAAGTAATTTAAAATAACACAATAAAATAAGACGATAAAACAATAATAATAATAATACTAATTATTATTATTTTACACAGTAATAAAACACACGTTACAGGAAAATATCCAACACAGTGTGAATTACTTCTAATCCCCCAGAAGCTGATTATTGTCCAGTAACCACATTCATCTTATACCAACTATTATCATTATACTGTACATTTAATTAGAAAGTCAAAGCGTTTGCCCTGCAATGGCCTGGGTTGGCACCCCATCCAGGGTGTACCCCGCCTCGTGCCCCTGGGATAGGCTCCAGGCCCCCCCAGGACCCTGTATACAGGATAAAGCGTTATAGACGATGAGTGAGTCAGTCAATGCTTTTAACCAGTTATAGTAAGAACATGAGCTCGTGTCTCCTGTCTCGCGCAGAAACAAGACATGCAATCTCTTCTAAAGACCCTGCCATGGAGGGAAAAACCTACTGATCGTAACACCACTCCATACAGCGATTATACAGTACTGTATTGTTCTGTGTATGAATAAGCTGTTACTATAGAAACCATAATCTATAAAACACAGGCTTTATGGAAATAAAGACATCCTTCATTAACGAATACTGGGACGCCATCGTTAAAAAGTCACCGACGGGATGTGGGGAAATACGAGGGGCGTTCAAGTCAAACCGGGACTTGCGATGACCCAACTCTCCTAACACACAGTATGACTGCTATCCGTTATCACCCAGATGAGGATGAAGAGTCTGGGTCCTCTCAAGGTTTCTTCCTATGCCACTGTCGCCGTCGTCCTCGGCTTGCTCAGCTGGGACAATCTTTTGATTGTGTAAAACAGTGGCACCTTGGTGATGCTGGGACTTGAGTAACCCAGAGAATTAACCGTTTGAGAACTCTACTTGCAAATTACAGGAACTCGGCTGGGACATCCGTCCCAAGGAGTTCCTGGGAGGCCAGGGTTTTAGACACGAAGTAGGCAGTCCGATCATGGCTCCATCGTACAGTGAAAACTTTATACCTCGACGGTATCCAAGCACTAGTGTAACGCTGGGAAAAGTGCATTAGTGTAGCAGGGGATTATATAGAGTTTTTATTCTCATGACTGTGTTCTTTTATTCAGTCCTGGTTTGATTTGAACGCCCCTCCTAGAAATGTTTTTTCCCCCCCCCCAAGTACCAGAGTAAAAGAAATGCCATGAAGAAAGAAAAAAAAGGTTTTCTGAGAAAGCAGAGGCTTGGAGACAAAGCCTTCTCGAAAATATTGTCCTTTGCGGGCGCTGCGAGGCAGCCTGTAGCTCGGCTGTAAATATTTTATAAGGCTGGCTGCACTGGAATGTAAAGAAGAAAGGCGGCTGGAGCTCATGCATAGCTAAGTGGTTTGCAGGCCCGGGCATTTCCATCACTCTCTGAAACGTTTCAGGAGTCAGAAGGGGAAATGGGAGGCTGCAAAGCTGATCAAGGTCACAATGCAACACAAACCCTGCACACACACACACTTTTTACACACACGGGCCCTCCTGCTGTCAGGAGCGCACACAAATCCTGCACATCTTTTTTTCTTATCATCCTCGTCCGTTCTTGATCTCGAAACGTTTTCATTATGTAAGGCCGCGACAACAGGATGCTTCGCGAGGGGACCGGAAGGAAACGAGGCTTCTGCTGCAGTCGAATCAAAAGGACACTGGAAGGCGAGTTTCCCCTTCGGTGCGCGGCCATATTTAGGTCATTCCCGTACACGGAGAGCTCGCGTTCCGCTGAAAGACAGGAGGTTGAACCTGGTGGGGGGGGAGGGGGGGAGGTCTGGGGTGTTACAGCTTTTCCACAGGCTTTTCCAGCACGTGGTTCGTTTTACAGACACTCGGGCACTCTGCGTCCATCGGAGAGACTCTTAAGAGCCTGACCAGCGGCTCGGATGGACTTTCAAGATGTCTGGTGTCCATATTTATCAACTGTATCGGTAACAGGACGTGATACTGTGATTGGAGTTCCTGTATGGTGCCACAGAGATTTGTGTGCATATATATATATATATATATATGTGTGTGTGTGTGTGTGTGTGTGTGTGTGTGTATTCAGCTGGATGTGATTCAATGAGACAGACACACAATCCTGCTGCTAGCCAAAAAAAAAAAAAAAAAGCGCGGGGAACTTTACCCACACTCTGAAAATATGTATATGTGTGTGTGTGTGTGTGTGTGTGTGTGTGTGTGTGTGTGTGTGTGTGTGTGTGTGTGTGTGTGTAACCTGGGGTAGCCTACTATGCCAAGTTCTGTGTTTTATGTTCAACATAAAGAGTTCTTAGAAACATACTATGAACTTCCGTCCTTTGTGGTTGCGGAGGTTTCTTATTACGCATTTAAAAGTCTAAACACGCAATACATGATTAATGGCATTAACAGTTAAAATCACGATATGAATCACAAAAGGTTGCAGTTATTAAGGTGATATATACAGTTACGCATAGTGAAAAATGTATGCAGGGTTTGTTAGTAATTTTAAGCAGTTGATTTTTTTTTTTAACAATAACGGTTATTTACGTACTAAATCAATATGGACAATGTGGTCATTAGTGCTGTTGGTGATCCCATCCATCCATCCCTCCATCCCTCCATCCATCCCTCCATCCATCCATCCATCCAGGAACCTCTGAAGTCCGACTAGGGACCGTGAAGGACAACGGTGACCACTGGATTTATTGATTGATTTATTCATATGTATTTATTTTTTAGCACTGTGCTAGGACCTCTGGTCAACATTTACACACTTTGGGAACGCCAATCAATCCCAGAACCTGGAAGTGCGATGTGAAAGTGCCAACCATTAGCACTTGGCACACGCTCTCGCCTACCAAGAGAAAGGCCTGGGTTCGATTCCCAGCCAATGCACAAAACCCCAGCCTTTTCTTTTTTTTTTCCTTTCTTTTTTTTTTTTTTGTGTCGGTCCCAAGGCTGGATAAAAAGGGAGGGTTGCGTCAGAAAGGACATCCGGCGTTAAAAACCTGTGCCAAGCTGTTGTTCGGATCAGTTGGTCGGCTGTGGGAGCAGCCGAAAGACTAACACCAACTTCATTTTATCTTCCTTTTAATTTTATTTGTTTATCCTTGATTCTTACCCAACACTCATGACCGTCACCGTACACTGTAAAGCCTTTATCAATCGACCATTATACAGCTAATAAAGCGCTATTTAATATTTAACCAGGTAACAAAAGGTGGCTCTGATAAAGCTTGTTTACCTTATTATTATGCTTAGGTTGTTTGTGTATTAAGATATTACATACATGCTGTATGACAGGTGTTTGAAAAAGAGTCACGCTTTCTTTTTTGGAAATTCGGGCTGAAGCGGACGTGGCAATGTGGACGTGGTCAATAGTGGCGGTTTTAATCCCTAGATAAGGCCGCGGATTACTGGTGTGTGGCTACAGGTTTTAATTCGCATGATATCTATATGGAGTACGAGGTGGTACATACAGTATGTGTACGCAAGCTGTGTCGATTCGGCTGAATTATCGCACCGCTACAGTACAATACGGTGTTGTATTACTGAAATGACTAGGATTGAATAATAGCATTTAAATTGAAAATGAAAAAGCGGGATTGATCAGGGCTGGGCAGACGCTCGTACGTTCGGTTACTTGAAAGGAAAAAAAACTGTCTGAACTTTTTTTTTTTTTTTTTCATCTAGCGTCGGTGCATCAACCTACAGTATAACTACCCACACACACTCATACACACAAAGCCACAACGAGCACCTCCTCCCCACAGAGCACAAACGCACTTTAATCTCTCCAACCGGCGCGAACTATAGTGACCTCAGCGGCAGAGTCAACATGAAAAGAAGAACGGCTTTGAAAGATCAGTGGCGCACTGGAGCAAATCTGAGTCCAAAGAGCGTGTGCGCGCACACACATACACACACATACACAAATACACACACACACTCTGTCTGTCTGTGTGTGTGGAGGCATAATTACAAACAGCCACACTCTGCACTGAGCTGCTCCGAGAAACTGTTTGCTAAATGGGTCAGAGTGCAGCCCCACCTCTTTTTGCTCCACACACACACACACACACTCTTCAGCAAGACTGGTCCTTATGAATCAGCCAGATTACATGCTTGTCCTATGTCTAGACTTAACCTTCCTTTTGGTGCATGGGAGAAAATGAGAAAAGAAAGAAATCAGATGAGAAGCGGAGCGACGTGACGAGAGGGATCGCTTCTTTTATAAACGAGACCCACTGGTCGAGTGTATCAGCCTGACATGACTTCCACACACACTCACACACTCGCTCAGTGATCAGGGGCTTTCCACACAGCTGCACTGGCCACACTATGAGTATATGTGTGTGTGTGTGTGTGTGTGTGTGTGTGTGGGAGGCTTGTCAGGCTGATACACACACGCCTCATTTATCCACTGCAGTGATTCAATAAGTGCTAGGCAGGAAAAGTCCCCAGTAACTTGCCCGTACACATACTCAGGAGCACACAACATGTCTCTGTGCCTGCAGCCTGGCAGAGACCCACAACAGGAAGCCAGCTCAGGAATAAGGACGCAAGGGCCCCTGTAGGGTTTATTACAAAAACAACCACAGTTCACCTTCGAGCTCCGACACCCAGCGAGAGAGAGAGAGAGAGAGAGAGAGAGAGAGAGAGAGAGCGTCTGCGCTACGACACGCAGCCCGTTAAACATCCGGTGACACAAGCCTGGCTTCCAAACTGTTTCCAAAACACAGCGCTTTCACGAAGGCGGACACAACGGTGCCGAGAAACGCGGCACGGAAACGCTAACCCTACAAATCAGAGCGTTCTTATAGCGCGAGCAAATTGGTTTGTTTTTACCTCTGTGCTGTCGAGCCGGCCTTTAAACCAAGCCTCCTAATTCTGATCCCTCACATATCTGGGCCATGCGGTGGATTCAGCCGATGGTAGTCTCCGGTCGGGTGGAAGCGTGGAGGAACGGGGAAAAAAAAAAAACAATGGAGGTGAAACAATCAAGGCAGCCGGAGTAGAAGGACGACGGCAGGTCGCTCAGTCGGTCGCTCAGTCGGTCGCTGGGCACACGGCAGACATTTTAAGTATCTGACTAGGGAGCGAGAGAGGAGACGAGTGCCGCAGAGCTCACAGAAACAGGCTAGAGGGAGGACGACTGTAAGAAGAAGCAAAACGAGTCACTCCCTCCCTCCCTGTCTCGCTGTTCTCTCTCTCTCACACACAGACACACAGACACACACCCTCCCTCTCTCTGTGTGTCCCAGCTCCTGCGCAGGCCAGATGATTAGTCCAGCTCTGTCATTAGCATCACAGAGTCCAAGTGAAAGCTGGAACTGGGTCAACCACCCAGTCCACACACACACACACACACACACACAACAGGAAACTCTTCAGACCAACAGGACACACGGAGGGGGGACGAAAACAAGACCGCAATAGAACACACACCCTCTTTCCTCTCTTTCTTCCCTCCCCTCCCCCGTTTCCAGTTCACTCTCTCCTTCGGTCGGTACTCGGGCTGCCGAGCCACATGTCGAACTCTTCACGAGCTCTGATTCAGAGTAGGATTGCGAGTGCGTCTGAGTGAGAGAGTGAACATAGGAGGAGGATAGAGAGAGAGAGAGAGAGAGAGAGAGAGAGAGGGGAAGAGAGAGACAGGGGGCAGCAAGCTGGCATGTGTTTGAACCAGGAAAAGGGTGGTGCTGTGTTCAGTGAAACTAATCTTCCCACATCACAGGTGGCTGAGCCACTTCCAGCATGACTCACTACGCTTAGTAAAGCTTTGGTGCATGCACACACACACAAACACACGCGCACGGACACACACACACACACGCACGCACATACATACACATAAGCACCCAGTAAATTAAAAAGCACATGAAAGGAACTGGAAATGACGATGTCCGAGCCGTGCCGGTTCCAGACGCGAGGTTGTGATTCTCTAGACATTGTTAAAGACGAGAGATTTTGGGGAAACCGGGCTCATGTGATTTAGTGCCATTTCACACTAGGCACCATTGATTCGTACCGTGCCCAGGAATGACTGTTCCACCTCCCGACTCGTCTGCGGCCCAGCGTTCACATTATTATTATTTTTCTCCGTACTCGGATACATTTGCGCATTTTCTCCCTCCGATACAGCAGGTGGCAGTACGCGCCTAGTTGCCCACGTATTGCGAACAAGGAAGTCGATCTGCACGCTATGTCTAGTTTTATCGATATTTCTGGAAAAATGTCAAAGGATGAGATTTCGGATGGATGATGATGATGATGATGATGATGATGTCCGTTCTCACTTCCGTGTTCTCGGAAATGATCCCGCGGCCATAATAATTATATATTGTACAATATGCACTTTATTCCTGCATATGTGTTAATACGAATTCGAATATGAAGTAAAAATAAGATTCTTCTTAGTGACTAGTGGCAGTTTGGTTTCAAAAGGAATCACAGGAATAAATTCTAAATAAATAGTGAAGACACATCACATCACATCGATGCGAGATCCATCTATCTAACTTAAGGCAAGAATCTGGAGTAGCCGCATTTACAGCCGATTAGGGAGAATTAATTGTAGGTTAAAAGCCGATTCGTTTTTGCAGCCTGAATGAATTGAGATGAAACACCAGCTGAAGCCTCGGGCACAGACTCGGAGCAGGTAGAGACAGGAAATTAGAGTGGATAAAAAAAACCCTCTCTCTCTCCCTCTCTCTCGGTTCTTGGCATCCAGAGGCTGTCATGCAGAAGAAAGCATGGTGCCATGATCAAAGCCCGTTCTCACTCTCAGATATGTGAAGGAGCCCCAAATCACAAGCGCACGCTGGATTTTTTTCCCCCTTCTTTTTCTTTATGCTCATTAGAAACAACGCTTCAGATCCGAAACAGGCGGGATTAACCGCGATACACACCGTCTTAACGTCTTAAAGCCACTTTCTCATGGAGGGCATGACGACTGCACAGTGCTTATATCATACTATACTGTGATGTACGTGATGTGCATATTTTATTTCCCTTTTCTTTTCTTTTTTTTGATTCAATTTTAGCTAGTAAGCCTTATGAATATAAATAAATAAGACAAACTGCTACATTACAGTTGAAAGGCCACCTATTATAGCAAACTTAGTCATTTTTAGATATTCAGATGGGTGTTCGGTGTGTGTCAGTCTGGGGGAAACTGTACACACAATCATTCAGGAGCACCGCTTGCGCATTACAGGAACTCGGCTGGGAGTTATTGCCACATCCCTCATACAGCCCTGACCTCATCACTCTAAGCCGTTTCCACATGTTTGGGCCATTTAAGGAGTTCCTGGGAGGCCAGAGTTTCAGTCATGAAGCAGAAAATTCCAATCATGGCTCGGGTGTACTGAGAAAACGTTCAACCTTGATGAAACGCTAGTGTAACGGGATTATATAGAGAAATAAAGGAAGTCTTTACTCTCATTCGATCACCCAGCTCTACTGTCTGATATCTATATTTTTATAGCATCATCTTATTAAACATACTTACTATAGAAAAGAAGTAAAATCAATCAATCAATCAATCAATCAATCATCCATATGTGACTTAAAATACTGGACATACATTAAAGTTACTAAAGAAACTCTCCCACGGCAAGGTCTAACACACACACACACACACACACACACACACTGACACAAACAAGGACGATGAATAAAAAAAGCACAGAAGCAAACTGCAGTATGGTGCATGGTGTCTGTTCAAGCCCTCTACACACACACACACACACACACACATCTCAAATTAAACACACACCTCCTCCAGTCAAATACCAAATAAATCCATGGTGTAAAAGTGCAACCTGCTCGAAATTTCCCCTTTCCTGCAGCAGCAGCGGCGACAGTAAATGAGGAAGTTCTAACGCAGTTACTAAAATAACTGTCATGTGCGCGTTAAACAATAGCAGAGTTTCCGTGCGAAAGCGTTTCCAGTGATGCTGCTGCCTGGTTTGGAGGAAGATTGCAAAATACGTGACTTATTCTGAACACGCCGCGAGTGTGATGAAACCACTACAACATCCCACGGTGCGCCCGATCATCTGACGTTCACCAGAAGTGCTACCAAAGACCACATTTTCGAGCATAATAATGAAAACAGAAGTACATTATTACTGGTTACAAGGAGAACAGCACATCAGAGGAGTGATATTGGAGTGATTATCATGTAGGAGCCCTAACAAATTCAGGGTTGGGAGTTTTTATTCTTGTCCCCGGTCCTGTGTGTATATGTGTGGGTGTGTGTGTGTGTTTCCTCCGGGTACTCCGTTTTCCTCCTCCTGTCCCAAGACCAGCGTTGGGGAAGTTACTTATAAAAAGTTATCTTCTACAAATTACTAATTACTACTTTAAAATTGTAATTAGATTACATTCCTGATAATTACATGTAAAACGTAATCAGGTTACTAATTACGTTACTTTGAAAACATCCAGCAGTTGCGGGAAGGGGCGGGGCGGCCAGGTCGGGCCGGGGTTTCCCCTTCCACCCTCCTTTAACCCCTCTCCTTCCCAGTTTTTTTCTAAATAAAATTACCCCTTTTCCCGTAAGACCTCGCGTCGTGTCCGTGCGTCTGTGGTGCCGTCCATCCAAAAAGAAAGAACCCATTACAACATCAAATATAAAACTACAAAGCTCTGATGATTGATTGATTGATTGATGCTCGTTAACTGATGCTGCCTCACAAAAACGTGATTTTAAAATGCATTGTGATAAATTTTTAAACGCTACATTTGTAACTCTAATAATAATGTAATGTTATTGTCATTGGTAACTGTAATCAAATTACATGCATTTAAAATGTAACGCGTTACATTACTGCGTTATCAGGAAAAGTAATTCGATTACAGTAACGCGTTATACCCAACTCTGCCTACGACATACACAGTGGACTGACTGGAATTTCCAAATTACGGTTGTCCTCAACAGATATTTAAACACCACAAGCATGTCTTTCAGAAGGCCAAGATGTTTCACCTTTTTTTTGTCTTTTTAGAGAGTAGAAGGAAATATTTCAAGATTCCTAGCTATTCGTCTTTGGAACAGTCCACCTGAGTCACCAGCAGTCTTGTCTCTTTCAAAAGTAACAATGAGAATTTTCACTGCTAGACATGCTTATTTTGTTGCATATATTTATACATTATAAACCTATGGGGGTCCATTTATATCTTACATGCCTGTGTATATGAGTCGTACTACAGTATGTACATGTTACCTCTTGGTCCTGGTATTGAAGATTCAGAAAAGTGCTGAATCATCAGCCTACACCAAACAGTCAGAGCATTATGATGCAAATCATTACGCCCAGTATTGTGCCGGTCGCCCTTGTGTCACCACCAATGCATCAACGCATGGCAGGCCAGACACAACAGTTATTTTACATACAAGACCACTTTAGGTTTCACTGAACAGGAATCTGACGATATAGTGGACGCAAATTGATCAAAGAAGTGTATTTTCACTACAGCGGGTCCGTCGGATGCTGTGGGTTGAGCGATGGGTCCTCTGTGGATGGGACTTGTTTATCCCATGGGTGCTCAATCAGGTTAATATCTGTGGAGTTTTGGAGGCCGGGTCACTATTGCCTTTGACCACTACTGGTTTCACTCTTGTTAGCCGTGAACAGGGATCTGAGGCCTCAGTGGACGGAAATTCATCAAAACCGGACAGAAGAAGATTGCGTATTTTCACTACATCTTCAGCTATCCAGCGCAGGCGTCATGGAAATCAGCCAATGGTGAAGTCAACAGCTCTTTATAACATTGAAACCTAATTGATTTCTTGTGTAATTCTGTCTGCAGGAGTGCCGACTGTCAGGATCAAACAATAAGAAGATTAAAAAATTAAACGAAATGAACGACGACTTTCAGATACAGAGAATGTGCATGTCTGTTTGCGGCCATAACCTGAGAATAAAGCCTAACATTACAGGTGTCAGATCCACCAAATAGTATCAAATAATGCAAAAACAACAGTTTCAAAACTAACTCTGGCTTTGTTGGTACCTTGTTTCCTTTCCATTGCAAACCACCTGCTTTACACACGCTGACATTTTATCTAACAAGAGCGTCACACTTCTGCCTGGCTATCTTTGCCATTTCAACTAGGCAAATTGCAGTGCTCCGTGGTAGCAGTTCCACAGCGCAGCGCCTTTGCATGATTAGCATGACTTTGCATGATTAGCATGGCAGCGGTTCTCCTGCCCTGCCGACTGTAGTGCAGCTTATCTCCAGACTAAACACTCCCAGTTCAGGCCTTGACATGCTAAAGTGAGAGGTGGGGTTGTTTCAACGTGAATATAACTTCCTGAACAATACTGCGGTATAATCGTTTCCTACTCGAGAGAACGAGAATCAGGGTGCGATGATTGACATGAGTGAACAGTGCAGTAAAATCCGCTCCTTTGATAGCGGAGGACACCGCGGTCAGCTGATCTGGCTGACACACGAGCGTGAACGTGGTTGAAGCCTTGAGGCACGAGACGGAGTACACCCTGGACATGGTGCCAATCCATTCCCTAATTGGGAACTCCAAGTAGTTTAACCTGCATGTCTTTGAACTGTGAGAGGAAACCGGAGTACGCAGAGAAACCCCACCAAGCACGGGGAGAACATGCAAACTCCATGCACACAGTTCCCGAGGCGAGATTCAAACCCGGACCCTGGAGGTGCAAAGCGACAACGCTAACCTCTAAGCCACCGTCACATTTTTCTAATCCATTTCTTGTGTTTGTTCAGCACAGCCGTATTCCTTGACATCTTAAGTCCAAAAGTCGTGTCAGTATTTACACAGGGAACGTTCATCGTGTTCAGAATCGGTTGCGCAGGTCAAGTCGGATTTCTGGGTGCGCCGTTCAGAATATGCAAATGTTAAGGTTGCACATAAGGAAAGAATGTTTTCTCTCTCTCTCTGCTGTCAAATGCAGTATGATGTAATATAGAAGCACTTTCAAAAAAAGAAAACTGACTAATACGATGATATACAAAATGAGAAAACTATGAGTAATAGAAGTCCAGTGCATTGTATTGTGAATATGTCGCATTAATCACTGCGATTCTGCTCGAACACTACGGCTTTCATTTAAACAGCTCTTCTATTATTTCTTTTTCGGTTTATCTTTTTTCTTAACAGTTAATTTTGCACAGGATGCCACAAAACCGTCAAGGTCTTAAAAGCTTCATGCATGCATGTAGGAGGGCAGCGCGTTTCTTCATTACGCTTTTAATTCACTACTTTATTTGTCGAACAAGTAAAATAAATGCAATATTTTTAGATTATTAAGTGTGTTCTTTTTCTTTTTTTTTCAAGGATGACTTTTTAAGTGCCTTAATTATTGTTCATGTGTTTATCCATAATATAACCCAAATCTGATTAAGATGTGTCAAAAAAAACTAATTATGGACTTTAAAGGTCCCATATTTTACTATTTCTTTAAGCTAACACACGTCTCTGATAATGCTCCTGCTGAAATAAACCTCAGATATTGTATTTTTTTTTAAATAAATCTAATTATATTTTCTTCTCTGAAGGTGCAGTTTCAGGTACTGCTGAGCCACGGCCCTCCAGAGCTGCGCAACAAGCTGGGGGAGGGGATGCTCTTATATGAGGTCACATTTAGTGGGAAATCAAACTGCGAATATGAATGTCTTCGATGACTCGATCATGTCTAAAAATGACTAAAAAGTGAATTGTGCATAACAGGTTCCCTTTAAATATACAATAATAATAAATAGTGTCATGGTTATATGTTTAATATTGATCTTGCAATTGTGAAACAGTGCAGGACTTAATACTACTCTTGGCTAAAGACTCAAGACAGAGACTCACTGAGATTTAAGTTCACACCTCTATCTGAGGTCTCAATAGAGGTGTGTTATATCCTCACTACACATCATTACACACAACTTTATATATACGGTGAACAAGAAGCCTTGGGCAAAATTTATACTATGTAGAGCGGAAAATCTTTTTTTGTTTCGCACATAAGAAATCTTTGTACATTTTATATATAATCCATGCATCTCAACGTTTAAAAAGAGAAAATACTTTCGAGAAAAAAAAACAATCGAAAATCATTTTAAAAGGAACGTCTGGATCCGGAGCACCGTGCCATGAGCTCGTCAATAACACACCGGGACTGAAAAAGTTAAAGTACAGTTTCTTCTCAGCTGAAGCGAAGGGAAAGTATAAGGAGGAAGTGAGCACTGTGTTCTGAAACCCCGCTCACCTGACCCAGAAACCCCTGCTTTAACACCGTACTCTCCATCTGCCACACACACACACACACACACACACACACACACACACACACACACACACACACACACACACACACACACAC